>JAMPIV010013669.1:475000-938853 GCA_024509875.1 Oreohelix idahoensis | reverse complement strand
TCTTCCTTCTTCTTTAAATCAACACTATCATTACCAAAATGTAAAATGTGTAACCTGTGAGTACTAGAAAGAGTGTAAATGAGTGTGTGCAAGGTGTGAAAGTATTTTTTATTTATATTTTTACAGCTGCACAGTGTATTTTCATTGTATTTTCATTGTTATGCTTATGTTCAAACTATTATTGTCAATGTTTCCATGCATATGTCTTTAGGAAAAATTTAAGAAAAGCTTGGATAAACAAGCACCGTCGCTTGAAAAGATGGTCAGACAGATTATACGATAACATATTGTCGCTGACCGTCAAATTACCTGGCGTAACTTAACACGTCTTTGTGAAGCGTTTATGTGACACCATAAGATAAGAATTACTCCCGTAGCAAATACTGCCACAGGGGAGAGGCGTGTTAGAGACTTTCCCCATGTATGTTCAGCATAAAGAGTAAGATGTATGAAGGGGAAAAATGGAATGCCAAACAAAAGCGATCGGAGAGAAAAATGAAGGAAAGGAAATGATACTGCTGTAGAGCTGGAGGTGTGAGAGATCACACAAAAGGACAGGGACAGACACTCCGTCGCAAATATATCTACATAGTAAATGAATACTATGATTACAACAACAAAAAATGTGCAATGTATCTTTAGAATACAAGAAAGGAAATTTTAAGTCTCAATGTTTATTGTGTTCCACGTCTCTGTGGAACACGAAACTATTTTTGACGGCGTAACTGCCTTACATAAATTTAAAAAAAAAAGAAAAAAAATGTATCTGTCACCGAATGAATGAAAGGAGGATTGTTTTTCATCCAGTACAAAGCAAGGATCCCACGATTGAGGAAATAAAATGGAATCGGAAAGTGAAAGTCAGCGTTACTTTAGAAAGCAAAACGGGAAAGAAGGGTTTTAATTGTATCTTCACTTAAACATTTTAGTGGAAGTTTATTCTATTCAGTTTTTCCCTCCTTATTTCTCCCCCCCCCCCCTATAAAAACAAGTGTGCATTATAATTTCAAGGTAGTATGGTTCCTTTATCCCTTTTCCCCTTCTCCCTTTAATCACTACTATCATTACAAAAAATGTACAATGTATAACCCTTTTAAATGTGCAAGAAAGAGTTTTTTGTAAATGAGTGGGTGCGAGGAAGTTGAATTATATATATATATATATAATATTTATATATATATATATATATATATATATATATATATATATATATATATATATATATATATATATATATATATATATATATATAACTGTTCATTGTGTAATTGTCTTTTCACTGAAATTTCTTTATGAAAATATGTAAAATGAGCATGTTTTGTAAACTCCAATGGAATGCGAATAAAGATTTAAAAAAAAAAAAAAAAATTTAGGAGTTATCCGCCCAGCCTTTCTCCTAAATTTGTTCCTCCATTGAGTGACGCTTATTTTAAAACCTGTCCACTATCCCGAGCTACCTGTACCTCGACCTGCCACATATTCTTAAATCCAAGCCTTTAGTTTTATACGAAGGTCACTATCCTACAACCTCCCCCTCCCCCCACCCCACTGCCAATTACGTGGTATTCCATTATCTGTGTTTCCCTCCCCCTACCTTCCCCACCCCCTTTAACACACATCCTCATCCTCTCCCGTACACACACAACGTTAAAGGTGAGGGACTCCATAACCCAATATTTTTATCTTAAGTACATGTGTGTGAGAGTGTGTGTAAGTTTAAAAATTTTTCATCCTCCTTTTTGTCATGTCCGCAGAGAGAAGCCTGCCTTTAAATTATTATTTTATTTTCTATACATCTATTATTATTATTATTGTCATTATTATTTTTACATTTTAATGCATACGTACATGTGTAGTCTATTTGTTTTATTATTTATTTTGTATTTATTATTCTTTTTTTTTTTAAAGACGGATGATGCAGAAGTAAGAGTTTTTATAGGACAATTTTGCTCAAGTCAGCCGCAGACCGTGTGGTCTTCGGTCAGAATATGTGTCTGTCAAAAAAAAAAAAAAAAACTGAGTTGGAAAAATGTTCTAAAGAAACTTTAATGCTGACCCTGGGCGTTTTGCGCCAGTTTCTAAATCTATGGAGCGCTGTGACACGTTGAAGATTTACGACCAACGGTATCCTACACCGGTAATTATGGGGACCCGGACAGTCACGAATGCCAGCAGTGGAAGTCGTCAAAAGCGGTCGTTTGAAATAGCGGCAGCGAAAAATCGGTTTAAGTGTGCGTAAGTGTGTATGTGAGTGTGTGTGTGAGAGCGATGAATACTTTATTTTCCACTGGGAATATTTTACAAACTAGGAAAATCCTATTCTTTAAAATTATTGAGGCCAATTTTAATTTTGCTCTATTCATCTTGAGCAATCGAATAAGCAAGCCAAATAACAAATGGGTGCAAGTATAAATGTGTATGTGAACGAATATATACAGTAGTATTTGCGTGTATGTGTGCCAATGAAAGTGTAAGTTTGTTATTTATATGTATTATGCAATGTACTCTCCTTGTATTCCATTTTGCTAAATGCACAGGGTTTGTATAATTGGGAAACAAACAAAAAATACATCGTTAGTAATCAAACAAATAAATAAATAAGTAAATAAAATCAAAACAAATTTTTAGATGGGAAAAATTGATCTTAAATTTTCAATAAATTGATTTTTGAAAAAAAAAAAAAAAAAAAAAATTATATTTCTGACGTGTGTGCATACGCACGAGGGGTTAAAAAAAAGAAAAGAAAAGGCGAACATAGCCAACCAGCGTAGTCTAAGCAGTGTATACGTGCTTAGAAGGCCAGCACGTGACAACAGTCAACATTAAATTTAGTTCTACTACATCTCAGGAGTCCAATTTCTCTGATTTACGATGTCAGAATTCGGAGCTTGGATCAGATAAAATGGCTTCACGCAGCCGCGAAATCTATTCTGAGTGGTGCCTCCTGGGACAGAGAACGAGGGTGGGCTCATCCAGCGCAAAGCAAGAAGAGCACGACTGGGAAAATAAAATGGAATAGGACATAAGAAAGGCAGGGTTACTTTATAAAACAAACACGGGAAATGCAACAAAAAAAATGTCTTCATGATACCTTCACTGAAACTTCTTAGCGGAAAGTTGTCTATTCAGAGTTTTTTTGTTTTTTTTTAAATGTGTTTTCATTGTCCCTTCACTGAATAAAAGTGCGCTTTAAAGTTTTCACGAACGAGGGTGTATGAATTCTTTATCCGTTTTTGTTCCCCTTTCTTTTCAATCAATAGTATCATCACAAATAAATGTGTAATGTACAACTTCATGGTGCAAGAAAGAGAGTGTAAATAAGTGTGTGCGAGGGAGTGAAAGGGTTTTCTAAGCATCTGCTCATGTATTTTCATTGAAACACGGGGGAAAAAAATGTAACCGAGCTGGTTACGGCATCAATTTGAAGATATGTGCCCGCGTCAGTTGAATGCGGCACTAGTAGTTATATAGATTTTTTATTTAGTCAGAGTTAATCCTTCATATGTTGTTGTGGTTCAAGTGCTAACTGGCCTTCCGCCAGAGATGGTAATACTTGACCTTTTGTTAATTTTTTTTTCAACCCAGGAATGTTCTTCCCTTTAAGTTTGGTGATAAGCAAAACAGTTTCAGCACAACAACGTATATCCACAAGAAATTATTGTAAAGTTCCACAAACAGCCATGTAGAAAATTTAATTAGAGTTTATTGATGTAATTAGACAAACACTGTAAATTTCACAAAATGATGGTTGTTTATCCAAAATGAAAAATATGTAATCCAAACGAATAATATATGTACATCCAAATAGAATATACTGATTTGTCTACTCAAAGAAAAACTTGTCTTGGTATCCTCAAAGACGAAGTTCACCTAACGCTATCTGTAAAAATCCTCTAGTCTAAAGTTATGGTTTCATTAGAATCATAAATCCTGAAATCGCTGCCTATCGCCCACAACTCTTCTATTTATACTATTTCTTCTTTTTTCCCGCCTTTTTTCACACGACCCGTCCTTTTTTCACACGGTACAATAATTAACATTTGCACTCCTCTCCTCAGCTTTTCGACCTTTTTGCACACGACATTCTGTTATTTCGACTTTTTTTTCACATGTGTGATCTTTTCCAACTTAACAATAGGATAAAAAAAACCAGATCACACAAACATTCATTTCCCACTTTCGCGCTTATAAACCCATTCATTATTATCTGGGACTGACCTACGTTTGCCCTGTCAGAGCAGTAACTGCCAACTGAACTTTGAATGAATACTGCGTTTTGTGTAAAAACGTCTTATTTGCTTTTAAGGTCTGTCATTCTTACGTGTAGCATATTATAGCACATATAAATGCTTAGCGTGGAAGTAGGAGGTTAATGCTAGCGTGAAAGGCCAAGCGGTCACATACGTCCCTGGCCACACAAATGTATCCCAGAGGGAGACATTTGCGTACTATCAAATAAGTACCTCATGCTAGTGACTGTTATAAACGACTAACCTATTGGTAGAGTCTCTTAGAGAAACAAAAAATTAAAACAAAACCAAAAAAATTGTTCGTAAAACGAGGGATCACAGTATATTTATAATGCGTAAAACGGGGGATATATAAAATTTGTTAATACACTTCGCCATTGAACAGTATTGATATACACTACTTCTTAACAACATCAATATGAACAACGCTGTGCGTTAGTCATCACCACAATGATAACATACTTAATGATAACATTTAAAAAAAAAAATAATCGCATACGATTTTCATGGGTTGTGCAAACAACACAAATAAAAACAAAACAAAAAAATACTTCGGCAATATTTAACATAAGTGACTAATATTCATTAAGTATTTAACAATCTTAAATGTAGTAGCTGCGACGGACATCAGCCTAACAGCATAGAACTAATGGTCAAACATCAGACCGCGGGACGCAAAAAATGTAATATACGAGCTCGTATATATATATGTATATATATATATATATATATATATATATATATTTAATATATATATATATATATATATATATATACTATATATATATATATATATATATATATATATATATAATATTATATATATATATACATATATATTTTATGACATTGGAATAAACATACATGGCAATGTTAATCTATAAATTTATAAAAAATATGAACTGGAGCTGTACGCTCTCGTAACTGTCAATATAGAACGTGGTAAAATTAATACAATCATATGATACAGGCGACCCCAATCCTGCCACTGCGGTCAGTGATTTACCAGGATGTATATGGGTCTTAAACACCAACAATCTGGACAAGTTTGGTGAACTGTCTATGTATTCGTCGTAAAATATAAATATAGCATTATTAATCTGGTTACATGGAGTTACAAAGTATTTATTAAAAAATGTCTCTAATCTCCAACTTACGTAATAGTCGTTACTATGAGGGAGGACAGCTATACCGATACAAATAATTATCGGGTGTTGGAGTATGAACTATCTCAGTAACCATGAACCAAGTACCAAACTGTTTATAGGTTCGTCATCAAATATAAAATCTGCATACATATGCAAGTTCATAATAATGGACAACAATTTGTCAAGAAAATATACTGTAGCGTTCCGCTTACAACGTGACAAATGGTCAGAAAAATACAGGTACATCAATATGTAATGTTTAGTTCTCAATACAAGGTATAGTGGACAACAATTTGTCAAGAAAATATACTGTAGCGTTCCGCTTACAACGTGACCAATGGTCAGGAAAATACAGGTACATCAATATGTGATGTTTGTTTCTCAATACAAGGTATAATGGACAACAATTTGTCAAGAAAATATACTGTACCGTTCCGCTTACAACGTGACAAATGGTCAGAAAAATACAGGTATATCTATATGTGATGTTTATTTCTCAATTTAAGGTTTATGAACTTGTGAACATATCCGTTATCATGTTAGCGATTTCGCATGAAATCGTCATGGTTTGCATGTAACAATGTAGTATATGGCCAATCTTCGAACTGTGTTGATTAGCATATAAGTTTTACCCAACTTGCAAAATACTTGTATATCACCAAGTCAAATTTTAGGTGAAAATATATATGTCTCAGTTATTTAGTGGAGTGGGGTGTATATTGAGATAAATGACGGAGTAGGGTTTATCACCGTGGGAGGGGAACGAATGTCAGTCATGGGAATGTACTCGGGGGTCTTAGGGGCGTTAGCTGTGTCAGCTGTGATGGAGCATGTCGGAGATGGTGACAGGAGATGAAAAGGCGTTTGGATGTGTAGGGAAGAATAAATTTGACGTCTGGTTCGTCATATATCTGTGAGAAAGGGTCGTAGTTCTAGTACAAATGGTTTTTGTCGTAATAGCATCATTAAGAAAAAGTCGCCAAAATACATTCTCGATGCGATTGAACATTATAAAACGGTCTTTCCATAACACAAAAGGAAAACTGTGAGTTAACACATTTAAAAAAAAACTCTGATGTGTCAAAAAGGGAAAAAATGTATGTGCGTATAGTGTGTTTGATTTTGTCACAAAATTCATCAAGAAGAGAAAAATAAAAGTAAAAAAAAAATAAAAACTGTTGTAAAGCGTAAGTCCTATTATAAATATTTTCTAAGGCAAAAGTGGTGTAATTTATACAAATGAGATAATTTAAAGTTCTGTTTAACCTGGATAACATAGTGTTGTAGATCTGCGAATGTTTGCGAAAGTTCTTCAATTTCTTGACGTAGTGGTGCAAAATATGTAATCATCATGACAGTTCATGTTGACGAAGAATCTGAAATAATCGTATAAAACTCAAACACAGCGGCGTCACGCCATAATTAATTTGTAAGTATATCTGGGTGTTATAGACGTCGTAACTGTCACTATCATCAGCAGGATCTTGACTGAGGCTGACATCTTTCTGAAAAAAAAAATTTCCTACCAAACAAAAAAGGATACTAGTGACTTTAGATTATGGGGAACGATGGGTAGTACTATTTGTAGAGAAAGTACTCGTTGGGTACTATAGCTGGGAAAGTACCTTTTTTGTTATTAGACAAGATTGATTCTCCAATAAACTAATAATCGTTGAACTGGACGTTTACGAATTTGACATGAGGAACTTGGCTATGTCCCTCAAGGTAGCTTTTGTCAATCGTTGATCACAAGAGGATGGCGTATTTCGCACTATAGAGTGGGTGGTGGCTGCAGTTGTCGAGGGTAAGGATGAAGTAGTGTTGAAATGGTGTACCTCATGCTGCGTGTTGTGGGGCTGTCTGCGTTTTCTTCGCAATTTCAAACGTACTTGCTCTTGAGGTAACCGCACAAATTTTGTTAACGGTGGGGAGTCATCTGTTGAGCCAGAATATGGGCGCTTCGTTGTTGTGCAAAATTCAGTGTTGTTTGGACTGTTCATACTTTCGTGGTCACTCTCGGGATCTGCTGTATCCAGGTGAGATTCGTGTCTCAATGGAGGTGATGGAAGAATAATATCTTCCTCAAGTGTGCATGTAGCGCTGTGTGCGTTTTCTTCATTAGCCGGTGCTGTGTGTCGAGTATCATTATCATCAATATACTGATTGTTGTGAATTGCCCTACTTTGAATCACCTGTGGGGGCGTCTCGTCTTCACTATCCGACTGTTCATCAGAGTGGTAGTTGCTTGTTGAGGGTTGTTCGTTTCTATAGTATGTTTATTGTATAATAGGCTGGCATGAATTTATCCTGGTGTTAGGGTGTTCTGGATTAACGTGCTCTGTCTGTAACCTGGTATTTCGATATTCTAGTCTTTCGCGTACCTCAGCGGAGGGGGGAATATCGTCTTCATTGTCGGATGTGCTTCTATATTGTCTCATTCTGTTGACTGCTTCACTAAATTGGTCATTTTCAGCTGTGTGCCTTTCTGCTTCTGAAACATCGTCGTCTGAGCTAGACTCTGACGTAGTGCTGGATGGTTGATGATACAATGTAGCTTTTCTTATTGGCATATTTGTGGTCGCTGTAGGTGGTATAATGGGTCGATGATCATCTTTTTTTATTTGCGTGACATGGGCCTTGGTAAAGATATTTCTTTCTTCGTTCCAGATTTTGTAATTAGTCGGGGTTGTCTTATCTAGAATTTTGAAACCGTCTAGCCAGCGGGCATCAAATTTGTTATCACGGACATTCTTTCGGTAGTACACTCTGTCGCCTACGTTAAAGCTTTCAAGCTTGACATTCTTGTCGTGTTGTTTCTGTTTCTTTACAAATGCTTTCGCAGTATTCTTATGTGCTATTTGGTGAACCTTGAATTTCTCTCTTAAAATCACTTCTATGGGGTCTTCACCTACATATTTACGTTGGGGCTGTAACATATTATCCAGGGGAAAAGAGGGTTCTCTTCCATAGAGCATATAAAATGGCGACATACCAGTAGTGTCGTTTATATTCACTCTAATGGCCTCCAGTGCTTGGTTGATGTAAATATCCCAATACTGTGTATTTCCACTGATATACTTCTCGAGAACATCATGCATGGTTGAGTGTAGGCGTTCATTTCTGCCATTTGACTGAGGGTGATAATTACTCATTGTAGTATGGGTAATGTTGAACCTCTGAAGCATTGCTGTGAAAGGATTCCCAACGAACTGTTTGCCGTTATCAGATATGATGCGTCTGGGACAGCCATGTCTTGGTAGGAATTCTTGGATAAAATATTCTGTAACTGTTTCAGATGTGATGTTTTTGAGAGGGTAACATTCCGGCCATACTGAATACTGTTCTACTATGTGCAATATACATCGAGTCCAATAGTATCGTCGTCTAATGATATCTAATGTCTTGTCTCTCCCAACGTGACCATTGTTATCATGAAATTGAGACAAAACCAACGGTACTAGGTGTTTCGGTATGTATTTCTGTAGCTGTCCGTCTTGTTTGGGGTCAATGTGGTACAATACTTCGTCTTGGATTGTAAGCGTTGGAAATCTGTTTGGGTTTTCTTGAGCTTGTTTCATGAGTTTTGTTATGTCTGGATCTTTCTTCTGCTCACTTGCCATGTGGAAGCCATCTGGATCACTGTTTGGGTTTGATTGTGATTCAGACCTCTGTGTGTTTTCAGATATGTCATGTTGGTTGGAGCTAACAACATTAATTTGTTTTGTATTATCATCAAATTCCGTCGATGTGGATGGTTCTTCTTTCACTATAGTGTTCTGCGTTTTACTCTCCTCATATAGAATCCTAGATAACAGATCTGCACATGTGTTCATTGTTCCGGGGATGTACTCTATGATGGTATCGTAGGATTGGAGGTTAATGGACCATGTCTGCAGTTTCTTAGGTTGTTCATGTGTCTTAGAGAGCCAATTGACTAGGGGTTGATGATCCGTCCTGATTATGAGCCTGGTTCCTCGTACATAAAAATCAAATTTCTGTATTGCATAATGGATCGCGTATGCTTCCTTCTCTGTAGTCGACCATCTCTTTTGGGACTTAGATAGAGCATGCGAAAGAAACGCGATAGGTTTCTCATTGGGGATTTCAGGCAAAATTGGTTTTTCGTTTAATGTGATGGGTTGGACCAAACATGCACCAATGGCGTTGTCCGAGGCGTCGGTATATAATACCATGGGTTTGGATGTGTCTGGGTGAGCAAGTAAGGGGATTGTAGTCAATGCATCCTTCAGGTACTCGAATGATTTCTGGCATTCATGAGTCCATTTAAAACGAGCATACTTTTTTGTCAGTTCTATCAGGGACGTAGCCGCACGGGAGAAGTTAATTATGTGGTGTTTGTAGTACTCAATGCACCCAATGAAACCTCTCACCTGCCGTTCTGTAGTGGGACTCGGCATTTCCCTGATAGCCTTAACTTTGTCTTCGTCTGGACGTATTCCATCAGCATTTATAACAAAACCCAAATATTTTGTTTCTTCTTTGAGAAACTCACATTTGCTTAACTTGAGTTTGATTTGGTGTTTTCTGAGCCTGTCAAATACTAGTTCCACTTTATGAAGATGGTCCTCAATGGTTCCCGCTGTATGAATTAATATGTCATCGATATACGCGAGTACGAAAGGTTGTATCTCCTTCAACACCTCATCCATCAATGACATATAAGTTGCCTGGCTTCCCTTGAGGCCAAAAGACATGACATTCCATGCGTAACTGCCCATGTGTGTAGTAAATGTGGACTTCTATTTAGCTACCGGTGTCATGGGGATACACCAGAACCCTGACCTAGCGTCTAAGGTTTTAAAGTATCTCGAGTTGCCAAGGGTCGCGAGAATGTCATCAATTCTGGGTAGTGGGTAGGAGATTGTCTTCGTGATTCTGTTCAAAGCGCGATAATCGCAGCAGAATCTGTTCGATCCATCCTTCTTCCCAATTATGACGATAGGTGACGACCATGGTGATATGGAACGTTCAATGATGCCAGCTCATAGCATCTCATTAATGGATCGTTCTACTATCTCTCTGTGTTTGAGTGGGGTGTGGTAAGGTTTTAGGCTAATAGGCTCTTCGGTAGTGGTATTAATATCCATTTGGACTGTTGATGTACGACCCAATTCCAAATCATTTAAAGCAAAGACATCGTGATGTTTTTTCACAAAAGCGGTGAGCCTTTGTTGGTGCTGGGCCGAAGTATGTAAGGTGTCCAACAGCTGTGGTAATCTGTCTTCGGTATTTGTTTTTATGTCCTTATGCATACTTGTATTTGAACTTTGTGCTTGACATTTCACTCCTCTTTCATGAAAACGGTCCAGTGATCTCTCTGATTTTCTCTGGCAATATTTATTGCTGCTTTCTGGTTCTCTCTGGCAATATCTATTGTTGCTCTCTGGTTGTCTACGGCAATATCTATTAATGTTCTCAGATTGTCTCTGGCAATATGTATTGTTGATCTCTGATTCTCTCCGGCAATATATATTGTTGATGTTTGTTTTATCTCCATTTGTGCAGTTTTGTCTGGCCTCTTTCATTATTGGGGGAAAGATTAACTTTTGCAATTATCGCACCTCTCGCAATGGATGATGTTTTTCCTGAGGTATTTACGATCATGATGGGGAAATCTCGGGAGCTTGTAATTTCTTCAATGCCCTCAGTAATGAATATCAGTGGATCATCGTTTATATCTTCATCCAGCAACGGTGCAATTTCTACTTTCATTCCGGGTTGAATGTAGTCTGATCCCTTTACACGACCTTTGGTTATTGGTGCGGAGAATATTATTATTACTTCAGGAACCGTCCTCCCGACGTCCTGTGGTAAGAGTGCATTAGACTAAAGGCTTGACACTCCTTATTACAGTGGCCTGCTGAATACCCTCCAGGGTTCTCCTTGTATATTCCATTTCAGGAATTATAATATATATTTAAATATGGCCAGTCACACACAATCTCCCTGGCCCGCACCCCAGGTACTCAGTAACAAGGCCTAACTTCTTGGCACAGTTCATATATTTAATAACACAGTACTCCACATTGAGTATGGTATGACATCGTAGCTTTGACTAGCACATGTCTCTACTGTCCTTGATTCTGATACTCTCAGTTTTAATGGAACAGTCAACTTACGTGCCCAAGAATTCCATACACACTGCTAAGACTAATCTGACATTATACTGTTAATGAAAGCATAAGGCAGTGATGGTAATCGATCTTGCAGGTGCAATATAAAGATGCCCAAAGGCACTTAACACATTCTAAAATCAGGTCCTACTGGACACATTCCATGCATACTCGTCAAACGACACAAGCAGACTGCCGGTTAGAGACGCTAGCTTGTCCCAAATCAAAACTGACGTCTGCTGTCAATTCAGAGCAGGAGTCAAGACGTCACTTCCTGCAACCACGGGATACCGTGTGTAAACAATATATATCAGGAAGTGATCGAATACAAAACATGATATGATATTTACTCATATCAGTTATTATTAGTGAGTTTTGTGGAATGGTCACTGGAGCTGTAAGGCGTACCAACGAAGCTATGTGTAAATCATCCTGGAGGTTGATGTATTCTCCGTTTAGTCTAATCTTGTGTAGATCGTAGTATATCTAGGCCTGGTGTTTGTTCAGGAAATCACGTCCAATAATAAGATTCCGAGACATACCGCGTGTAATAATGAATTTATGGTTTATTTTCTGTTCCCCAATCTGGAATGTGATAAACGCAGTACCAAGGGATTTCATTTTCTGGCCGGTAACCGATGCCATGTAAGTTTTCGTGGGGTGAAATTTCACATATTTCTGAATTTTTCGAAAAAGTTGTTCTCGTATTAGGCTTACCGGTGCTCCGGTATCAACCAGTGCTCGATAATGCATGCCCTGAATAGAGATGAGACAGGAACTCGGGTCTGGGTGGATGTTAATGTTATTTACTACAGTCTGCTGCTTTTTACTGCGGTGAGAATGATGTTCTGTGTTGTATGACTTCTTCCTTGTTGTGTGGGACCTATAGGGTTTATAAGTGTTCCCTTCTGTATAGCTCACGTCAGCGGTCCGATCTAACGTGTACTCGGTCCGTTTCCCGAAGCAGGGAAATATTGTGGTCTACCTCTTGCAAAACCATGTTGGGTTGCGTATGTGCGGTTGTTCTGTCCTTGCTGTGGTTGGTTATAACCTCGAGATTGATTATGTTGATACGTTCTATGTCCTTGTCTACCCTTTTCGAATGATCCTTGCTGGTGTGATTGGCATGCACGAGAGACATGCCCATTTTGTCCACATGTGTAACAGACAATCGTATTGACATTTTGGACATTCTGTTGCCTCGGTTGGTGTGCTTGCTGGAACTGACGTTGCTCAGGCTGATGGCGTGTAGATCGATGTTGGTGACGGTGCCACTGCTGTCTTGAGTGACCGATTTCCATTGGCTCGTGGTCACTGTTTACTTCATAGCGAGGATCTCTACCTGTGCGTTGATTGAAACGTTTTCGTACGTTATCCTCCGATACTGCCATTTGTATAGCATCAGTGACAGTTTTAGGGTCTTTTCTTATGAGATGGAGCTTTAAGTTATCTGTGTAAAGTCCGTCCACAAAAATGCCTACCAAGTGTTTTTCAATGTCCTGTGATGGTACCGTTCCTTCAATAAAAGCTTCTTCAGCCAAATTCAATAAACGGTCTCCATAAAATTAAACAGGTTCAGATTTTTTTGATGGATTTTCCTCAAAAGCGACCACGCGTGCTGTTTGTCGATTATGTCACTATACCGTGCAATTAGCTCCTTCTTTAATGATGCATAGGTCTCATCTGGGTAAATGAGGGAGCGCCGTCGCAGAAAATCCGTCACAAGAGATTCCGATGACAAGTATGCAATTTTGATCTTTTCCTTGTCACTTGTAGCATTTACCATGGAACTAAACTTGTCTATGTTCATTAGCCATCTCCGAAATGTCTTTAAATCGCCCGTGAAGGGGGTTATAACCGAGCGAATCTGGTTATATTTATTATAGGGATCTACATTGGATAGCGTGTCTGTTATCCGTTGCAACGCGGTCATTGTGGGTTCGGCTCTACAGGTAAGGGTATGTTAGCAGGATGGACGTTTGCCTGTTGCATTTCCTGTTGCTGTTGTAGCTGCTGTGCATATAACGCCTGTTGTTGTTGCTGTTGTTGCTGTAGCGTATACAACGCTTGTTGTTGCTGCTGCTGTTGTTGCTGCTGTAGTTCTAGACCTGGATCCATTATAGTGATTATGCCTGTCTGCTTTCATCAAGAAAAAGGGCAGGTCACGGCGCCAATTTCAACATGTAACCGAGCTGGTTACGGCATCAATTTGAAGATATGTGCCCGCGTCAGTTGAATGCGGCACTAGTAGTTATATAGATTTTTATTTAGTCAGAGTTAATCCTTCATATGTTGTTGTGGTTCAAGTGCTAACTGGCCTTCCGCCAGAGATGGTAATACTTGACCTATTGTTATTTTTTTTCAACCCAGGAATGTTCTTCCCTTTAAGTTTGGTAATAAGCAAAACAGTTTTAGCACAACAACGTATATCCACAAGAAATTACTGTAAAGTTCCACAAACAGCTATGTAGAAAATTTAATTATAGTTTATTGATGTAATTAGACAAACACTGTACATTTCACAAAATGATGGTTGTTTATCCAAAATGAAAAATATGTAATCCAAACGAATAATATATGTACATCCAAATAAAATATACTGATTTGTCTACTCAAAGAAAAACTTGTCTTGGTATACTCAAAGACGAAGTTCACCTAACGCTATCTGTAAAAAATCCTCATTTCTATGTTATTTTTCTTTTTCCCGCCTTTTTTCACACGACCCGTCCTTTTTTCACACGGTACAAAAATAATTAATTTGCACTCCTCTCCTCAGCCTTTTCGACCTTTTTTTGCCACACTTCTGTTATTTCGACTTTTTTTTCACATGTGTGATCTTTTCCAACTTAACAATAGGATAAAAAAAAACCAGATCACACAAACATTCATTTCCCACTTTCGCGCTTATAAAACCCATTCATTATTATCTGGGACTGACCTACGTTTGCCCTGTCAGAGCAGTAACTGCCAACTGAACTTTGAATGAATACTGCGTTTTGTGTAAAAACGTCTTATTTGCTTTTAAGGTCTGTCATTCTTACATGTAGCATATTATAGCACATATAAATGCTTAGCGTGGAAGTAGGAGGTTAATGCTAGCGTGAAAGGCCAAGCGGTCACACAAAAATTAAATTAGTGGAACAAAAAAAAAAAAAAAAATTAGGAAGCAATTCCTGCTCGGCCGTAAAATAAGATCTGAATGAATGCTTCCTGTGATAAAAAAGGAGTTATGTATGGTATATCCAGCTCAAAACAAGGAGTTTTTTTTCCCTCTTCCCTTTGTTTTTACTATTATCACTATAAAAAAGAGTGCGCTTTAAATATCAAGAACGAGGGTGTATGAATTCTTTATCCGTTTTTTTTCCTTCTCTTTTCAATCAATAGTATCATCCCAAAAACATGTGCAATGTACAACTTCGGAGTGCAAGAAAGATTGTGTAAATAAGTGTGTGCGAGGGAGTGAAAGGTTTTCTATGCAGGTGCTAATTGTATTTTCATTGAAACTTCTTTATTGAAATATGTAAAATGAACATATTTTGTAAATTCAAACGGAATACGAATAAAGATTGGAAAAAATAAATAAAAAAATAAAAAAATAGATTAAAGTGTCTTAGCCAGGGCCGAGATCACACATATTTACACATTTTACTCAATAAAGTCAATAGACCTCACTTTGAGCCCCAGAACTGGTTTTTTAAAAAAGAAAAAAGAAAACAAAGAAGAGGGTCTTTATCACATTGCTGGACCGAAGGATCTTCTATAATTGTACATGTGGCAGTCTCAAACGGGGTGCGCCTCGCCAAAGTAAGGCAATATTTAAGTTTTATTTTTGGCCCTTAATAAAATAAACTAGCTCAAAGCTAAACAATACACCAAAACGAAAGATCTTTATTTAGACATGTGTCCTAACATAACAGGCGTTATCCATGTGTCTCGGTTGAATGGGTCGTGTCTCACTGAAATGAGAAACGTATGTTTAAATAATATAACTCAAGACAATCACTGTGTCTTTTATATTTGAAGTATGTATGTCAGAAAATAATAATTTTTTTTTTACAAGCAATAATGTATGTATGTTCGAAAAGAAGGTGCTACGAAAAACAGTCGTAAGAACGTTAAAAAAGGATGAGTTGGACTATTCTTTCTTGGTGCGCCAGGTTGGAACGGTGTAGAAGGCTGTGAATTTCTTTAAGTATATTGCCCATAGGCCATACTGGCCATCACTGTAGAAGTGCTGTTGTTGTGCTGTAATATGTGCGCTGATGTAAATAACCAGCAGGTCGGTCTTATCAGGTGGCCGACATGGTGTGTGGTGCGTATAAATTTCAATGGAAGGATGTGAAGTTCGAGAGTACAGCCATGATAACACACACACCAATCCACGTATATAAGTTAGGAAAGGTTGTAACGACTGTGGTACAGTTATTCACAGTTTATTACCACAGTAACAAGGACATCATCAAATTCAAGACACTGTCAATAGCACAAGATTGCACTTCATGTAAGTAACATTGATTTACTACCAAGTAGTGTAGGGTAAATAATATCTCTGTGACTTCTCTTCAACGAGTTGCAAGTAGTGCAGTGTAAATAATATCTCTATGACTTCTTTATCACCTCTGACTAAACTAGTCAAGTATATCTCTGGCAAAACAGGCCGCATATATGGCGGGCTTCATTATATAAATAATGTTAATCTTCTGCATCACATCTGACCAAATTAGTCAGGTATATCTCTGGCAAAAATAGGCCGCATAGATGGCGGGCTTCCTTATATAAATAATGTTAATCTTCTGCATCACATCTGACCAAACTAGTCAGGTATATCTCTGGCAAAAATAGGCCGCATAGATGGCGGGCTTCCTTATATAAATAATGTTAATCTTCTGCATCACATCTGACCAAACTAGTCAGGTATATCTCTGGCAAAAATAGGCCGCATAGATGGCTGGCTTCCTTATATAAATAATGTTAATCTTCTCTGTCACTACTTCCCGCACCGGGAGTAAGTCACCTCAAAATACAAAGTTCTTAGCTACAACGAATAGCTTCAAAAGTATTGTTACCTGCTCTGCACTCCAGGAATCAAACACAAAAGAAACACTGGCCATTTCCTAGGCTTTACCGAACTATGCCAGAATCACAATCAAGGGGAATCTTAAACATATTTAATACACAAAGAACTCTGATCCCCGTTCACACAGCCAGAAAAACATGGCGGTACACCTTCTCCACTCAACCGCCCAGCCAGACTGTCCAAAAAAGAACCCCTCTTCCGGACCCGCGCAAATCATCGCGCATGCGTGGATACGCTAGCCCTGAGTAGAGCTCACATAGGACCAGTCCAGAACATTTCCTGGAAACTGATCTACAAAACTCCTTAAATGGTCAACTTGACATGTCAAGGGAAGATAACAACTAAATCTAACTTATTCTAGAAAATATTACAACTGGTTAACTCCCTTAGACCACAAATATAAAAAAGAAGTATAAAAAAGGTCACATTCCTTACTTAAAACAAACTGACTCTTAACAGTCTACCGCACCCCCCGGGAAAAAATGATGACATCATTTCTTTTTTTTGTTGAAAAAAATTACATCGAAAAATGAAAAATGAGGGCGGTAGCATACAAACATCTACATATAAATATACTCTATATCAAGTCACAAACACAACAGTAAAAAGAATAACAAAGAGGAATGCAGATAGCACGATAAGATAACATACGAAAAAGTAGAGGAGTGACGAGTGAATAAAGACAAGATGGGATATGAAAAGAGAGAGAAAAGAAGAAGGGAAGCAACGCCCTAAGAATGAAGAAGACAAAAATATGATATGGCAATCAAATACATGGCATAAATGAACCTCATAAAAATATAACAGCGCACATGAGAAACTAAATTTACCTACATACCCCCAAAAAATAAATAAATAATGAGCATGATACAACAGGCTTATAACGCATACAATGATGCGTTGACAAAGGGCATCAAAACATACAACGCCATAATATCCGGCTATACTGACGCACAACGGAGCGTCGGGTGAGAAGAAAAAAAATATCTCACAACCTTATAGAAAATATTTTCCCAAAATACAAACATTATAAAAAGAGGCGCTACCATAATCGCACAATAAAGTGCTGGGTACAAACGCAACATTACAATGCTAGAAAAAATTTCATTCACATGACTTCATATATCCGAACAAAAAAAAACATGTCTCGCAATGGTAAGTTACAAAATATAGAGATGTCATAAACATATTATACTTTTAACATCGTAACTGAGCCGCGCTAGCGTAGTGGTTACAACACCGCTCTGGCGACCGGGTGATACTGGATCAAACCCGGGCGACGGCATTTGAGATTTTTCGTCGACCGGGATTTGGACTGGATTAACTCGAGACCTGGCGAGGACATTTGAAGGAGTGTCGTCGACCAGGGACTGGCGGCTCCTGAGCCGACCCAGCTGCAATGGGTACCTCCGAAATCGGCGAGTATTTGCCTGAATGGCGAGGGACACCTGTCTCTGTACAAGAAATAAAGGGATACTCACGTAAAATCAATGTCAGGTTAGACATAAAAATAATAACCTGAGATTTTCGCCTCGAGTATTAGCGGGCGAACGCAAAAAAAAAAAAAATCGTAATCTACAGCAATATATTGACACCGACATATTATGATCAAAAGGTTATATGATATCATGATGTAATATCTTTTAACATAATGTCGTATACTAAAGTATAACAATATTAACTATCTGGAGATGACTTCGAAGTCCGAGACCATACTGTACTCCAGAGGGTATCACACATTTCTAAAGAAGCGTCCAAAGTCCAATGGTAAACAGGGACGTCAAATGTTGAAATACTGGTAAATTGTAGAGATTCTTCATATAACAGCACCAAGTCACATCAAAAAGTTTACGCTGTGAAACAATACAAATGAGAATCTCTGTTTGATAACCGTAGGATTATAAAATATACAATAGTCAATCCTACATTTTTTTTATCTATTAAATGTGGCCATGTAAACCACAGGCCCTTATATGGTGATAATAAAACCTTCCTCCGTTACACTAGAGACGGTAACAGAGAAAGTAAATCAATCAATTTACAATCATTAATGAAATAGAATCAAGCAAATGTACTAATAGAATGTTAATGTGTAAGAGTGTCGTGGTTATATCACTAATCCCGACATCTTATAAGAGAATCTAGGACATAAGAGTCAAGTAGAATCGTGTGGGCATCGAGACAGTATGTCTGCCATTACATAATCCGAACCACGGATAGCATGAACTGAGAAGTGAAATGGTTGAAGAGCAATAGCATATCGAGTAGATCTTTAGCTCTTCAGATCTCTACTTTGTATAGCTGTGAGAGCTTTTTGGTCGGTTTCTACTATGAAATGCGCGCCAAGAAGGAATCTCTGAACTTTAAGAATTACCCAGACCATAGCTAATAATTCTCGGTCTAGAACAGAGTAATTCCGTTCTGCCGCATTCAGCTTTCTAGAAACATACATCACAGGATGCAGAGTTTCAGAATGCTCTTGCATCAATGCCGCCCCACTCCCTGTGGATGAGGCATCACTGCGAAGAACAAAAGTCTTATTTGCAGTGGGTAGTCTCAGGATAGGATGAGAGGAGAATAAAGTCTTATTCTTATCTAATGAAGATTGGCATTCTTGGGACCAACGTACCATATTACGTGACCATTTTTTCAATAGGGTTGAGAGAGGTGCTGTGATAGATGAAAGATTTGGAATAAATCTTCCATTGAATTGTATTAAGCCTAAGAGACTACGTACTTGCTTCTTCGTCTTAGGAGTAGTGATATTGAGAATTTTAGAGGTGTTGTTGTCCTCCGTCCGCAAGAGACCATGACCAACACGGTGGCCTAGAAAAGAAATGTCGCTAAAGCCAACATAGGCTTTTGACGGTTTGGCCGTCAAATTATGCGAGCGTAGAGTAGACAAAAGGTCGGCGAGACCTTGAAAGTGATCTTCCCAGAAATCACTATAAAGACAAATATCGTCCAAGTACGCAATGACATCTGGACGATGTTAAAGGATACGACGCATCATGCGTACAAAAGTAGCTGGGGCATTCATGAGGCCGAAAGGCATAAAGTTCCATTGGAACAAACCCCTAGGAGTTGAGAAAGCAGTAAGAGGTTTGGCGCGTTCAGCAAGAAGAACTTGCCAATAACCTTTAGACAAGTCGAGTTTGGTAAAGAACCTAGAATTAGAAAGTTTAATAAGTAGATCTTCCAGTAAGGGCATAGGTTCAGCATCGAATTTCGTTACTTGATTTAATTTACGATAATCGACGCAAAGACGTATGTTATTGTCTTTCTTCCGGACAATAACCATAGATGAAGAGTATGAGAAAGTGGATGATTCAATTATTTTCATCTGTATCATTTCATCCAATTCTTTCTCGACTTGTGTTTGAAAGTGCAATGGGATAGGATAAGGTCAAACTCTGATAAGGTTATAATCAGTAAGTATTGTGTCATGTTTAATGATTGATGTTTGTCCAGGAATGTCAGTGAGAACATCCTGAAATGTTTGTAACAGAGAAGAGACTTGGTGTTGTTGCTCAGCAGACAACTCAGAAGAAACAGTCACATTTTCCCATGATTCTGTTGAATGCAGTGGGATTACCGAAAGAGGGAGATTCACGTCTGAGAAAGTAGACTCTTCCTCTTGAATGACTGACAGAGATGTGTAATGACCATGTGGGACTAGCGAATCATCCCGTCCTTTCATAAAATAGGTTGTAAGTAATCTGGTCGTTCATGAAATTCTGTCAGCATATTAATGTGAAACGTTTTATGCTTTCCGTCTACATCGACGACATAGTCGACATCAGATATTCTAGAGATGATAGTGTAAGGACCTTTCCATGAAATAAGAAGTCTATTGTCTCTACAAGGAAGTAATACAAGTACCTTGTCACCAGGAAAGAGTTGACGTAGACATCTATTTTTATTAGCAAAATTCTTTGCCTTCTGCTTAGCAGACTCAGATGCAGATGTAGCTAACCTACATGCTTCAATAATTTTCTGCCTTAAGCAATTACATATTCGTAAGAGGATTGAATTTCCTCGCTGATATCCTCAGCAGTTATTAGGTCATGCAGCAATGACATGGGACCGCGCGGTTGCGCACCAAAGACAAGCTGGAATGGAGAAAACCCTGTGTGCTCATTAGGGACTTCTCTATACGCGAAAAGAGCAGCGGGTAAAACCCTGTCCCAAGTCTGAGGATGGTCCTCAGTTATCTTTCCTAGTAAACTTTTGAGCGTTCTATTTAGACGTTCAACTAATCCGTTTGACATAGGATGATAGATACTGCTTAAAGACCTTTCAATACGGAGTGTAGACATCACCTGAAACATTGTGTCTGATATTAATTGTGTGCCATGATCTGATAAGATTTCTTTGGGAAATCCTAGACGTGAGAATATTAGCCAAAGAGCGTCTACAATATCAGCAGTAGAAATGCTCTTAAGAGGTATAGCCTCTGGCCATCGAGTACACATTTCAATGCATGTTAGGATAAATTGATGTCCTCTGGCAGACTTGATTTTTTTTTTTTTTTTTTTTTTTTTTTTTTTTTTTTTTTTCGTTCGCCCGCTAATACTCGAGGCGAAATCTCAGGTTATTATTTTTATGTCTAACCTGACATTGATTTTACGTGAGTATCCCTTTATTTCTTGTACAGAGACAGGTGTCCCTCGCCATTCAGGCAAATACTCGCCGATTTCGGAGGTACCCATTGCAGCTGGGGCGGCTCAGGAGCCGCCAGTCCCTGGTCGACGACACTCCTTCAAATGTCCTCGCCAGGTCTCGAGTTAATCCAGTCCAAATCCCGGTCGACGAAAAATCCTCAAATGCCGTCGCCCGGGTTTGATCCTGTATCACCCGGTCGCCAGAGCGGTGTTGTAACCACTACGCTAGCGCGGCTCCCAACTTGATTTTAAAAGGACCAATAATGTCTATTGCCATCTTTTGAAAAGGGCGGATTGGAATATCCGCAGCCTGTATAGGTGCTGCATGGCGTGGACCTCGTGACTTAACCTCCTGGCATATCTTGCAGGAGCGACAATAAATACGTATATCTTTATTTACGCGTAGCCAAAAGAAGGAAGCAAGAACCCTAGATTTAGTACGGGAAAATCCCATATGTCCTGCACACTGAGAGTCGTGAGCATGTTGTAGAATTCGAACTCTCATACTCTTAGGTACCAGAATTTGCGAATGTATAGACTGAGTAGAATCTTGCACCATACGGACTAGTACTCCATTCATTATTGAGACCAAAGATTTACGATTTGTGTTATGGTTTGGTGAGAGATTGTTTAACCCCCACAGTTGTGCATCCAGAATCAAAGAGAACTGAGACTGGATTATTATTCACTAAACCTTTATGTAGAATGAGAGACCCTCTTCCATCATGCGCAGCTGCGGCAGGAAGAGTGGGAAGAGGATGACCGCAACTCAAGGTAGTTATAGTCGTAGGTTGGAACAAAGTTGTGCATTGCGGGCATTTAGATGCCCTCTCAAAGTCGAAAGCAAAGCAAGCACCAGCAATGGCGACACTATTATTATTGTTGTTACCATGATTATCGGCACCCTGGGACTCTTGTTGAGCAAAGTTAGCTTGGTGATAAGATCTATCATTATCTTGTTGTGATCTATCAGGGTTATTATTTCTATTGAAATTATTGCTCTGATTCGAACCCCAGTTTTCATAGTTGCGATTGTCATTTCTCCTTTGATCAAAATTTCTATTAGATGGGTTTTGTTGTCTACCTGAGAAGTTATTATTGGTTCGATAACCTCTATTGTGGTAACTTCTTCTAAAGTTCTTATAATTGTTCTGACCAATATGTTGAGGACTTTTAAATTGTCTCCAGTTCCCTGAAGAAGAATCATTACGTGATGGACCCCCTTGGTTCTGTCCAAAAACACGATTATTCCTTTTATCAAAATTGCGCTGAAGCCTTTGAAATTTACGTCGAAAATTAGGACCATGTGGTGTTGCTGAAGCAACGGGTAAACCTTCTTCAACTTTAGAATTGCTAACCGTTACATTATGATGTACCGTGACATATTGACGACAGCATTGCTCCATATCTTTTATGTTAGGAGGTTTTCTCTCAGGTAGAAAGGAAAGAAAAGGTTTACTAACTGATGACATAACTTTATCATGAAGCAGTAAGTCAACAATGGCCTCATGGTTCAGTTTTTGATAATTACACCCAACGTGAAAAGGTCAAGCGAATATCAGATATAAAATCTGAAAAATCTTTCCCTGTCTCTGGCAATAGAGACTTAAAGCGCAGGCGATAACCTTCTTCATCCAGTTGATATTTTTTTTTAATAAGGCCTCTCTGACAACATTATAGTTGTTCTTATCAATATCTTCCACCGACATCATAGTCTTTTGAGCATCACCTGTAAGTAACCTGCCAAGTTGATCACAATATTACGACTTGTCTATCTTATGAGAGTCGCATGCCAATTCAAATCTAGCTAGATAGAATGCAATATCGTCTCGGGTAGGGTTAAAAGCAGGTAATTTAATATCATATGGTTTATTATTTGCCCTATTAGAAGAATTATTTGATTCACCTTGTGAATTGCCCATATTCACCAACTTTATTTTCTCCAGCTCCATTGCTAAGACTCTTTCGTCATGTAACATTTTTTGCTTTTCAGCTTCAATTTGCTGTTGATTTTTTCTCTCTTCAGCTTCCAGCTTCTTTTGTTCCATTTCCCATTGTATTTTTCTATCTTCAGCTTCACTTTCTGATTTCTTTTGTTCCATTTCCAATTGGAATTTTCTCACTTCTGCTTGCATTTTCTGTCTCTTTTCTTCAGCCTTTTGCGCCTTGCCATATTCCGCAAGTGCGAATTCCTCTAATTTCTCTCCATCTTACCAAGGGCTTTCCCTTGCTCAATAAAGTAATCTAACGTAGACATTATTTCTAATTATGAGATCAATACCTGTATAACTCACTTTGTCCCAACTCAGTGGGTGCCAAGTCTTTTCTCAAGAACTTGTAAAATTAATTTAACTTTCAATAATACAATAAATTACCTGTATACTTATTGTGCATATAGTAATGACAGTGTATAACAAAAATCAATTTTAAAAAATTGGAAAGACAAGACAAAGCATCAAGGACAAACGACAACGTTCGCAGAAATCAAATAAACACTAAAGCAAAACTAAAGTAGAATCTTACAAAGCATGTAACGACAGCTGCGAATCACCAACAAAACAATCGACTACACAGTGTATAATTGAAAAGGTGTAAAGAAATAAACGATAGGAAGGGGAGGCAGACAACTACAAACAAATTAATCAAAACTAAAGAACAGAGAAAAATATTACAAAAACAACATAGGACATCTCGGCACAACTAAACAAAAATATCACGAAAGACCAACGTAGTGGACGAAAAACGACAGCAACAAAAAGTCGCTGGTAATTTCCACTGCGGGAAATTCGCAATAGTCCCTAAAGAACGCTGTCGTAGACCCTCGGTAAAGTGGGATATTCTACGACAGTCTCCGCCCAACCAAACCCGCTGAAATATAAACACATATATGACATATAAAACTAAGGCACATGTAACATAAAAAACAAGGAATATAAATAGTATGTGCAGAGAGGAAGGCTTAACTACCACACATACAGAGGCACAGTTTACAAAACATATAGCCACTTATTTTAACTGGCGAAAAAAATCCTGGCCTCGAGAATAACAGCAATGATGTACAATAACACACAGTCCAACGATAGGATGATCCACCGCTGAGAGGTACAGCAACCCAATGATGCAAGGTCTAGATATCCGAATGCTCAGCTTCTTGGCATGTTGACCTTGCACGTGAAAAATCTTGATTGGGAACGTTAAAAAAAAATCTTGACTGCACATCAATTTCCGCCCAGGAAACACGGGCTGGATTCCACTGTTGTACTGACAATACACTTTCGGGCAACGCCGAGTACTTTCAGGTAATAATAACATAGAACATCAGAGAGCTGGCTAACCGCTGTTGCAATAGGGATGTAAATGGTGGTTCAGGAAAATAAACAATGTTAATGTCCGTACGCTGCAGATCTTGTAATGCGAATGACATGGATAACAGACCCTTAAAGCTGGCGACCACTGTAGAAGGCTGTGAATTTCTTTAAGTATATTGCCCATAGGCCATACTGGCCATCACTGTAGAAGTGCTGTTGTTGTGCTGTAATATGTGCGCTGATGTAAATAACCAGCAGGTCGGGCTTACCAGGTGGCCGACATGGTGTGTGGGCGTATACATTTCAATGGAAGGATGTGAAGTTCGAGAGTACAGCCATGATAACACACACACCAATCCACGTATATAAGTCAGGAAAGGTTGTAACGACTGTGGTACAGTTATTCACAGTTTATTACCACAGTAACAAGGACATCATCAAATTCAAGACACACTGTCAATAGCACAAGATTGCACTTCATGTAAGTAACATTGATTTACTACCAAGTAGTGTAGGGTAAATAATATCTCTGTGACTTCTCTTCAACGAGTTGCAAGTAGTGCAGTGTAAATAATATCTCTATGACTTCTTTATCACCTCTGACCAAACTAGTCAAGTATATCTCTGGCAAAACAGGCGCATATATGGCGGGCTTCCTTATATAAATAATGTTAATCTTCTCTATCACTACTTCCCGCACCGGGAGTAAGTCACCTCAAAATACAAAGTTCTTAGCTACAACGAGTAGCTTCAAAAGTATTGTTACCTGCTCTGCACTCCAGGAATCAAACACAAAAGAAACACTGGCCATTTCCTAGGCTTTACCGAACTATGCCAGAATCACAATCAAGGGGAATCTTAAACATATTTAATACACAAAGAACTCTGATCCCCGTTCACACAGCCAGAAAAAACATGGCGGGACACCTTCTCACCCGCGCAAATCATCGCGCATGCGTGGATATGCCTAGCCTGAGTAGAGCTCACATAGGACCAGTCCAGAAAACTTTTCCTGGAAACTGATCTACAAAACTTCTTAAATGGTCAACTTGACATGTCAAGGGAAGATAACAACTAAATCTAACTTATTCTAGAAAATATTACAACTGGTTAACTCCCTATAAAAAGACCCTAACAAATGACTAAAAACGGGAAAGTATAAACAAAAATTGGTCACATAAGAAATAACTTAAAAATCAAAGCAAATTTGAAAAGACTGATACACTCACTTTCTGGTACAAACGGGAAAACAGTGTGTCATTATTACTTTGCTTCACTTGCGGTAGTAATTACTTGAAAGCACAGAATATCAAAATTGTTTTTGCGATTTCAAAAGTTTCCTATACAGTTTTAGGAAAAAAAAATCGGAAGCAAATCCCGCCCCTCACAGCAGTATAATAATATACAAAAGTGATATCACTCACATATCTGGTATATACCAAATATAATAATATATATATTATATATATTTATATATATATATATATATATATATATATGCATTTGCAATTACTTCTCCCAAGCCACCAAGGGCACGAGGAGAGTATGGGCACTTAAAGCGGTAGTAGGGCAATAACAAACAAATTGATCAAATCTATCGCTGTTTCCACATCGCCTTAGTGGCGTCTTTGTGGAAAAATAAAACAGTATAATTTATCGTTTTTGTAGATAATCACATTGGTTGGCAAAAGTTTCCCACTGTGCGAACAGTTTTGTTACTGGGAAAAAGCCCGGGCAAACCCTCCTTAGTCGCTTTTTACGGAATGCTGGTAGGGTGCAGTGTTACTATTCTTTGCTCCCCGTGTGTGTTTGTGTGTATATGTGTGTGTATGTGTGTGTGTGTGTGTGTGTGTGTGTGTGTGTGTGAATATTAATACGTGAAAATCTCTAGTGGATTTCCTAGTTATTTGAGGCTGGCAACCTCAGTGTATAGAATGAGGATTTCATGAACCACCACTGCCAAGGGCTGGTGATTGCTTTATTGCTAGTTTCTTAAAGAGAACTAAACGCATAAAGAGTCAGAGGTTGCACATGGAGCAGGGAGGAAAAGATGAAGAAATGATGTACATTCTAATTATAATACTTACAGTTTCAAACCAGTGTAAATGTCGATGTTAACATATGCACTTTAAAATTAATGGAAGTTTCAAACTTTTCAAATCAGTGTAAACATAAATGAAAACATATTTAATTTATTTTGTGAACACTTTTCAATCAGTGGAAATGTAAATGTAACAAATTCTATCTGTACTATTAACCTTTTCATTTAAATGTAAGGTAACTGTAAAAGCTATACAGTTTAAATGTAAAGAAAGTTTTATCCCGAGTGATTAAATTTAATTCTCATCGAGGGTAAATTCTGAAATAAATGGGATGGTAGAATAGGAGAAAGAGGACACATAAGTATGTGTCGGGAAACGCAATACTCAGGAGAGCGTTTCGTTTCTATTCTTTATCATAGTTATTGGTGGTACCAGGAGAAAGTACTATCTCTGGAACAAGAAGGGACAAGTGGCCCAAGCTTTAAGACGAGGGACCAACTTTGTAGACTCTCCTTGACATTTCTGGGAAACGAGCTACACCCGACAACCTTGACCAGCGACGAGCGTGAGCAGCGTAAAAAGAACCAATCAGCGGGAGAAGAAACTACTATTGGCAGCTAAGTGCAAAATATACGCTGCCAAAGTACATTTTTTTTTTCGTCGACTCTACTATCAATCAATGATGAAATTTTTCTTCTAAACTATTCAAATATTTTCAATCTGTTAAAACTTAAGTGATTATTAAATTTTGTTATTTGTAATTTTACAAACTTAACTTAAATTTAATCATTTTAAAGTTACTGTATGTTTGTCTCAGTCAATTTACTACACACACTCTAAACAGAGCTATACCAGAATAATAACAATTCCACTGAGTAAATCAGAGGTGGGGACTTAACGAGCTAAAATTAATCATTGCTTTATTCTTCACAAAAGTTGTCGGCAGATTCTAGAATTAACATGCTCAGCCAAAGCAGCATTGTTTTCGCTTATCTGAATATCTTGTGAACACTCCCGGGTGATAGAATTGTCTTTATCCTTCTATCTACATCTCTGCCAAGAGTAATCTTGTGCGAAGGTAGACACCTTTGAAGGCCCATATTAGACACTCTTGAGCTTTGGCCACAGTGGGACCACTACTGCAAAGCTGGGGAGGCAATACCGTCACAAGGATCACACATTCTTTTGGTTTATTCGGACACCTTCCATAAATCGAATGTTCGACCCAGCAAGTCTCTCAGAGACACAAACATAGAATGTTCGACACAGTTAGTCTATCAGAGACACAAAAATAGAATGTACGACACAGCCAGTCTCCCAAAGACACAAGCATAAAATGTTCGCCACAGCAGGCTCTCGGAGACACAAACATAGAATGTACGACCCATCCAGTCTCTCAGAGACACAACCAAAGGATGTTTGACACAGTCTGTCTCTCAGAGACACAAATACAGAATGTTCGATACAGCCAGTCTCTCAGAGACACAAACATAGAATGTTCGACAGTCAGTCTCTCAGAGACACAAACATAATATTTCGACACATCCAGTCTCTCAGAGAAACAAATATACAGGGTGTCCATAAAGTCTCTTTACAATTTAACAAATTTATTACAAAGGCAAATGAAAAGACAACTATGTGGAAATTATTACAAAATGAGAAGTAGATATTGAAGTTTTTTTTGGCATCATTTAATACACCTCTATATGGGCACCATTAGTTGCACGAAACATATCAAGACGGTACTTGATTTCTTGCCATGTTCGCTGTAGCATAGCCTCATCAATGGTGGCAATGGTATCAGTGATCTTTTGCTTTAGGTCAGTGATGTCCCGTATCTTTGTTCGATACACGATATCTTTAACATAACCCCATAGAAAGAAGTCTAGAGGAGTGATATCTGGTGAACGAGGTGGCCAGGGAATTGGGCCATCCCTTCCAATCCACCGGTCTGGAAATGTTTGATTTAGGAACCCACGAACATGCAGTCCCCAATGTGGTGGTGCACCATCTTCCTGGAAAATGATGGTTGGTTGAAGGTCATCTAGTTGTGGTGTCACATATTCAGTCAAAAGGTCAAGGTAAACATTTACAGTAATTGATGTCTCGTTGAAGAAAAATGGACCAATGATTCGATTGCACATGATCCCACACCACACATTCACCTTTGGACTATCTCGGTGAAGTTCCCTAGTCACATGAGGGTGTTCTGATCCCCAGATTCTCACATTATGGTATGTGATTAAAAACTTTGATAACCACTGAGTACATAGAACAAATCTGATTAAGATATCTCATCAATTGCCTTTGTAATAAATTTGTTAAATTGTAAAGAGACTTTATGGACACCCTGTAGAATGTACGACACATCCAGTCTCTCAGAGACACAAACATAGAATGTCTCTCAGAGACATAAACATAGAATGTACGACTCATCCAGTCTCTCAGAGACAAAACCATAGAATGTAAGACACATCCAGTCTCTTAGAGAGACAAACACAGAATGCTCGATACAGCCAGTCTATCAGAGACACAAACATAGAATGTTCGACAGTCAGTCTCTCATAGACATAAACATAATATTTCGACACATCCAGTCTCTCAGAGAAACAAATATAGAATGTACGACACATCCAGTCTCTCAAAGACACAAACATAGAATGTCTTTCAGAGACACAAACATAAATGTACGACACATCCAGTTTCTCAGAGACACAAACATAGAATGTACGACCCATCCAGTCTCTCAGAGACACAAACATAGAATGTACGACAAATCCAGTCTCTCAGAGACACAAACATAGAATGTACGACACATCCAGTCTCTCAGAAACACTAACATAGAATATACGACACATCCAGTCTCTCAGAGACACAAACATAGAATGACTAGTTACTACACCATACAAAAGCGCGTCATACGCGTCCACGCATGGAAACACTCAAATCGACGTCTTTGTGCACATCACACAGTTTTCAAATACAAGACCCTCTATAGTGCGCAAATAGAGTCGTAACACTATCCCAACTTCCCAACTAACATAATTACCGATGTATATTACGTCGGTCGGTCTCACTCAAAATAGTAACTCGCGCCAGGAAAAAAAGTGCGCAAGGCGCGGTGTGCAACTTGCGCGGCGTGGGCGTTATATAAAACAAATGCGTTGGTTTTTAAAAAAAAAATTTTAATATTCTTTCACGAAATTAGTAGCGCTCGACAAAGAAAAAGTGCGTACAAATTGGTGTGCATGAGCCCTCACCCGATGTACAAATCATGAAAACTTGAAAGTTTTTGTTAAAACCACTTATTATCAGGGAACACTCTTTGAAAACAATCCACGCACTTTCACCCGAAATGTTGTCATCAAAGAACTTTTAAATTGAATCTAAAATAACATAATTCTTGCCATGTGTACGTTGATCACAGCTGAGGAATGCAACCGTGTTGAAAAATTTTATTGTTTCCATTATATACTCTCCCGAAAATAGTTACAATCAACAGAGAAAAGCGTTCAAATGACGGTGTTCATGAACCGCTTGATTACACTGTATAATGGAAAGAATCCTAAAACACTCTAAGAAAGTACTTCTATCTGCTCATCCGGGAACGGAAACAGCACACCATAATTAAAAACCCGTCAAGTTTGACGGGTTATTGCTAGTGATATTGATAATGTTGAAGATGACTACGGTATTGATATTGTTAAAAACGACTATGACATCAATGATGTTAAAAATGTATATGATATCGAATATGTGTTAAAGATGTACACGCTATTGATGAAAATAGCGATTAAGCAGACAGAGAACAGAAATGATGTAACCGTTAAAGGTTAAGAGGAAAAAATCGGTTAGATTTATTCTTTAGGAAATTGATTTTTTATAGTGGAGATTAGCTGGCTTTATAGTTGTAGTCTAAGGGGAATAATCGTTAGAACGAGAAGAGGGGGTCAAGAGTAGTGTTGACATCTCTTGATTTATAGTTATGTTGTTTGGAATTGTTTTGTTTGGCGAAGTGAATTCGGCTACGCGATTGCAATTCACGGGCTTTTGAATGTAGTGGTGAGCTGTTTGTGAGACAAAGTTGTTCTAGAATGTTCGAAACGAGTTGTAGTTGTAAATAGAAGTTTTAGATTAAGTCAGTTAGATCCCAGACGCGATAGTGTTTAGAAGCAAGTTTGCTTTGAGTGTGATAGTGTTAGAAGTGGCTGCGCAATTGGGAGTTCCATCGAGTGATAAAGCCAAGAAATGTTTTGGTTGACTCTGCTGTAGCAGAAAAGGTATACTTATCACTCAGACGCTAAATCGCTTTGTACGCCACATTTATATACGACAGTTTATCATTTATTTCTGAGGACAAGATGCCAGGTCGACAGAGAGAGAAAATGTGTAGGTTTTCGAAACAAATCAGGTACGTTGAACATTATGAGTCTATTACAAATAGTGCAGTGCAGTAGATAAGCTGACAGGCTAGCAAGTAGAAGATAGACTTAGTAAATTGTCATACCTTTCGTTGAGGCCAGTTTCTTAAAGATGCACCAAGCAGAACATAAGAAATACGTCAGCATTTAAGAAAGGCAATGATACGAAGAATTATAAGACAAGTAAAATGTGTAATAACAGTGGTTCTCAAGCGGTGACCACCATAACCACTAGAGACAGAATGAAAATTGAAGTAAGAGAGAGAAAGATAAAATGACTGAACATTTTACCTAATGAATTTTGCTGTACAAGTCTGCCAGCCTCAAGAGGAAGGTTGGGCACATCATTTTTTTCAACCTTTGCTGATTCATGCACATAAAGTTCAACGTTAATATTTTACTGCTGTCAGAGTGAAGCCATTCGTCAACTGTTGTCTAAGTACAGTCATCGTTTGAAGAAAAAAGTTTTCAGATATCTCAAATAAGCTGCCTACTGTTTAGGGTAGAGATCACAAATTTGAAAATTAGGGTACAATAGACAGCCATCATCATCAGCCAGCTTGTATGTCAACGGCCACAATGATAAAGTAATAAAAGAATGAATAATAATTGTAATGTAATTATATACTACAATATATGATGATTGTAATGTAGTAAGTGATATGAAAGATAACACTGACTAACAAAAAAAAATTTTTTTTTCTTTCTCTAACATTTCTATGCTTTTCTGGTCAATTTTAATGCGCTGTTTTTAATACTGCAAACCGTTTTTCTCTATCAGGTCGGGATCTCTAGAAATACGCAATTGAAGTTTTTTAACAACGCATACAGTATAACAACATCATTTGTACAAGAATTATAACAGTTATGTAGGCTTGAATTTCTTTGCAGTCGACTTTCGTCGGTGAATGGCATGTGGTACATCGCGATGAAGCATCCAACAATAATCGGCAAGCATGGTCACACTCCACCGTCCTTGATAACGTAACTCCATTACGGCGATATCTTGATGGAATCGTTCTCCATGTTCATCGCTGACTTCGCCAAGGTTGTCAGGGAAAAAGTCAAGATGCGAATCGAGCAAATGGATTTGAGGGACATGTTACAGCCCATAATTCTGTATGCATCTATGCACTGCTTAACAATATGCACATAGTCGACAGATTTGTGATTTCCCAGAAAGTAATCGACGATCGATTTGAATGCCATCCATGCGCGAAGTTCACTACCATGTAACAAGTTCTCGAATTGTTTGTCTGCAATAACTTTCCTAATCTGAGGTCCTACAAAGATACCTTCCTTTATCTTTGCATCGCTAATTTGTGGAAACTTTTCTCAAAGATAAGTGAAAGCTTTGCTTGTTTTATCTAACGCTTTTACGAAATTCTTCATGAGCCCCAACTTTATATGTAACGGTGGTAAAATGATGCTGTCTTTGTTAAGTAATGGCTCGTGTATTACATTTTTATGCCCGAGCTGCATACGATCCCTGATAGGCCACACCTTTCTTGCATAATGTTCCTGTCTGTTGCGGCTGTCCCATTCACATCGGAAGCAACACAATTTAGTATACCCAGTCTGCATGCCCGTGACAATTGCAATGACCTTTAATAATAATAATAAATTCTTTAAGCGCCAAACACGGCGCATAAGGCAGAAACCAGTGCTCTCCAGGTTGTTCGTTGTGACGCCACTCCTCTTAGCTCTTGCACATTATTTAGGCCCAGCGTTCTTCCTTCTCTTATTATTGTTCTTCTGAGTGTTTCTTTTGGTCGTCCTTTTTTCCGCTTACCCTCAGGAACCCAAGTGAGCGCCTGTAGTGGTATTCTGTTGTTTTGCATTCGTAGGACATGACCGATATATGACCATCGTCTTTTCCTTATATAGTCGGAGACATATTTCTGCCTAGAGTCTTCTCTTATTTGTCGATTAGTCTTGAATTCTTTCCAACTGATGTTCATGAGTTTTCTAAGACATTTGTTATCGAATGTATTCAGCTTGTTCTCCAATGATTTTGTTATGTTCCAGCTCTCACAGCCGTATGTTAACACTGAGATAACATTTGAATTAAACAGACGAAGCTTGGTATGTATATTCAATGATCGTAATTTGCAAATGTTAGATAATCTATTGAAGGCGCTAGCTGCCAAAGCAATTCTAGTATGGATTTCTCTTGTTGTGTCACCATCCTGAGTCATTTTACTGCCTAAATAATTGAAACTTTCAACTTTCTGTAGTTTTTTCCCCGTTCAAGATGATATCAAAGGTCTCGTTAGAAAAGTTCATAGCTTTAGTTTTAGAGGCATTTATTTGGAGACCAATTTTAACCGAGAGATGACACAAATTATTTATTGCTTCTTGGGATTGTCTTGGTGTTGAACTTAAGAATGCTACATCATCTGCGAAATCCAGGTCCCCCAGGAATTTTCCATTGTCCATTTTATACCCAATTGTTCATTGTGGGTATAGTTTCTCATAACCCAATCAATAGCTATTCCAAAAAGTAGTGGGGACATAATACAGCCTTGTTTCACCCCTGTTTCTACTGTAAACCATTCTGTATTCCCTTTATTTGTTCTAACACAACATCTTGCATTGTCATATAGCGCTTTGATTATATTCACATATTTTGTTGGAAAACCATAGATTGTAAGTATCTTCCACAATGATGGGCGGTGTAGACTATCAAAGGCTTTTTGAAAATCGACGAAGGTGATAATAAGCGGCGATTGCCTTTCCACTGATTCTTCTATAATTGTTCTTAGTGTGAATATTTGATCAATACATGATCGTTTCGGCCTGAAACCCGCTTGTTCTTCTCTGATCTTTTCGTCAGCATGAAATTTAAGTCTTTCTAACATCATGCAACATAATAATTTTCCAGGTACTGATAATAGAGATATACCACGCCAGTTATTACAGTCTGATAGATCACCTTTCTTCGGTAACTTTACAATAATACTGTCTTTCCATTGTTGTGGTGGTTGTTCTTCTCTCCATACTTCATTTATAATATCTAAAATTCTCAAGAGGTTGTTGTCATTAACTGCTTTAATCATTTCCCCTGAAATTTCGTCAACTCCAGCAGCTTTAAAATTTTTTAATCTTTTAACGGCTTGTTTGATCTCGTCCAGCGTGAATTCATCGCAAGTTATTGGCAAAGTGGTTGTGGATGTTTCATTATTAAAATCAGGTGTTACTGTTGGTACTTTAGGTCTCCACAAATCCGCCATTGGTAGTCATTGTACTTTTTTTTTTGCCAAAAGTATAGCCATATTGTCATAAGTTTCTTTCATATGAACAGAGTAGGCGATTGGAATTGATGAAAATAAATTTCTGTTATGCAATAACACGGCTTTTAGACTAGTCTTGGAAGAGTCGATGAAAAGTCGCCATTCGTTGACTATGTGCTCATGACCGAGGTGCACCATTAGATCTTTTACATCTTTGCAATAGCAAATGTCATCATCCATCTCAAAGTATTGAACAAGTTCTCTGTGTCTATGACGAAATTTAGATATCGGAGTATTGGGCGCTAAAAGATTCCATTCTTTGAGTCGCGAACCGAGTAATTCCGCTTGTCCTTTGGTGAGAGCGAGATCACGTATTAGATCTGAAAGTTCTGAATGGTTAATTAAGTGAACACCATCATTCACCGGTACATAATCCGAGTCAGAATTAGTTTCTAAAGCAGGTAAACTATCACTTTCTGATGGTTCATTCACGTCCAACGGATATTGTTCTGGTGGAACTGGGATCGGACACGTGATTGGATCATGAGGCACTGGTTTCGAAACCGATTCAATATTTGGATAAACCACAGACTTTCTAGTTTTAAAAGTGAAACCATAGATATTTGTCAAGCAGAAGTAACAATCAGTAGCGTGATTTGTCGGTTCACGCCATATTACTGGCACTCCAAAAGGCATCGACTTATGCTTCGGCGATTTTCGTAACCAACCTGCCAATGTATTTGCACAAGTCGAACAAACTGCATTTGGCTTCCAAGATTTATTTGCATCATCAACTTTCGAATCGAAATAAAGTTCATATGCTTTCTTTAGCAATGGTGTAAAGTTTTTATGGTGAACACGATCGGTAAAATATCCGCACACGTAACAGAACAGATCAGCCGAATTTCTACAACTTCTAGAAGCCATATTTCACTCAGAATTATTTCAAAATACAGTAACTATTTGAAATAAAACGTAACTTATGTCATGCATCTTTTAGCAGTATAAAAAATAGAATTATTTTGCATTTTATTAATTTTTAAAAAGTTATATAGTAAAAATGAAACGGAGCAAATAACGGTTTCCCAAAAATATATTTATTCACAAATATCTTAAGAACCCGACGTGATAGAGATAAACGGATTTCAAATTTGAAATCAGCGCAAGAAACTGACCTAAGAACACTTATTCTTATATAAGAAAGAAAAATGTTGTTTGTCAGTGTAATTTTTTGAATGACAGTGGGTAATGTAATGATCGTTATACATGAAAACGTAACGGGTGATAGTGGTAATGTAATGTGTGACATAAAGGGTAGTTTAATGAATTACGGCCATAATGTGTGATATAAATTAGAGGTTCTCAACCTAGGCCATATGGTCCCCAAGAAGGCCATGGCATTTTTCTAGGGGGCCATTGTAAGTGCTGTATTTCGGGTAAATTACCTTTTTCCAGCTAACGGCAACTATGGGGGGAGGGGGGCACAGAGGTAAATAAGGCTGTGAAGGGGCGATGAGCACAAAAAGTTTGGGAACCCCTGATAAAAATGATAATGTAGTGAGTGACGGTGGTAATGTGTCATAAAACGTGTGTGTAAACCCACTTCTTTGTTAATACATATGCACAGCCAATCCACGTTCAACAGACTCCGACAGATTAAATTACACGAAGTCACTTTCCCCCAAGATGGCGGCAGACAATAAAATTAGACATAAGCCCTGTTTTTCGGAATTGGGTCATGGAAAGTACGAAATCGTCGGCAATAAAAATGTACCAAATCGTCGGGAACCAATCAAAAGGGTTCCTTACGCCCTGGCAGATTCCTTGCGTCTACCTATATGAACGGGCGCGTTTTATTTTAAAAAAACACACAAAAACGAAGGCCACGACAGACTGGGGAAGAGAAAGCTGTCAAGACTGATTTATGCTTTAATGCATGAACGGGCAGACTTGCTTCACTAAAGTCGAGTCAATCTGGCTTGTATTAATCTTAGAAGGTAGGTAAACTTACTATAAACTTGTAGGAGAAAATGCCTACATCATATATAATGATTGTATCTTTTAGTATCATTTATAATACCTACACCTGTATATAATTAATGTGTATCATGTATAATGATTATATTTTATGGAATCAGGTATAATGATTGTATTTCCTGATATGATTGCTGAAGACGATAACGGATCTGAAATATAACCAAACAGTCCTTGTTAGGACTCGTATAACTCCAACCTGAATAATAACCTAACAGTCCTTGTTAGGACTCATATAACTCTAACCTGAATATAACCTGTGACTATATCATGTATAATGATTGAATGTTATAGTATCATGTATAATGTTTGTGTATGACTGTTGAAGAAGGAAACCACCAGAAAATAGCCTACACCTGTATATATTTAATATAACTTTAGATTTTGTTTTACTATGAATGTATCAGGTATACTGATTATATCTTGGGGAATTAGGTATCATCTCATCTCATCTCAACCCATAACCCGTCATGGGTCGTAGGGGTGCCATGGTGGAAGCATCAGCAGACAGGGTCCTCCACTGCTCTCTATTCTCAGCAATGCGTACAAGTGTGGAGAAACCGTGTCCTGCCCATTCTTTGATGTTATCAGCCCAGGATTTTCTTTGCCTTCCTCTTCTCCGTATACCTTCGACTGTTCCCTGGAGGATCGTTTTCGAAAGGGAGTCATGACGAGTTACATGCCCAAACCAGGCAAGCTTTCGACGTTTCACTATTGACAAAAGTGGTTCTTGGTGGCCTGCATAGGTGTTTATCTTCTCTCTAACATAGACATTTGTTTTGTGCTCTTTATAGCAAATGCGCAAAATTCTTCTATAACATTTATGCTCGAAAGCCCGAATCCTTCGCTCCATATCTGCAGTGAGTGTCCAGCCCTCACACCCATACCAGAGAATAGATAATACAAGTGATTTGTATAATTTGATCTTCACAGGAAAACTGATGTTACTTTTCCAGATCACATTCAACCTTGTCATGGCAGCTGAGGCCATCTCAAGTCTTGTCTTGATTTCTTTATTTGATCTTCCATCACTACATATAGTGGACCCGAGATATTTAAAGGTGTTAACTTCTTCTAACGTTTGCCCATTTAACGTAATGTTGATCGGAACATGTTTCTTATGGCTATTCACCAATATCTTGCTTTTTTCTATATTAATTTCCATCCCATATGTTCTTGTTACTTTCTCCAGTCTAGAGGTAAGGTCTTGAAGTTCTGATTCTGTTCCAGCTATCAGATCAATATCATCAGCAAAACGTAGATTACACAGAGGTCGGCATCCAATCGATATGGTTGATTTATAATCGTAGAGAGCCTCCTGCATAATATGTTCTAGATATATATTAAAGAGCACTGGTGACAGGATACATCCCTGGCGAACTCCTACAGTTGTTTTGAAAAATTCTCCAATGTCGTTGCTTGCAAAAACAGCACTGCTTGCGTCCTTGTATAGTGCTTCAATGATATCTATGATGTTGGTATCAAAATTGAATTTTCTCATTATTTGCCATAAGCCTTCATGCCAGACTCGATCGAAGGCTTTTGTGAAATCGATGAAGTTATGGTATAAATCATGTTGATGCTGGAGATGTTTTTCGATCAGTAATCTAATATTGAAGATTTGTTCTGAGGTACTTCTTTTTGGTCTAAAGCCAGAATTAGGTATAATGATTGTATTTACAACTCCGCCTATGCCGGTCCCAAGCCCGGATGAAAAAGGAGGAGGGCGGCCTGCATGGAGGCCGTAAGGAGGCAGCCCCTCCACCATGCAAAGGCACAACAGGCCAATCACCTGTTTGTCTTAAACCATGATTACAAGCAATATAAGAGAGAAAACCGGACTGATTCTAAAGGCGACGAACTGGAACGGACTACGGACTACGACTTATGGAACATGGAACACAAGAAGTATAAATGGGAAAGAAGAGGAGCTGATGGAAGAGATGAGGAAAGCAAAACTAGAAATCCTGGCTATTACCGAAACAAAGAAAAAGGGACAAGGAGTTATGGATCTCGATGGCAACACTCTGCTATACAGTGGTGTACCCACATCTGAAAGAGCTAAAGGGGGCGTGGGTTGCATTGTGGCCAAAAACCAGAAAGATAGTATCAAGGGATGGAACTTTGTCTCGGAGCGCATTATGGTTGTAAAACTAAAAGAAGGAGAAACCATAGTCAACCTGGTCATAGTGTATGGGCCAAATGAGGATGAGAGAGAGCAGAGGTCAAGGAAGAATTCTTCGAGCTGCTTCAAAGGACAGTGGATGACTGCCTAGATGAAATTATCATGCTCGGAGATTTCAATGCCAGAGTTGGAAATGACCATGCTAGATGGGGTGGAGTTATCGGAAGATATGGAGAAGATACTCTCAATGACAATGGAAAGCGACTCCTCAGATTCTGCAGTGAGCAGAATCTGATCATTACCAACACAAAGTTCCCCCATAAGCGCATACATGCATACACTAGGTGTGAACCAACAAAGAATGAGAAGTCAGTGATCGACTATGCCATTGTTAGGAGGAGCTCATTCAAATATGTCCGGGATGCTAGAGTCTGGAGGGGGCCAGAGATTGGAAGTGATCACTACCTGCTTACAATCAAAAGAACAACTGAAAGAGTTGCTCAGCCTAGGAACTGTCCAGCACCACGCAAGAAACCAAGTAAACGAACGGAAGAAATGAGCATTAAGACCTACAAGCTGAAAGAGCCAGAAATTAAGACCAGATATCAGGGGCTTATTGCTACAGCAGTGAGAAACACAGAAGAACAACCTGATGACTTGGAAACCCTGTGGCTTAAATTCAAGGACATCATAAAGACAGCTGCTGCAGAAGCATGTGGTGAAGTCCGACTTGGGAACAAGAGAAAGAGGATACCTTGGTGGACAGAGGAAGTCAAAGAGAAAATAAGAGAGAAGAAAATGGCATGGAAACAATATTTAGGAGCTAAAAACACAGCAGGACAAATAGAGAAATATAGAGAATATGTGATACTCAGAACAGAAGCAAAGAACAAGGTGCTAGCAGCAAAACAGAAGTCCTGGGAAGAATTTGGAGAAAAGCTAGAAAAGGATGCGCAAGAAAAACCAGAAATTGTTCTATAAGACCCTAAAGAACATGAGGAAGGAAAAACAATGCCCTCTTAAATTTATAAAGGACAAGCAAGGCAAATTGCTTACTGCCCCGAAGGAAGTAATGGAAAGATGGAAGGAATATTTCTCAGAACTCCTTGATGATGAGCAAGGTAGAGCATCAGAAATGATAACCACTAGCACAGAAGAGGATACAAATGGTGATGAAGATGACATAAAGATGGAAGAACTGAAGGCAGCACTGGAGAAAATCAAGATGGGCAAAGCAGCAGGGCATGATAGTATAACACCAGAAATGGTTAAGTACATGGGAGCATCAGGCGACCTATTACTCCTAAGGGTCCTACAGGCAGCATGGTGCAACAAGGCCATACCAAAGGATTGGGAGATTGCCATCATAACACCGATTTTCAAAAAGGGTGACAATCGACAATGTGGAAACCACAGAGGCATATCCCTTCTCAGTGTCCCTGGTAAAATCTACTCTAGAATCCTAGAGCAGAGACTCCGATGCCTAGCTGAGCCACAATTGGATGAAGCCCAGTGCGGATTCCGAGCAAACCGAAGTACTCAAGACCTAATCTTCACACTCAGGCAGCTGAGTGAAAAGGCCCTTGAGTACAAGAGTGAGATCCATCTTTGTTTCATAGATCTGGAAAAGGCGTTTGACAGGGTCCCCTGGAGCAAACTTTGGGACTGTTTGGCAAGGAAGAACATTCCAACACCTCTGATTCATGCTATACAGAGCTTCTACAAGTCTTGCAGAAATTATGTGAGGACAGCAAACTATAAGTCAGAAGAGTTCAGGACCACCACTGGTGTAAGACAAGGCGATATCCTGTCACCTTATCTTTTCATACTCCTCATGGACGATGTCATCAAGGCATGTAAGGAGAGAACAAGAAAGTATTCAGTGGGGTACTGGAAGATGAGACAGGTCTGTATTTCAGAGCTAGCATTTGCTGATGATGTTGTCCTGATTGCTAAATCAGAGACACATCTCCAATCCAACCTGCAAGTCTGGAAGGAAGAGCTGGAGAAGAGAGGGATGGTCATAAGCAGCTCTAAAACAAAATCCATGGTGATATCACGAGAAGAAAGAAAACATCAGATTAAGTTGGGAGAACAGGTCCTGGAGCAGGTCGACCACTTTAAATATCTCGGAGCTATTATAGACCGAAAGGGAGGCATCAAAGAAGAGTTGGCCACTCGAAAAGCAGCGGCTGGGAGACTTTATCAGGCCATAAATCGAGGATTCCTCAGCAAGAAAGAGGTTGGTAAGAAAACACGCTGGCTGTATACCGCTCCACCTATATCCCAGTCTTGACATATGGATGCGAGTCATGGGCAATGACTACAACCCACAAAAGCCAGATTCAAACCTCAGAAATGAGGTATCTGAGGAAGGTGGTTGAAGTAACAAGAAGAGACATGGTCCGCAACCAGACGATACGTCAAGGCCTAAAATCCCACCCGCTGCAGACCCAAATAGAACAGTCCCAACCAAGATGGTTTGGCCATGTCTGCAGAATGGGAGAAGATCGGCTACCACGACAAGCATGGGAAACAAAGAGCCAGGGATCCAGACCTCCAGGACGACCCAGAGTCCGTTGGGAGGACAACATTAGACAATCTTTGAAGGACCGAGGACTAGAATGGAACCAGGCCAGGAAGAAGACAGCCGATAGGATAGTCTGGCGCTCTCTCTTCCAAACCTCTACACCTCACGGTAGAAGAGGAACGACTAAGTAAGTAAGTAAGATTGTATTTACTGGTATGATTGTTGAAGAAGAAAACCAACCCGAAATGTAACCTAACAGTCCTTGTTAGGACTCATATAACTACAACAGTATTGTTAGGATATATTTTACCAGCCAGTATAGCACTTATCAGAGATTGCCTGGTATATTATAGGTGGAAGGAAACGGTTGTATCATACGGTGTACAAATTATTGGATGTATTCATGTATTGAATTATTAGAAAGAACGTTTTGCAAGTAGACACCTGTCTTGTCTCGCTATTGCTAAATCATACTGAGCCATGTTGTCATTCATCCTACACGCAGACACCTAAGACACGCTCATCTCATATACACTAGAAATAGGTGGGCTTGATGACAGAAATTAGCCCCTATTTTTGTCTTGTTACAGGTTTATTCGTGTCATCCAACCTGAGGTCGTATGTTCGGGTCAATCCTGATGCCTGGAACTTCGCAGGAGCATAGTGGTTGTATCGGAGCTACATCCTTAGTACCCCTCAGTCTTGGGTGGGCTAAAGGAACGATCATCAGCGGGTGTTGTGTGCATCAAACTAAGGACAACAGAACTGTTTTAAGAGATGAGTACACATTAGTACCATTTCCGTCGGCAAGTGTGAGCATTTAACTGTCAATGAAGAAAAAGTGATTTAGCGTAGTGAGAGACAAGATTAACAGCACAGCTGATAAATTTTCTATAATTGATTAACAGCACAGCTGATATCTATAATTTTGTTCCTATAATTGGAAGACTTGTTGTTATATATATATATATATATATATATATATATATATATATATATATATATATATATATATATATATATATATATATATATATATAACAAATCACCCCCTGCCAATGGATGTTGCACAGCTGACTGCATTTCTGCTTCAGGAATGGCAAGCTGTTCCTCAGGATACTCTTCGGACCCTTGTGGACTCGATGCGTCTACGCTGTCTTGAATGCCTTGCTGCAAATGGTGGTCATACCCGATTTTGAAATGTCTATTTGTCCAATATCTATTGTGTGACTTTTGAAAAGGTGGGTGACACACTTCACAGCTTCATTGCGTTTGAATGTGTGTTTCCATTTCTTTACGTGACATGTCAATTTGGTATTCAATAAATGCCGTTTTGACTGATACCAATTACGTTTATATCAGAATTGTTTTATGGTTTCAACCAAGGTTTTTCTAAGTGGCCCTTGACTTTTGACGAGTAGTATAGTTTAATCTATCATCCTGCACAACATCTTACAGTTAAGTGTTTGAGCCATCCTGCAAAATGTCATGTTAATGCAAAATATCCTTCTTTCCAACTAGTAATCCAACACATTTTTCCAACATCATTTTGCTTAACTCTGTTATTCATTGGATTTCTTCTATTTCAGACTTCTTTATATCATCTATCACTTTTTTCACGATCTTTCTTTTATGAAGTTTGTATTTCGTTTCGTGTCCTATTTGTGTATTTTTATGACGTCACTTTCATTATTGCTGCCTGACGCCATTGTATTCACGTGATCTTTTATCAAGGATTGTCATAGCCGGAGTTCTTGTTTTATTATTCCACTTTCTGCTTTTGATTTTCGTTGGTTGTTGAATTAATTGTTTTGATAATTTTTGTTTGGTTTTGTATTTTCTTTGCTTTATTATTGCTCTAGGCAGAAATATGTCTCCGACTATATAAGGAAAAGACGATGGTCATATATCGGTCATGTCCTACGAATGCAAAACAACAGAATACCACTACAGGCGCTCACTTGGGTTCCTGAGGGTAAGAGGAAAAAAGGAAGACCAAAAGAAACACTCAGAAGAACAATAATAAGAGAAGGAAGAACGTTGGGCCTAAATAATGTGCAAGAGCTAAGAGGAGTGGCGTCACAACGAACAACTTGGAGAGCACTGGTTTCTGCCTTATGCGCCGTGTTTGGTGCTTAAAGAATTTATTATTATTATTATTATTATTATGTCTGCAGAATGGGAGAAGATCGGCTACCACGACAAGCATGGGAAACAAAGAGCCAGGGATCCAGACCTCCAGGACGACCCAGAGTCCGCTGGGAGGACAACATTAGACAATCTTTGAAGGACCGAGGACTAGAATGGAACCAGGCCAGGAAGAAGACAGCTGATAGAATGGCCTGGCGCTCTCTCTTCCAAACCTCTACACCTCACGGTAGAAGGGGAACGACTAAGTAAGTAAGTATTATTATAATATATATATATATATATATATATATATATATATATATATATATATATATATATATATATATATATATATATATATATATATATATATAACGTGTTTGTAGTGTATATAGTATTTTTCTTTAACCTGTCTATATTTCTTGTCTTTGTTGTCTATTTGTAACTGTTGTTGATGAAGGGGGAAACCCAAAATGTCACGTGTTTCCTGTGTACCGTTAATTTGTAAGACTGTTTCAATACCGTTTTTTTGTTGTTGTTGTTAATATATATGTATTTATTTTCTTACCAGTTGTACAGCAGCACCCTTATTTATTTACTTACAAAAAATGTGAACGCGTTTTTCTCAAAACAAGCTGAAGTGGCGATGGAATAAAGCAGTACTATAGGGACGAATTTTGTCACTAAAGAAAATATGCTGTTCCCCACATGGGGTTGCACCAAGTATCCCATGTAAACGACAAACACCTGTTTTGAAGTGTATGGTCCCAAAATCCAAACCAATCGACAGGCTAATTTTAGAAATATGTGGATCACTTATGATCTTGAAAGAGTTAGAATAGGAAAGAAGACAAATTGTTGCGTTCCGAAGAAATCTTCTTCTTCGTACACTCTCAGACGTCCACTTGAATGTTCTCAAAGAAAGCAAATGAGTCATTTGATGTTTAGTTAAAGTTGCATTTATTCTTCCCCATACCCCAACTCCGAGGCTATCCGTCCACTGTGATTGGTCAAAGAGAAGAATCTCTAAAGCAGCTGTATCTGTCTTTCCTAACAATTGTGGAGTCTGAAGTCCCAAGTCCCTAAAATAAGTTTCAAGTCGAGTCTCAAGTCCCTTAAAGTACTTTTCAAATCAAGTCCGAAATAGAGTCTAATATTTTTAAAATCTAAAACTGTTTATGGTCACAATCGCTTTTTATTCCAACAATCACATCAATCCCTATAAATAATAATTACAAATAATAATTTCTAGTTTCAGTATTTTATTTACTGGCTTCTTTTACTACATCGATTTAAACATACGGTTTTCGGTTTCTCTGTATGAGTGCGTTATGAACGAGAACGGCGGAGTTGGTTTGCCAAAATTGTTAAGTTGCAAGTTGAGTCGAGTCTCTAATTTAAAACACCCGAGTCGAGTGTAGAATCGGCTCGTTGTGGTGACTTAAAATACGACTCAAGTTCGAGTTGATCGACTCGGTCCGTTTTCACTGAATACCATTCATTACAACACTGCCCTAAAGCCTTCCGAAGATGGTGCTAGCATCGAATGATACAAAATATTAATCTTACTGATAAAACAAGGACAACATGAGTCATATGTTTGTGCACTGGTAACATTTTATGTAATAATACGCATACAAAAACAGCTGTAGCTCTGTGCACTTTTACTAATCTGCACGACCTTAAACCAGGGATTCTTAAACCATGGGGTGAGCCTCCCTTTCATGCTTTTTTTTCTTTGGATCTGTAAGGAATTGGTAAGATTTTTTTTTTTTTTTTTTTTTTAATCGCACGCCCGCTATTTTTACTCGAGGCGAAATGTCCGGTTAATATGTCTAACCGGAGACTGATTTTACGTGAGTATCCCTTTTTTACCTGTACAATGACAGGTGTCCTCTCGCCATTCAGGCAGATACTCGCCGATTTCGGAGGTACCCATTAGAGCTGGGTTGTCTCAGGAGCCGTTCAGGTTATTCCAGTCCGCGGTCGACGACACTCTTTCAAATGTACTCGCCAGGGCTCGAACCTGGATCACCCGATCGCCAGCGCAGTCAGGTAACCATTGCACCAGCGCGGCTCTCAGTTAGATATAAAATCTCTGTAGGAACGAAAAGAGAATTAATGAAGGTCGCAAGTCTAGTCGAGTCGCTAATTAAAAACACCCGAGTGGAGTCTGGTGTTGGTTCGTTGTGGTGACAATTCAACTCAAGTTCGAGTTGATCTACTCGATCTGTTTTCACTGAACACCACTCATTACACATGCAGGGGATGAAAAGACGTAGAAAGACATTGACCTTTTCGGCACAGGACAGGAAGCCTTGGCATAAGTTGGTTGAAGACCTATGCTCCTTAGGGAGCTCAAGGATGATGCTGATAATGATGATAAAGATGACGTTTTAAAAAGACACAATATCTTTGCCGAAAACCACAATTAAAGAAAGAGTTGAAGGCAAACGTGCAAGATGAAGACAGCGCTATAAGTGGGAAGATAACATCAAGAGATAGACAGGAAATAGTCTATCAGAGACAAGAGATGGACAGGAAATAGTCTATCAGAGACAAGAGATGGACAGGAAATAGTCTATCAGGGACAAGAGATGGACAGGAAATAGTCTATCAGAGACAAGAGATGGACAGGAAATAGTCTATCAGAGACAGGAGACAGAAGACGTTGGAGATCCATTGCCGCCGACCTTCGCTGTGGAGATGGCAGCTGGTGGTAAATAAAGGATCCCGTTACACGCCCATTAAGGCATATTGGGAATATGGTGTTAGGCGCATATTTTTTGACCATCGGCACACTAGGGGTGATGTGGTAAGCATCACGCCGGCCGCCTTTAACCTTCCCAGAGTTGCTCTGGTACCCAATTCATGAGGCTGGGTCGACTCTGGAGCCGTTAGAAGTATACAAAATCCCACCTCAACTGAGGATCGAACCAAAGATCACAGAGCTATTAGGCCAGTGTAAATCAGCTGGTGATAAGTAACATATAATTATTATTTGCTTTGTTCATTGATAAATTTGGTGAAGTACGGTAAACACTAAGTTAAGTACGGGAGATGTGAACATAAAAGTTCCCTCTCAGCTGAGGTGTAAGTCCAAGAAAGTTAAGAATCATGCCTTAAAAATTGGCCGTTATCTAGCTGTGAGTGTGACCTACTTCAGACTGTAAACCAGAACTTATGAAACTCTCAGATTTTGTCACTGTGTAGCCGCGTATACTGTGGTTTTCTTCAGAAATAGACTATACCAGTAACAGAAAGAGGCACAGATTAACATAAAATAAATTCTTATAAGAAACAGAAAATATTAAAAAAAATCTTGACACAGATTTCTAACTAGGCCGGCTTGGCTTCGATAACGCGAAGCATTAGTCATGTGACCCCCAACCAATCGTAAGGCTCAGTTCTTTCCCCGGGAGGAATCCAAAGCGAAGCCATTGAGCAGTCGTGATTTTAGAGCGGTCAAGAGAAGACATGTTTTTCCTGCTCAGTGTAAATTCCAGTTGAGGAGATCAACTTTACATATAATATGCAGTTGTTTATATTCAATTATTTGTGGGAAGTGTTTGTGAATTCCTTAATTCAGTAAGTACTGTCAAACTAAATGCTTAAACTGTTAGAGCTCACGGTCCTAACCCAAGCAGAGCTACGTTCGAAGATATGCAACAATGAAAACCCAAGCCTATATATGAAGGAAATGCCTACAGAGGAAAGTCCTTAAGTTGAGAGAACATTTAGGAATACCTACGAAGGCTGAGTGGCTCAATATATGACAAAATTGAAGAGATGGAATAATGTTGTTGAGCCTAAAAAATATAATAAAACGAAGGAACACTTGAAGGATAGAGGAGCCACGCCATGTTTTTGCAAGTTAACAAGTTGAAAAGATTTAAGGACATGAAAAGGAATGTTGCATCCTTGAAATAATACATTGATTTTTTATACTTGTTTATAAATGTCAACATGCCATTATGCAAGAACCTGTTATCATTTGACTTAAACCAGTTCCTGTTGAGAGTTGAATAAACATTTGTTTCATTTAACACAAAGGCTGTTGAAGAATCATATGCTTGCAGTTGGCCACCATACAAATTAATTAATGTATCATACAAAAGCAAATCGCTACAGGTGCAACATAAATAAAACCCATCTGCTCTAACAATAAAACATCATAGAGGATTATCCCCGAACCTGGTTAACACCCGTAAGACTGTGAGAGAGCAATTTCCAACTCTAGCAGACCAGCTAGTATCTAAACCTAACACTCTCTGCAAACAAACAGCAACCTCCAACTACCCTACCCGGCCACACATATATTTTATTTGGTGCCTAGCGACCAGTCCTCTATAAAAGAGCAAAGGAGCAAATAAGCAATCAAAGGAATATTAAACCACTAAAGGCCATCGCCAGAAAAATGTACAACGATCTTTTACCCGTAAGGAAAATGGACAGGTCTACCGACGATTTCTACACCACGGAGTACAAAGTAACATATGCGGACGCAAAAAGTTACACTGTTCCTTATCAGAGACAACGGAAATATTGTCAGAGGCGTATCTCTCCATTCCTCTCCCTACAGTCATACCCAAGCTGCGCCCCTCATTACCCCCACGTTTCTGACATGTCGGAGAAAATATTGTTGAAGAGAGGTTATCCACAACAATACACCCCAAGGATGCGTCCCTCTGTTGAAAATAAAAATTGTTTCTGCCCAGGCGGATATCAACGTCCTTATGGTACAATGAAATCTTCAGTAACAAACGCGGATGCGAAACGTTACACTATGAACACTGTGAGAAATCTGCCACAATACCCACGTGACCCATGGCAGAGCCAAAGGTATCCGACCCAGATCATGTACGGTTCAAATCCCAGTAACAACCACTTCTGTACACCACCGAGAAAACCACCACACTATCGCTACAAAGACACAGAGAGCAAACTGCGTGAACAATCATCGTTCCCGTTTTATGAATCGACATCCAGGCATACGACACCAGTCAAGAAACACTGGGACACATTGAACAGAAGAACAAGTCGAATGACTGTACGAAATTTCATAAATGAAGTCAAAACAAGAAAAATTTGGGAGTTTCGTAACATAACATCTAGGAACGGACAAGTTTGCCTCCTAACAACAGACGGATGGAGAGCACACATCGGTCCTATAACACCAGGAAAGACAGCCAAGACATACCAACAAGTAAATTTAGCACAATCAACTCCTTGGAATACTCAACCCATGCCAACAAAGCAAGAACCTCAAACAACGACGGTTTGTGTGGCAAAGCAGACAGAAATTGCCAAATCTGTAAAGAAGGCAACACAGACAGAAATTGCCAAATCTAAAAAGAAAGCGACACAAACAGAAGTTCCCAAGTCTGTATATAAACAACGCAAACAGAGTTTCAACCCTGGTGCAGTAGTACCAGCCTCCAACGTACATGTAGACGACAAAATGTCCTGTGTATCAGACTCAGATAGTGGTATCGAGTCAATATTCAGCATCCCACCAGTACAAGTTTGCACCACAGTTAAATCGTCTTTTCCTGAGCCTCACGAATCGCTTCCTGTGGCCACATTTGTAGAACTGTCACAACCGCCAGTCATGTCACCTCCAGCCACACATTCCCAGGCTACATTGCCATCATCACTGATTTCCTCTGCTCCCCAACAATCAGTCAATGTCATGTCACCTCCAGCTACAGTACAACCATTGACGTTTTCTTCAGCTACCCACCAACCTCTTGACATCAACAACGTGCCAAACACTGTACCTACAGTCAGTGCCAGTACCAAACGCCTGTGTCTCCCCGAGCCTGCTGAATCGCCCCCCACCACGAATCCCGTAACATCGCCACAAACTCACGTGAAAAGACGAAATAAGAAGAAAAGAAAACACGGTCCCAAACAACATCAGGATGTTCTAAAACTACACCAAGACACATCAGCCGCACATCCACAGGCTAAGTTGAAATCATCACAGTCCTCACCGACCTCCTCAGTGCCCCAGAGTTCTGTAATTTCGCATCTTAGTGCATCTTCATGCAGGCAACCCTTGCACGAGAAATTTTCTTCTTACCTGATACTAATATCTTTGTTCCCAATTATCTTACATCATCTAACATATATTCACTTAGATCCATCACACTGACACACTATGACATCTGTAATTATTATGCCATGCTATCCTATTTTCTTCACAGGATTTATTTATTTTAGCATGTTCACGAAAATTTATTTACTTCGCATAAGAAATTGTATATCCAACTTTTAATTCACTATTGTAGGATTTTCCTCACTCCACTATCACACCCCTTAACTTACTATTTTGCTTTCCATTTTTTTTTAGATGACATTCTAGACTTCTGAGTTTTTCTATCCAAATCATCTTCCATCCTTTCGAATTACAATAATGTTGTAATCAGGAGATCTTAAATTTCTACCTATCTATCAAGAACTTACAGTATCATCTCCTTACCCCTTATTGACAGCAGTCACCACTATGTTAATTCTTTTCTGACCTTATCTATTGCTTGCAGCCCTATTGTTTAGAATTGATAGTATCTCTAGTGATTAGTAAATTGATTATTATCATTCTCTTGTAATTGTGATACATTGTCAGAAAAGAACTGAAATTTTGACATATTGAAAAGAAAGAAAAAAATTGCAAACCAGAAAAGATGAACAAAACAGAAAAAAAATTGCAATCCAGAAAAGAAATCAAACAGAAAATGCAATGAAAAGAGAAGAGACATAAATGAAAAGAGAAAAGAACTTGAAAAGAAAAAATGAAAAGAGAAATGAAAAGAAGAGAACACATTTTGAATGTTTTTATAGGATGTGTTATATGTTTATATGCCACCCTGGCACATCTTAATGATACTGATTGACAGTTTATTACAAAAGTTATTATGCACATGAATAATGACACCATAGGCCAATGCCATATAACATTGACTGCCCTGAGATTAGCAGCTGACATAGAAGAAAAGAGAAAAATAAATCACCACATCAGAGTGAGAAACTAGTTTTTACTCCCACTGCCCATTACCAGTCATACCCCCACCAGCAGGATCCCTGATACTCCAGCGGTATTTTGTTGATACTGCCTATGACAAGTACCACAGTGACATTTGCGCATGCTGAATTTTAGCAAATGAAATACCCTTCTATAGCATTTGTATATGCTGATCCCACATTGAATACCCCATTACCGGATGATACCACTGATGTCCTATTTAAGAAAGAAGCAACTGTTTAGCGATGATGAAGATGCCATTTTATATTATGGTGAAATTTTATGTTGACACAACTAATGTTTTGCTGTGCGGTTTATGCACTTATGCTCACATTAGAATGAGACAATGAATAATTTGAGGTTGTTATGAAATAACAGAGAAAATAATTGAAATTTTCTGGGTTCTATGAACATAGAACAAATCGGAGGAATATGATCGCCACATATGAGAACCATAAATGCATGGATCATTATTGGACAAGAGACACAAATGAATTGTGAAAATCCTATGGAACCAAAAGTGTTAAGGACACAATGGAGATTAAATGAGAAAAAAAAAGATTGAATGCTGATGCACCCAGAACAAAATGGAACTATATGAGATTTGGATCACCCATGGCCAAAGGATATACAAATGGACTATGCATATCCCATAGAACCGCAGAGGTTAAAGACAATAATAATAATGGAATAAAATGTTAATATCTCCATATTTTGGGAGAGAATAAATTCTTGATATTTTTTCCACTTGCCTTATATTGTGAACCTGATTATAATAAGATGAATGCACATGAATATTGCTTGCTACTGGTTATATTAAAATGCTTATGGTATTTTAAATTAAATAATACAACAAATCAGAGGATTGAAAAATGATTGAGACATTGTGACAATACTGAGCTTGGATCACCCTTATGATATATGGACCAAGAACAATGTAACCCCCATGGATTGACGTGTCATAGATCCATATACAATAGATGGATATAATATTATAAAAGACTACCCAGATTGGACATCCATATTGCTGAATCACGGATTACCATTGGAATAAATGTACCCTCATGCCCCATAATAATAATTAACTTAAATTATTATAAATTTAAGAAACATAAATTGATCATCTGGCTGTAGCAGCAGATGTTATAGCAAACACCATGGAGTTCTGAATAACCTTCGACCTGCGAAGGCAGAACTGGTGTTGACAATGTAAATGATATTTATAATAATGATTGTATGATGTGTTGTTGTAAAATATTGACAGCTCATAAGGTTCACTAAGGATATATTTCTGGTTATAACAAGAGAACTAGACAGGATCCACATAGCATGGAATTGTGGAAAGACATAAAATGATACATTGAGAAAAAAAAAAGGGGGACAAAAGAAGAAAAATGTTACATGGAACCAGAGATTAGTAAGGATACATAGTAGCCAGAGTGCCAGGAACCTTGTCTTGAGAAAAGAAGAAAAATAGGAATATTAAAATGACATGTTGTATTCTGTTAATGATTGATTGAATAAGTTGATGTATGAATATTGGAACAAAGTTAGTGCAAAGTTGATATTTGCAAAAGACTAATAATAATAAATAATAATTTTAAGCTATGGCTCACATATAAAAAATAACGTGTTGACAGAAAACAGGAAAGAAAAAGAAAGATTGTCGCTGAATCATAAATGGACAGGATCATTACCAGACCTATTACCTGTGTGGATATTGGATACAAACATCACATATTTTGAAAAAATGTAATAGAGAACATTCTCTACAGTGATGGACTTGGAACGAATTCATATACTTACCATTTGGAAAATATCAAATATAGGAAACATTCAGACACAAATAAATAAGAATAAGCTATGAGGTTTTAATGCTTTTATTGTGAACAATGTGATTGCATGTAAACATGTAAATGGTTACATTATAATTTAGAAGTCTTCACCCATATGACTACCAATGTTTTTTATATAACAATGACCAACCAGATCATTTATTAGAAAAGAAAACATGATGGATAACCAAAGAAGGATAAACTGTTTTATGGAGAAAAGATCAACATGACAATAAGGATGTGGATACCTTCAAAACCTCTATGAATAAACTGTAAAATACTTGGAATTAAAAGAGTAAAGAAATTACACCCATGATTATAGAACATCAGGAAGAAAATAACTTCAACATTTTTAAAGTACTTGAAGCCTTGGGATATGAAACCAATGACAGGAACAGAAATGATATTACACCCCTCCCCCCCCCCCGCCCCCCCCCCCCCCCCCCACTAGAACTAATAAACTGTTGTCAACATGCATTTAGTTATGATTAAGTTATACAAATATGATATACTATTGCTCATATTTCCCAGCGTTGCCACTTGTCACATTGTTGAATGATGACCTTATAAATGTTTTGGATGATTTTAATGGTCAGTGTTGCCAATTTGAAAATTGGATGAAAAATGTTGTAAAATGCTGGATAGTTAAAAAAATTTTTTGAAGTTGATGTCCATCCCTAGATTTTTATATAGAAGTTGATCTCATATAGATATAGGAACCCAGGTTTAGGAATTAGTTTAAATTTTTCCGAATTATTTTTGAACTTAGAAAATTTTTTGAACTTTAAATTTTTCTGAACATTTTTTTTTGAACTTAAGAAATTTTTGGGATAAATTTTTTAAGATTTGATAGTACTCAAATGTCTCCCTACGGGATACATTTGCAGGGCCCCGGGATCTGTATGTAGCCGCGTATACTGTGGTTTTCTTCAGAAATAGACTATACCAGTAACAGAAAGAGGCACAGATTAACATAAAATAAATTCTTATAAGAAACAGAAGATATTTAAAAAAATCTTGACACAGATTTCTAACTAGGCCGGCTTGGCTTCGATAACGCGAAGCATTAGTCATGTGACCCCCAACCAATCGTAAGGCTCAGTTCTTTCCCCGGGAGGAATCCAAAGCGAAGCCATTGAGCAGTCGTGATTTTAGAGCGGTCAAGAGAAGACATGTTTTTCCTGCTCAGTGTAAATTCCAGTTGAGGAGATCAACTTTACATATAATATGCAGTTGTGTATATTCAATTATTTGTGGGAAGTGTTTGTGAATTCCTTAATTCAGTAAGTACTGTCAAACTAAATGCTTAAACTGTTAGAGCTCACGGTCCTAACCCAAGCAGAGCTACGTTCGAAGATATGCAACAATGAAAACCCAAGCCTATATATGAAGGAAATGCCTACAGAGGAAAGTCCTTAAGTTGAGAGAACATTTAGGAATACCTACGAAGGCTGAGTGGCTCAATATATGACAAAATTGAAGAGATGGAATAATGTCGTTGAGCCTAGAAAATATAATAAAACGAAGGAACACTTGAAGGATAGAGGAGCCACGCCATGTTTTTGCAAGTTAACAAGTTGAAAAGATTTAAGGACATGAAAAGGAATGTTGCATCCTTGAAATAATACATTGATTTTTTATACTTGTTTATAAATGTCAACATGCCATTATGCAAGAACCTGTTATCATTTGACTTAAACCAGTTCCTGTTGAGAGTTGAATAAACATTTGTTTCATTTAACACAAAGGCTGTTGAAGAATCATATGCTTGCAGTTGGCCATCATACAAATTAATTAATGTATCATACAAAAGCAAATCGCTACAGGTGCAACATAAATAAAACCCATCTGCTCTAACAATAAAACATCATAGAGGATTATCCCCGAACCTCGTTAACTCCTGTAAGACTGTGAGAGAGCAATTTCCAACTCTAGCAGACCAGCTAGTATCTAAACCTAACACTCTCTGCAAACAAACAGCAACCTCCAACTACCCTACCCGGCCACAACTGTTTGCAGGTTGCGCGCGGAAACAAACAAGCCAGGATGTTTACATTTCTAACGACCTTGTACATAGGTCATTTCATGACGCAATCCGTTCATTGGCAGTAGTAGTATGGCATCGGGACCGATGACGCAGCAAAAGTGATGAATGCAGTCAGCGACCCATAGCTTGACTGCTTGCGTCAGGGCCAACAAACCAGAGCTGACCAAGACCCTACTCCACCTTCAAGTGGTGGTCCTGGAAACAGACTACATCACTGTAGTCTGGCTGAGAGAGTTGGGATCGAAGAGGGAAGGCAAACCCGGTCCTTAAAAAATGCCGTGCTGAAGTCGGATGTGTCGGCCGAAAGGCGCAAATATCGCAGCCCCGCTGTAAACGGACACAACGCAACCAACGTCCTTTTCAGGACGAACGAGGAAGAAGGAAGAAGTAGTATGGCATCATCATCATTATCATTATAATTTTCCTTTGCCTTCCTTACAGAGCATGGACTAACCACTGCTGCTGGTCACTGTTACGGTGTTATTTTTAATGACGGCGTCTGCTGGGGTTTAGCCGTGCGCAACGTTTAGGGGTCAATAATATTAATAGAATATGTCGATATTTTACGGTATACTGAACGCGAAATATATGCTAAGATTATGACGCATTCGCGTTGGGAAGGTCACGCTGGGTGACTTGGTTACATTGCCCTTGTTACGCTATCCGTCAAGCAGAGAAGTCGTGTCTGGTATTTCTTCCAAGGAGAGGCCTAGTATATAGCCTATATATGAATCAATGTAGAACTCAGGGTCAGTTCGGATATTAATCTAAGTATGAGATTATTAAGTAAATTAATGATGGAAGGAGAATCGTATTATGATTCAATTTGTAGCTGTCAAGAACTCATGCGCTCATTTCTGGCTGTTGACTACAGCAGCGCATGTACATAGCCATGATGTTCATCTGACATATTGTTTTGACACGGACGGATATTTACTGGTATTATTTGGAATTCATTGTTATGCTGAACTGTACATGAAGTTTTGTGAATCTCGGATATCGTTTATATGAACGTCAATACATGTGGACTCAGAACAGAAGGCTTGATCTTTTACTTACGTTTCGGGTTCGGTTCCACAGCTGTTAATGTTTACGTTTTTTCAGCACGATAACTCTCCCACAGGGGAAATCAACTAATATACAATATGCAAATCAGAACGCCGAAGGGATGTTCTGGTGGTCAGAGCTAACCATCAGTAACAAACATTAACTACGTCAAAAGAGTGACTTTAATATGCCATAAATAATATAAGAACAAGGAACCGCAGCACCCGTCACAACTGGTGGCCATTAGTGGTCTTGAAACTTTTCAAAAGAGCGAACCTCAAAGAAATAAAACATTTTTCCTTTCGAGCCGAAACGGACATTATTATGCAAAAACACCGGTGACGTCATGCCCTTGACAACAGTATGAACGGTTGCAAAAGCCAGGAACAATCAATTCGCTTCAAAAAATTGTTTGCAGCTCTCAAACAGCAAATGAAACGTATTGCTAACGTCTTCATTGTTTCAAACAAGCTTGCGAGTCTGTTGGCGAAGCAGATAATGTACTGAATTACTGCCAAAAAAAGATAAGTAACTGATTTTAAACGTTACAATATTTCGTCCTTTTTGTCCGACAACGCCATGTTCTTTTTTTTTAGCCATGTTAAATATTGTTTCTGTCTTTTTACATGTAGTGGGTATGGATGGGCGGCGGATTGAAATCAATTCTATGGCTCCTTGGATGCCACGAACTGATTTTAATTGTTCTTAGGTTCGTGAATTAATCGCATTTCGCGAAGAACGCGTCGAAGACATTACCGGTGATTATTTCGTTCGGACCTGCATTAATTCACCTTGTATGTTAGGTGTCTAGTTCTGTGAAATAACCGTTGTATTTTACCGTATTCAGTTTGATTTTTATTCAGTTACAGTCATATGTTCGTAATCTATCCTGTTTATTCTAATCTGGCTATCTTTAATTTTATTTAAATGTATTGTATGATCGTCAAATGAGTCCTGTGACGTCATTATTCGTAGTGCCAAATATGTTCTTTTACTTCAGTTAACCTTCACCCTTCTATATTTCCGGTTAGTAGACTTGGTTTTATAATATCACTTATTTTTGTGAAAATGTCACTTTTGTATTGTGCTACTGTACAATAAAGCCTTGGTTAATCATTTGTATTGTCTTCATTAATGTTATGTAATAATAATATTTCTATGAATTGATTTTAATAATATATTTAATTAATTTAATTAATTTAATTAATTTAATTAACTTTTGGGAACTTTGATGATGAATCAAGAACATTGCAACAAATTGCAGTGGTGGTTCTAGAAACTAGCAAAGCACTTTATACACGATGAGTAAGGCATAAAATCAAAACTTTATAAGCGCAAGTAAAATTTTATATTAAAATAATTTATTGAATTATTTTTTGGTATTCACACCATGGATAGGTGTTGAATTAAAAAACTATATATATAACATAGTAATTGGTACATTTTCATAGTACTATATTGTTGACTTCTCACATTTCTTTAATTAAATAAAATAGTTTATGGAGGAATAATGCCCATAATTATTTAACAATTATATTAGGTGCAGGATATAAACACAGCATCTGATATAAATAAATATCATAACTATTTATGATATATATTATTGATTACATATAATTTTATTATAAAATATTGAATAGTGGTTGAACTTACAACTATTATTAAGAGGATATTACAGTTAGGTATACTGAGTATTCATACTTGAGCTGTTACAAATAAGTACATAGATTCTATTGGTGACTATTCTTCTTCTTCTTCCGTCCTTAGCCACCGACCGTCAAAGCAGTCAGTGGCCATTACGCCTAGTGGCGTCTTAGGGCAACAGCAGATAGGTTTTCTTTGCCATTGTTTCCCATCACGCCTATTGGCGTCTTTAGGGCAACGGCAAATCAATCCATTTGCTGTTGTTTCCGTAATCGAAGTGACTGGCAAACGGGTGATCAGCCCGTTGGTTGGTGACTATTATAGATCTGTAATTTCTTACACTATTAACTTCAAGATGCTCTGGTTGGACCATTTTGTTAAAATTGGGAAAGATTTTGGTAAAAAGGGAGAATCGTTAGAAGCATACTCATCGGCTGAATTTGCTAAATATGAAGCAAAAGAAGCAGAACGGATAGCAATCTTAAAAAAAGAAGAGGCAGACCGTGAAATGAAAGAAATAGAAAAAGAAAATAGACAAAGAGAAATTGCTAGACAGGAAAGGGAGGAACGTCGACAAGAAGAAGAAAAAAAAAAGGAGAGACGAATTGGAAATAGCCCGTCTTCAGAATGAAACAGCAAGATTTCAGGCACAAAGTGCTGCTGCAACCCAGAATGATAACGCACAAAATGGGTCTTCATCCAACCAAAACAAACATTTTTACAACTTTAAATTACCCCATTTTAAATTAAATTTTGATGATTTATCATCATTTTTATCAAGATTTGAACAGACATGCAAATCAAATCACTTGCCTAAGGATACATGGGTACTTAAGTTAAATGAATTTTTAGATGGGGAACCATTGACGGCATCTTTGAATGCTGACCCAACAATAGCTAATAATTATGATGCTATTAAAACCTTACTTTTACGAAGGTTTCATTTGGACGAAGAAAATTGTAGGTTAAAATTTAAAAATATCTTACCTGACTCTCCTAAAGACTTTGCAGGGTTTATTGCGAACATTCGCAATACATTTAATAGATGGCTTGAACTGGCAGATGTCAACAAATCATATGACAAATTAGTTGATTTGTTGTTACGTGATAAGCTATTATCCTCTGTCAGCCCACCATTCTTCGCATATTTGCAAGAACGAAAGCCAGTTACCATTGACGAGTTAGAAAAAAATTTCTTTGAACTATTGCAATGCGCATCCGAATGCGAACATTTCTAACTCATTGATAAGGGAACCTCTACCTGTGGCTTCCAATATGGCATACTATAACAATAACAAACCGAGACCTCATAGCGTAGACAGAAGTAGGTTCAAGGGAAATTACAATGTCAATTTTTACAAAGGACATAATAATAATAATTTCAACAATAAAAATGATTTGAACAGAGGTAGATCAAGGAATATGAATTATTCACCTCAGTCAAGCTACAACAACAGTCAACATAACACTAATTATAATAGACCAAATAACCACAATAATAACAGCAATTGGAATGGCAATAATCATAGCTCGAGACATCGAGATAACAGTTACAATAGGGGACAACAGGATAATTCAAATGATTATTCTCGTAATAGGTCTCAGTCACGTAGACCATCACAATTTGATCACAATGCAGGGGCGGCACTCACGGATGGTACGACCCCTAGTGTTTCTGATAATAATAATCAGTCACAATCTTCGTCTGCATGTTGTGCTGTTAACTTTAATGTGGCAAATAGTTGCCAAGATTGTAATGCTATTTTTCAGAAGGCCAAAGAAACTGTGCTGAATTGTGGACACCTTTATACAGCAGTTGGTCTTTCGGCGAACGACGGCACAGGCACCCTGATGTTCAATAGAGGATTGGTAAACGGTACTGTGGTCTCAGTTTTAAGGGATACGGGATCAACCATTATCGGAGTCCGACAGTCCCTCGTTCACCCCAGTTATGCTACCGGGGAACACATCAGGTGTATGACCTTCGGGGGTACTATTGAGTACTACCCCACTGCCATAGTATATGTTAACACACCATTTTTTACAGGTAATGTCAAGGTGTGCATGTTACAGAATCCATCAGCTGATCTTACCGTAGGACGCATCCACGGAAGTAAGGATTGCACTCTTAAGGAGATTAATGAATGGGAGAAAAAAAATGTGCAATCTTTTAGCAACGCTAACGCTGTTGTTGCAATGGCTACACTTCGTGCCAACAAAATGAATACATGTGGCACAGCAGTTTCCAACTTCACTCTGAGTACTATCCCGGAAACTGATGAGGATGATGGATCTATTGTACAACATTCTAAGGATACAACTGATCCAAATAAAACTTTTGATGTTGTCAACATTAGAAATGAGAGTACTAAGCAGTATAATAAGTTGAAAAATAATGTTAAGGTTAGAAGGAACTTGAATAAGAAGGTTGAGACAAATAAGTCTAACGGCAAAGGTTTTACTTTGCCCAACCAAGACATGTCTACGACATGTAGGAAACCTACTACCTTTAGTAATGATAGGTATCACCATAAGTACAGTCAAGATGATACGTCATCCATTAAAAATACTTTGTCTATGTTGAGGGGAAAGTTAATTCTTTGACAAAGAATACATTTCATCATTGTACACTATTTCGTGACAATGATACTACTTATATTGGGAAAAGTGCGTATTCTCGCACAGTGTTAGTGCGCAATCTGCCACATGACGTTACATGGCATGCACTTAGTAATTTCTTTAATTACACGGCAGACGTTAGGTTTGTACGTCTGTTGCCACCTACCAACAACAGGTATGGTGAAGCTATAGTTACATTTCGTAACAATAGAGATGCTCGAATGGTCATCGAGCAGGATAATGGTGCTTACTTTAACCATCATTGTCTACGGTTACAATTAGTACCTAATGCTGCGTATCGCAGATAACATGCTATGGTAACACAATTGTCTCATATCATTGATGACTCAGCATTGTCAGTCATCATTTCTTGTCTTTCTTAATCATCTATCCTAATATAGATTGATTTATTGATTTTTTTTCTTCTCGAAAAACATTTTTGATTCTTAAAATCTTTAAATTTGTACACGTTTTCTGTCTTATTTGTTTTACCATGCCTACAAGAGACAGTAAGTTGTTTAAATGTCTCAACTATGCTCAGCCCCATACAGCATAGATTTATTTGTCATCAATCACGGCTGTCTTGTCATCTTTATTAAAGAAGAACATGCCATTAAGGATAAATTGTACAGACGAATGTGACAAAACTTTTCGCACTATCTTGAACATTTTTTCATGCCCACCTGTTTTAAGATTATCAGATGCCTCTAAAAAGTTTGTTCTACGTACAGATGCGAGTAATTACGGACTCGGGGCTTGTCTACTCCAATATCATGATGATATCCTTCATCCTGTACTATATATCTCACGCAAGCTGAAACCTCCGGAGACTAAATATTCGACTGTAGACCGAGAACTTCTCGCCGTGATCTGGGCAATTAACAAACTCGAAAATTTTTTGCTGGGATCACCATTTCTGATCCAGACTGATCAGAAATCTGTGGCAGCATTACGTCGTTCAAACCATAAAAGTCCAAAGCTTGCACGATTTGCTCTTGCGTTGCAACCATATGATTTCGAAATACAGTCGATACCAGGAACTGAGAACGTTATGGCCGACACGTTGTCCAGACATCCTACGGATTCTGAATGAATATTACTATTTCAATAAAATTTTCTGACTAATCAAGCATTACATTTGCAATGAACGGTATTAATGCCACGTCAGAATATACAACACTTAAGTTGGACTTCCTACTTAAATGAGAACATTTTGAAATAAACTATTGTGATCAAAATATCAAGTTTTACGGATCGGTTGAAAATTTGGACTTCACTTGGACTTTGCGTACCACTCATTTCGATTGCAAATTAGTAAAAAGGAACAATCTCTGATATAGACTGGACAGATACGGTGATGACTTATTCAAATTACGTTCAAAATTTCAATAAATGAACTAACGACGATTGGATAATCATATCAAAATTCGATAATATGAACTTTGTGTCTTAATCAACTTTCATACAAGTCATTAGGATGTAACAACGATTGGATCTTCATGTCCGATATTGTTAAATTTGCTAGCTATTAAATTAATATATAATAAAATAAAGTTGAAGTGTGATGAAATAAAAAAATAAAATATACTAAGAAAAGATGAAACAAAAAAATATCACACCAATTAATATTTTAATTATTAAGGTGATAGATATTAGATTATGATATTTCATATGAATAGTTAAAATGTATGAATTTTTTTTGTTGTTCTTTTCTTTCTGATTGCTTTAATTTAATTAGGTATCTATCCTTATACTTCATTTTCACACTCATTACTATTTTAATGTATACTTTAATATTTAGTTTTAAGTGTCCGTACTTCTCAATTTTTATTTCTTTTTCTCTCTTATACTATTTCTCATTAGATATTAATTAGTTAGTACCATACGTACATATTATAATTAATTATTTTAATTTTAATTAGTTAGAATAATTTTAATAACACCTCACATTAGTTAGTCAATACATACATCAAATTAATTAGTTAATTAATTAGTGACAGTGACATTTCTTTATTTAATATAAGTTATATGTATGATATGACGTTGATTTTATTATAAGATATTACTGACATGACCGCGACACTGTTCTAGATAGAACATCGTAGGCCATACGTCGGGTTTTGTTAAATTTTTGATAATTTGATTAATATTGTTCAAAAAAAATCTATCTAATAGATTTTTTTCCCCCCGTCTGACAGGAAATCTGTTACGGTGTTATTTTAAATGACGGCGTCTGCTGGGGTTTAGCCGTGCGCAACGTTTAGGGGTCAATAATATTAATAGAATATGTCGATATTTTACGGTATACTGAACGCGAAATATATGCTAAGATTATGACGCATTCGCGTTGGGAAGGTCACGCTGGGTGACTTGGTTACATTGCCCTTGTTACGCTATCCGTCAAGCAGAGAAGTCGTGTCTGGTATTTCTTCCAAGGAGAGGCCTAGTATATAGCCTATATATGAATCAATGTAGAACTCAGGGTCAGTTCGGATATTAATCTAAGTATGAGATTATTAAGTAAATTAATGATGGAAGGAGAATCGTATTATGATTCAATTTGTAGCTGTCAAGAACTCATGCGCTCATTTCTGGCTGTTGACTACAGCAGCGCATGTACATAGCCATGATGTTCATCTGACATATTGTTTTGACACGGACGGATATTTACTGGTATTATTTGGAATTCATTGTTATGCTGAACTGTACATGAAGTTTTGTGAATCTCGGATATCGTTTATATGAACGTCAATACATGTGGACTCAGAACAGAAGGCTTGATCTTTTACTTACGTTTCGGGTTCGGTTCCACAGCTGTTAATGTTTACGTTTTTTCAGCACGATAACTCTCCCACAGGGGAAATCAACTAATATACAATATGCAAATCAGAACGCCGAAGGGATGTTCTGGTGGTCAGAGCTAACCATCAGTAACAAACATTAACTACGTCAAAAGAGTGACTTTAATATGCCATAAATAATATAAGAACAAGGAACCGCAGCACCCGTCACAGTCAGCTTACAGGAAGCCTGCACAAAGCACACGCTCCTGCACCAGTAGTTTATGTGGTATTTATTTTACATGATGAGGTTACCAGCCCCATGCACCACCATTGTTCGACCGCACCAGTGACGTCACTAGGGTTGGTGTCACCCAGTGCGGGAATTCATGGTGTCACCCCCATGGACCTCCTCTCGTACCAGACCATACAGAATCCTTAATAATGTATTTTGTACTAATGTTACTCGTCAATCGTAATTCCCGTATATCACTGAATGTAATGACAATAGTAGTGACATAAACAACTAGCAAAATTAAAATTACACCTTTAAATTACAGTATCATACGCACAGCATAAATATTTTTTATAAAAAATAATAAATGTGGACAGCGAATGTCGGCGGTAATGGATCTCCAACGTCTTCTGTCTCTTGTCTCTGACAGGCTATTTCCTGTCCAGCCTAAATATTTTTTATAAAAAATAATAAATTTATGCTGAAACACAGCACACAAATTTTATAGACAGTCATTTTGGTGTCACCCCCTCTGATGGTGTCACCCGGTGCGGTCCTCACCCCCGCACCCCTCTAGTGACGCCACTGGACCGCACGCATGATACATAATGTATTTTTGACGATAAAATACAGGGTTTCCATAAAAGATTGTACCCTTTTCAAAAAATTTATTCTCGGCCCCATGACGTGGTACCAGGATGCTTTCTATCACAAAAGTAAGATAATCTCTGCAAGTTTTTAAGCATACCTTACAAAGACTTAAAAAAAAGTGCGCATGTGCGCCTCGGGTATTTCACGTGAAACTTTCGCAGTTGAGTTGCAACCGGTAATTGTTACATGTCTCAGAACCCCGAAATGTGCTTGCAATGTCGACGCTTTCGAAACTAATTGCCTGTCATTCGCTATTGTGGAATTAGGATCCAGACCCCCGAACACATTCTCCAAAACTGCCCAACCCATGATGACCCTTGACGTCTGACCTGGCCAGAGGGTGCTGAGCTCAAGCAGAAGCTATGGGGCTGCCGCGCTGACCTGGAAAAGACTGGATTTTGCCCTGGCGAAAGGCCTGCAGATTTAGCATGACTACAAACTGAACGCAGAAGAACTCACCATTCATTGTAATATTTTAGATAAATTTGGGACTTCAATCCTTCTGTTCCTCACTTTGCCCTTCTTTCTCAACTGCCATGATTTGGTCATGCCAGAAGAATAAAGCCTAAACAATTACCAGGACGCTTCTACAACAGCAACAGATCTGGTTTTCTGACATGGGGAGATCAAGAGGCAGATGGAAAGACAATATTACAGAAATCAAACAACATGGTCTCAAAGCAGCCAATGTTACAACATGGCTCAAGAACCCAAACTTCTGCTATCGACAGCTCTTCACTGGAAAAGTAGACTGGTGGAAAAAAATAAAATAATACTGTGTAATATACCCTTCTAAGTATCATACAAATGTAGGTTGAAATGAATAACAGTCGGTAGTGTTCTTCGAATTCCTCCAAGTTAAGTCGCGAACGTCGTTAGGGTTATGATTATGGTTAGGGTTTAGAATTCCTAAACCTAACCCTATCCCTTACTCATTTTTACTGGGTTTCTGAATTATTTTGTAAAGGCTGTTTCGAACAGACGGCCCACTGTTCTTTCAACCTACAATGTCAAATCACTAGATCGAGATGATCTGGGCAACTGAACGTGATGGAAAATAAGAGAGAAAAACTACGAAATTGCAAATTAAACATTGATGGAACGTGCCGGCACAAGAGGTCATGAGGGGTCTGCTCAAACACAATATTTCTCAAACTTTAATAACACGTGGACCCAGTGAGATTGAGATGTGCAGCTAGTTATGTAGATCTTTCACCAGAATCACGTCAATAAAGCAATATATCTATATGTATAACTCATATTATGAGTGATGTCGATGGTCCTCATCGAATACGATGGACAAATCATGTATATATATATATATATATATATATATATATATATATATATATATATATATATATATATATATATATATATATATATATATATATATATATATATATATATATATATATATATATATATATATATATATATATATATATATATATATATATATACAGGGTGGCCCAAAAAAAGTGAGAACATCTCGTAGCAAAGGGTTATTTAATATAACTTGAATTAATATAATGTTTTGTCATTTACAGTTGTATGCCAAGTAATTACGCTAATCAGAAAACATGTTCAATGTGTCACTCCTGCTTCTCAATGACTTTTTGTAAGCATTGGCGCCACTCGTTTATGCTTTTGTCAATAAAGCGCTGCCCTAGATTTCTCCATTCCTCGATTATTGCCAACTTGAGCTGCTCAACTGTGGTAAATTTTAGCCGATGGTAGACTTTTTCTTGCAATGCACCCCATATGGCATAATCGACTGGGTTTAAATCAGGACTGTGCGGTGGCCACATGTTTGGCTCGATAAAGGTAACATTCTCCTGATGAAGAAAGTTTATCGTATTTCTGGCTGTGTGTGATGGAGCTTCATCCTGCTGTAATGTCCAGTTATGGCGACCGGAAATTGTCGTAATAATAACGTCATATAGTTAAATAGCTAAGTAAGTAAATCAGTAAACTATTTAAGCTATTATGGATACAGTTAAACAAATTTTGATGTAATTATATTACATTGTACGAGATGTTCTCACTTTTTTGGGGCCATCCTGTATTTATATATACGAGGGGCATTCAGAAAGTAATGCACCACATCGTTTTTCTCAGCTAATAATAAAGATAGAAGCATGAAATTTTGCACACTTCAAATATGGCATGTGCCAATTATGTGCACCAAATTGCACTGCAACCGGCCAAATAATACGGCTGCCCTAAACCGTTGAAATGGAGCGTGTTAGCAACATGCGTTATAAGCAGCGAATTGTGATAGAATTTCTCGTTGCAGAGAAGGAAACTGTTGTGAACATTCACAAGCGTCTATGTGATGTGTATGGAAATTTTGCAGTCGACAGGAGTACAGTCAGTCGCTGGGTTCAGAGAAGGAAAGAATCAGGAAGTGGAGATACGGAGCTGCTTGATCGGCCTCGCTGTGGACGTCCTGCCACAGCAACCAACGCAGAAATGTTGAAATGCGCTGAGGGCATTATTCTTACTGATAGGCGAATCACTACTCAACAATTGGCCTTACAGCTGTCAGTCAGCATTGGTAGTGCAAATGCAGTTATAAAAACTCTCAGATTTTCTAAGGTTTGCGCAAGATGGGTTCCTCGAAGACCAGAAGAAATTGCTTTCCTTTGCAATCGGTGGTCATTTGTGAGACTTCGAGGAACCCATCTTGCGCAAACCTTAGAAAATCCGAGAGTTTTTTATAACTGCATTTGCACTACCAATGCTGACTGACAGCTGTAAGGCCAATTGTTGAGTAGTGATTCGCCTATCAGTAAGAATAATGCCCTATGCGCATTTCAACATTTCTGCGTTGGTTGCTGTGGCAGGACGTCCACAGCGGGGCCGATAAAGCAGCTCCGTATCTCCACTTCCTGATTCTTTGAACCCAGCGACTGACTGTACTCCTGTCGACTGCAAAACTTCCATACACATCACATAGACGCTTGTGAATGTTCACAACAGTTTCCTTCTCTGCAACGAGAAATTCTATCACAATTCGCTGCTTATAACGCATGTTGCTAACACGCTCCATTTCAACGGTTTAGGGCAGCCGTATTATTTGGCCGGTTGAGGTGCAATTTGGTGCACACAATTGGCACATGCCATATTTGAAGTGTGCAAAATTTCTTGCTTCTATCTTCATTATTAGCTGAGAAAAACGATGTGGTGCATTACTTTCTGAATGCCTCTCGTATATATCCTCGTTCCAGTGGCGTACTAAGGGGGTTACAGCCAGTACAGGGGTGCCATCTGACACTTTTATTATAGTACTTAGTGTTAAAAATACACTTGCAAGTGGGATTCTTTATGGGAGGGGTGTGTCAAAGGTAGGATCCGCCCCGGGTGCCAAATACATTTAGTACCCCTCTGCCTCGTTTCCCAACACTTTTTCCATCTTTCATCTCCGTTTCTACTCATCTTCTGTAGCTATTCATTGCTTATCCCAACCAAATGTTAACATTCGCTTAAAAGAAGAAATCACATTCCTAGCTCACGCAGTTCACGATGCAAGTAAATTTGTATAAGCTAGCTAGAGAGTTTTCACTGGGAATGAGTAAAAAAGTTGTATTCAAACCTGGGGTTACACCGCTTTAAAATTCCGGCTAGAGAAGGCTTACCGAAATTTCTCTAGCTTTAAAATTCCTGCTCTTTCCTCCTCCACCTCCTAGAGATCTATCAAGTAATCCTCCGTGTGATCTACCAATACATCGTAGTCTATCTTGTACCATCCCGTGGTATATTGTATTTAGTTATTCTGATTATGATATAAAAGCAAAGGTCCACTTAGACGAAGCTTGCAAATATTCTGGGGTCCGGGGATAACCGACTAGAAACACTTCTCAAATGTTTTGCAAAAGGGGGGAGGGGGACGGTAGAGAGTCTTATGCCAATACGTTCATGATAAACTACTGTATCAGCTGGCTGGAACCCAAATAATGATTTTGTTTCCATTACGGCTGCCAGTAACGCTAGACAGTTCCCGTTAAATTATTTAGAGCTAATAACATGTACGCTAATATCTCGGTTAATCGACAAAGTTCAAAGCCTTTCTCTCTTCCCCACAACGCACCATGCGCCCCCCCCCCCCCTCTTTTTCCCCAATATTCCCAGAGGACATTATTGTGAGAGAAAAAAAATGTATGTCTGTTTGCTTGGTAATAAATGACAAAATATACGTTACTGAATCTACAATAATGCTGGAGATCCAACAAGATCATACAAAAAACCCAGTACTTCTTTTTTTTTTCCCCATTCCATCCATTATATACGCAATACATACAATCCTGTCTGAATGTTGAGGTCATGACCGCGAAGAGAAAGGAGTCGTTGAAAACCAATGTAGCAGATTCTGTAGATATTGGGGTTATTGCTGACGTCTAGTGTGTGTTAGAACTGTTGTGAGCAGCGGAATATATATATATATATATATATATATATATATATATATATATATATATATATATATATATATATAGATATATATATATATATATATATATATATATATATATATATGTATATATATATATATATATATATATATATATATATATATATAATTAGAAGAGGGAGATAGATGTATATATATATATATATATAGAGATAGATAGATAGATAAATAGATAGACAGATAGATAGATAGATAGATAGATAGATAGATAGATAGATAGATAGATAGATAGATAGATAGATAGATAGATAGATAGATAGATAGATAGATAGATAGATAGATAGATAGATAGATAGATAGATAGATAGATAGATAGATAGATAGATAGATAGATAGATAGATAGAGAGTGTTTTCTCTAATAAAAATAAGCTGGAAAATGTCACTTGTAATATGACAGTGACAGTTCTTACATTTTAAACTCAGCAAATCCTATCACAATGAAGCAAATCATGGGCATCAAATGACCAAAAGATCCCAGTAAACACCACATGAGTTGTCGCTTTACAGAAAATGTTCAAAATCCAACTAAAAGGATAATGAGGATGTCATTTGAAATAAAAGTTCAATGGAAGATTACTATACGCACCACATACCAGCTGTAGTCCGCCAGCAGTATATGTTAAAAGAAAATTGTCACGAAATGTTCTCTATTTTTCTGGTCTTCACTCCTCTCCAGCATTCATACACTACCATCCCTTTTACGTGCTGACTCTTAAAGTATTCGTTGTTTTCGCTTTCATCACTCAAGGTTTTCGTATTACATCTTGTCAGTCCTCTCACCCACTTATTTTCTCCTTTGTTATCGGTGACACGTAGCGAAGGAGCAAACCTGCCACATTGACTTTTCGTTTATCGCCAGCTCCAGACGGAGTAAGAGTCTACACTGAGCGACATTCGTACTGTTTTTTTCTGAGAAGGTACACGAAACCATGTTGTCGCATGATAAAATGATAGTTTGCAAACATGATGTGCTCAAATACACGGCTAATTTTACTGGGATGTAGGAAAGTAACAATCTTATTTAAGATTAAGACACAGACAGTGATGTAATACTTCCGGCAATGGACTTTGTTGTGATAAACAATTACAAGAAAATAACATATTCGAGGAGATTATAATATTAGTGTTATGAGTAAAATTCATAACATGTCTGTCGATATCAAATCTGTTCGACAGGCAGTCATATTTGTTAGGATCGGTGACTATTGGTTACAGGAAGTACGTCATTGCTTTTTGGGGGCGCAGCCTGTATCAGTGGGGGGCCAAGCACAAGGATTTGAGCTGCTACTAAATTTTTGACTGCTCGTTTAAGAAGAAATTTTTTCAAGTCTTTGCACTTCGTTTGTACAGAAAAGCAAATTTTTTTCAAAATGGCGCCGGAGGTCGTCTGCAAACCGATGTGAGATTGTAGAACCATAATTTGAAGTTTCAAGCTTCCAGTTCGCCGCAGAAGCTGAAGATATTGCAGTCACCCGTATTTGCTGCCATATTGTTCTTTCAAAGTCTCAAGTTTGATGCCGGAGATGGCGTGTTTTTATGAAGATGACGGACCAAAGTGATGTCCTGTCTGAGTCAGCTGTTCGGGACGTCTTGACCTAACCTGGTTTACTCAAGTTGATTCTCATCGTTCCTTGGAGGAAAAGGACGCTGAAACCAGGAGGAATTTTGTACTGGCAAAACAGATAAGTGAATTTATCGTTACATACAGCCTGTGATGCTAATAATTCTGTTTGCCAGGGTTCTTTTTTACATGTTATAAGTATTTATGTGCTTCTATGTTACTGTAGTAGTGGGAGGTAGGTGGGACCTGTGAATCTTTTTCATTACCACAATAATGTCTGGTCGAGAGAAATTCATAGGCGTTCTTTAGGGTTTCGTTTATGATCTTCGCAAAAAGCGGGGCCGGCATTACAAAGCTGTGAGTATTCTGCTGCTTTTGAGATCACCATTACCTCTGTTTGTTAGTTGTGAAGTACTGTTAATTGTAAAATTTTGTTATTGTTGTAAAGTTTATTGTAAATTTTCTTCAGTTTGCTTCATTATTGTTTGTACTAATGTTGACTATCCCTTGCTATCCTTTATTTATTAGATGTCGTACATGTTGTAAACTTGTCATTGTCTTGTCATATGTGTGCTAGAGCTACATTTTATTAATTTGTTCTAACATTTTATACAGGTCTGCCTTTATTTCTTAATTAGTATTCTTTTCATTTAGCTCTTGTCACTGTCTTCAGTCATCTTGTTCGTAGCTATTGTCCTTTATTGCTCCTATATAACATCTACTATAATATCTATTATTACATACAGTTGGGTGATTTTGAAGTGGTGAAATAAGTGTTAAATATATTGCTCACATATTCATTATATAATATTTACATTATTGGTTAGCTATTGGAAAGCACAATAATTGTAAATTGGGCTACTGCAGAATATTTCATGAAACTTGGAAAAAAAATGTTTGCCTATGCCTATTAACCTGTCTTCTACGACATGCTTCAAACCTACAGGCTTGAATGGAAATAGGTGTCATACTCAGTTCAGCCAGTATGATACATCTTATAATAAAGATATGACATGCATGAGAAAGAAAAATGTCCATGGTTCTCATGTGACTAAAGGTGCTTACCACCCCTGTTCACAGTTTCGTGACAATGGGATGACTTATGGTGGTAAAGGTGCATATTCACGCACTGTACTAGTGCGAAATTTGCCACCAGGCACTACATGGCAGGCACTGGGTGAATTTTTACAATTCACTGCTGACGTGAAATTTGTACGTCTTTTGCATATCAACAGTGTCCATGATAGGGAAGCACTTGTTTATTTTTACTGTAATAGGGATGCACGCATGGTTATTGAGCGTGACAACGGATCTTACTTTCGAGACTATTGTATTGATTTGCAAGTGCTACGTCATTCAGCACCACACGGATTTTAACTGTCTTTTATGTGGAGTACACACTAGGTTTGCGCCATTTGAATTGGTCTTTGGTGCTAAGCCTAGAGGGCCTATGTCCATTTTAAAACAATTATTGGTTGGAGCTAACATGGATCAGGATGTTCAAACCTCTTATCAATATGTTGTTAATTTAAGACAGAAGATTATTGACGCATGCCAAAAAGCAGCGGAGGCGTCAGAAAAAGCGAAATTAAAGGCTCGATTGTTTGTCAATCAAAACAGAAAACTGCGTCAATTATGGCCGGGTGATGAGGCGTATGTATTATTACCAAACAAAGAGAACAAATTATTGGTGTCTTGGAAAGGACCTTATACAATCATTGATAAACTGTCAGATGTTGACTATATTGTATCTATTAATGGGAAGGAAAAAACTTTTCAAATTAATATGTTACAGCAATTTCATACACGTCCTCCACATCTGAAATCTGTCTTTGAAGCTATCGACGAATCTGTTGATCGTCGCTTTTCCTTAGCAGTTATTCAGGAAGAGAGTTCTGATTTAACTGGTGGTAGTGAACCAATCTTATCGTTACCTATGATAAATCTTTTAGCTACTGAAAGCTGGAAAGATATTTCCATTGCTCCTACTCTATCTTCTAATCAGAAAGAGCAAATTTCTCTATTACTGCAATCTTTTTCTGATGTGCTCATGGATGTTCCTGGGCATACAGATATAATTCAACATGATATCGTGCTAACAGATTTCAGACCTATCAAACTGAAACCTTACCCTATACCTATTCATTTACAATCACAGGTACAGGAAGAAATATAAGAAATAATAAAGTTAAATATTATTGAACCATCTAATTCACCATACAGTTTTCTTACGTTTTGATCAGGAAAAGAGATAAACCTATTCGTATTTGTATAGATTTCAGGCGTTTAAATGCTGTCACGATTCAGGATGCTGAACCTTTACCCTTGTTAGAATCTCTCCTTGATACATTGTCTACTGTTACGTTCTTTACAAAATTTGATCTGTCAAAAGGCTATTGGCAAGTGCCACTATCAGACAAAGCTAAGCCCTATAAAGCTTTCGCTACACCTTTAGGTTTGTTTTAGTTCAATTTTATGTCGTTCGGTTTTGTTAACGCTCCTGTCACTTTTGTTCGCATGATGCGAAGACTGTTCTCTGATCGTGATGATTTAATCACCTATATCGATGATATCTGTTTCATCATACATGGGATGAACATGTTATCGGAATTCATTCTTTGTTGAATACTTTACGTTTTCATAACCTCACCGCTAGACCTTCCAAAACCAGAATAGGATTCACTGAAATTTCTTTTGATCATAAAGTAGTAGGTGGGTTTCTAAAACCTGAGGATTCCACTATCTCGAAAATCTTGAATCTTGAAATTCCTCGAACTAAGAAACAAGTTCGTAGTTTGTTAGGCCTGGTAAACTTTTATAGAAAATTCCTGCCTATTTTTTTCAGATATGACCTCAGTTTTGTCATCGTTGGGGAAAAAGAACTCTCCAAATAGGATAATTTGGTCACATGCGTGTCATGTGGCGTTACATTTATTGAAGATTTGTTTTTCCAAATCACCAATTCTCAGATTATCTGACGCTCGATTTCCATTTGTCCTCAGAGTAGACGCGTCAAATACAGGCATCGGAGGCACGTTAATGCAAGAATTTGAAAGCTACATGCACCCAACTATGTATGTAAGCAGGAAACTGTCACCCACAGAGCAGCGGTATCCCATTGTGGAACGCGAACTGCTAGCAATCGTTTTTTGCTTCACTAAACTGCAACGGTATCTGATGGGAGCCCGATTCACTCTGGAGACTGACCAGAAGGCCTTGGCATATCTAAAAACAGCTCGATTTAAAAATGAAAGAGCAGCTAGAGCCTCGCTAGCATTACAACCTTATGATTTCGAGATCAAAGCCATAAAGTGGAGCCAAATGTCTTAGCCGATGTTCTTTCAAGGTGCATAAAAGACCCGAGAGCACCTATCAAATCTACTAATACAGATGATTCACAGAATTCAATCTAACGCAGGAACATACATGGTGATGTCTTGTTCAAGAAACTATTGCGTGGATGATTACATGGTCGCATTACATTACTCAAATTGTACAGTGATCACATTACTGATGTAAGAAAGAGGTTCACACAGCAACAGGATGATGATAGATTTTCGCATACGCAATATCATGTTATATATTGTTGAACTCAGCGCACTTCGTAGAGTGATCGTGCCTTATGGACAGTGCTTATAGGCAAGTTACAGACTTTCCAACACACCATTTATATAATGTTTAAAATGGTGTCATTTTCAGACATTTTTGATACGAACAGGTTTTGTCAATAAACTAGTCTCTACGTAATGGGACGTGACTCACTTGAAATATTAAAGGGAAGTAACAAAGATATTTCATATGAACTAATTTGTGATGGTTGACTACTGTGTTTAATAACATTTGGATTCGTACTGACGTAATATCGCATGGAGAACAATCATGGACATGGTCAACAATAGATTTCAACATAAGTCTAAGGACAGTATATAAACATTTATTAATTAACGGAATGACATTTCCTTATAAACTTGTACTATTGTGTAGATTATTAAGAAGTGATTAATTTGAATTCACTACAGATTGTTGAGTCTTTGACACAAATCTATGTCACACTCACACTAGACTTTGCAACATTAAGTGGCTCATACGCCATACTATTATCGATTGATACGACATTTAGGCATAGTTTTATCTATTGCCCACATTAAGGTGTTACATACAGGATTTTCTTGCTTCTCTTGCTATGAATATGGTATATTAATAACATACCATTTTGCATGACACTCTCTTACGTTTAAAGCCTTTGATCACGAGCGAAAGGGTCCCTGTGTTTGGCTTCCAGAACGCTGCTTCGGATCATAATATTATGCATCCTGGAAACAGGGGGAGACAAACCCGCGGTCAGTCTTTGAGTTTTGCCCCTTAGACAAGATAGAGCATAATGTTATGCATTTCTCTACCTGGGGAACTTTCGCACGATTTCTTTTGTCTTACTCTAGATTACGTCTTTCGCCGAACTTCTGTAGAGGTATGCAGGCCAGGTGTCCGGGGGGAGCGTCCCTTGTGATCTATAAGAGTAGAATGGTTTTAATAGACAAAGACATTCGTAGATTTTCCTGGCCCGTAGATGACCATCATGAGATAAGGCAAACTTTAACACAGTACTAGAATGTGTTTGCCTATGTTCTAGTCATTTTCGGGGTGAGTTGACATATCTTATAATTATAATATATTAGATTCATGTTAGCTTTTATATATCTGTTAGGAAAGTGAATTCATTTCTGAGGACTTCTCCTAGTAATTTTATTCAGTGATAAGGTAGCGCTGTCTACGGCCTATTAAGTGGTGCTTAAACTGTTACGGTTTATCATGGGTTAAATGTTAAACTTACAATAACAGATATTAGGCGTAGAATCAGTCCACGAATGCTTACCATTGGGTTAAGAGTCAGCAAAAATTAACTGTCATTTCTGTAAGATAATGTCAGGTGTGGATTGTTCACTTTAAAACTGAATAGTGAGATGCAGGTAATAACTTTGGATTATAGGAGATAGTCACTTATTCCTTTTTGATAGATATTTCTGTGGCAAGGGAGGATCATTTTATGCTTACTTGTGTGGCTAGGCACTAGTCTATAACTTTTACTGAAAGCAGTCACCAGGCATAGATATAATTATATCTTATGATTTAGCCACAACTGCATTATTATAGCAAGAACATTGCATTTTCTTTGTACTCATTTTGTGGAATGCTAATATATTTTCCAAAGGGGACATACGATTTATTTGTGTAATGTCAAATGCTGTAATCTGTTTATGTAAATTCATTTAATGTTGTAAGATGAATAAGCATATTCATTTAACTGTAACTACAGGTTAGGTTTCCTGTATGTTGAGATTGGGAGAAGAGGAGTAAATTTTTGATGTCAGAACATTTACTGACAGGTACCTGGGGGTGCAAAAGATATTAAGCCTATGCGGGCGCGTGTTGATAATTGATATTTTTAAGGAACAGGAGACATGGTTAAAGACAGCCCTAAACTATCATAGCAATAACTACAATAAATTTAATCCCATAGCGGAGCGAAACTTTCTGTATAAAGTTAGTGTGATTTATTATTTGCTTGAAGTAAAAGGGTGTCTCTTTTTGGGTCTCAGTTTCAGGGAGACCGAATCGCTAGAGCAGACTTCAGTCAGGCGAAGAAAGTCATATACTCTTCGATCTAGAGGGTTTCTGTATACATCTAGCAACGAATCGTCAACCCCGTTCCTGAATCAAACCCCCTTTTTGTCAACGCCAAGTTAAGCTCACGCAGTGCAACGGAGCCAACGCTAAATCTGGAATCGCCAAATGCAGTAGTAGCTCTCTACTCGCCTATTGGATTACCAGCCAGAGCATCGCGGCTTCCAGAATATCAAACCCGCCCAGCATGCCTATAGCAGAATTCCATATCACCCGCCTTTTTTGTGCCTAAACGGGGCACTCAGCAAACCACAGCCAAACCAGTTTAAACAGGATTTACAGCCAAGCGGAGCCTTGCGCCGGATAAGCGCGCCTGGGTCTCTTTGTCCTCAAGTGACTTCTTCTGGTGTATTTTCTGGATACTTAAAACCTCGCACGTATGAGCAGCCATCTATGGACAGAGTTCCAGCTCCCTCTCGCGAGTAGCGGTCACCAACGATAGCGCCTATACAGTGATTTTTATTCAGGTTAATTCCATCACCGATGGCGGATATATACGAAAAAACCACTTAATGGTGCTATTCCCCTTGGTCCCCGAAAACGGACAGGCTGTCGCTAAGTTCATTCAGTTGGTCTGCAGGAGATAAGCAGCGTCCCCCAGCCCACCTCGCGCCAGTAGGGGAGAGTCACCAATGATAGTACCAACAAGGACAGTTTTGTAGGCATAGTCCCTCACGAAGGATCTACAAGTAACACACTGTCTGGACTATTTCATCTGGTCCCCGAAAACGGACGGACTGCCACGCAGTTTATTCATTTTGGTAAGTTAGTTGCTTATCCTTTACAGGACGTGGCAATCAACCCCAGCTTTTATTGGCTGTTTGTGATTTTTCTAGGCATTTTTTTTCATTCAGTAGTTTGCCATTGCTTTCTGAACGGTACGGCGCTTATACCATTGTTAAAAATCCACACAAAGCGATCTGCTACCAAACCACCCGCAGCAGGTTTCGAACCTGGTATATCTGGATTATGAAACTGCGTTCATATATTTTGGTAAACAGAAGGTAAATAGAGTCTTCCAGCCCACCTCGCGCCAGTAGGGAGGAATCACCAATGATAGCGCCTATACAGTGATTTTATTCAGGTTAATTCCATCACCGATGGAGGATATATACGAAAAAACCACTTACTGGAGCTATTTCATATGGTCCCGAAAACGGACGGGCTGACACTCAGTTATTTCATCTCTCTGTGTTCTACAGGTTTTATAAATGGTGATCTGTGTGTGTGGTTGTTGGTGTATATGATTATTGATGACTATTGATGATTAGTTGATTATTGATGATTAATTTTATGTTGTTGTGATGATATGCATTAATTCCATGCTTTTTCTTCTTTAATAAAGTTTACACCTTTATTAATACGCTGTTCACGACCTTTCCATCCATATTTGTATTTTTAGCTCTTTACTAGAATCTCTATGTATGATAAGAGAAAAGAGTGAGAGCCGGAGATGCTTAGACAGTAAAAGTGAGTTGAGGCCTGGAGAGAGAGATCCTTTGAATAAATCTTCTTCCAGGTTGTCTCAAGTCCATCTCCTATTTACACCTTATCTAAAGTGTACTCTATAACTCTGTCAGTCCACTATCCCTTGTCGATTTCACTACTGTTGTCCAACTCGACAAATACTCTACACTCAAACTCAACCACGACACATTATGAGATTAAATGACTTATATTACCTGACGGGACAGTTAGGTATTTTCGACGGTGTGTGGTATGATAGTGCATGGACTGATATCAGCATGTAATTTTTACATGTTAGCTGATTTTGCTACGGTTACCTCACATTATTGTCAAATGATTTGTATCCTTTGTAGTCGATGATGTTAGTAATTTTATTACGAATTTCCACACCTTGAGTGTTTAATTGCCTACTGTGGAGCACAAACCTGGGTGCTATACTATTTCATACTAACAGTGAAATTTGATGATACCATCTTTTCACTCCAGTGGTGTTTAAACTCACACCACCCAAATAATGCAAACTACGTTTTCATTATTTGACCGGGGGGGGGGGGGGGGGGGGGGGGGAGTTGTTATGAGTAAAATTCATAACATGTCTGTCGATATCAAATCTGTTCTACAGGCAGTCATATTTGTTAGGAACGGCGACTATTGGTTACAGGAAGTACGTCAATGCTTTTTGGGGCGTAGTAGCAAAAGTCTACGGTCTAAGATTAGCAGAAGTGAAATATCTTTCTGGGCTTTTTCTGTGTGTATCTCAAGGTGGACGGACGCATGTGTGCCGAGCTCCTATATGTTTTACTTTCTACAGATTCCTGACGTATTCGACCTCTACATCACCCATACACCTCCGTGGGTCGATGTTAGATTTTTATGTAAGAAAGGAATTCTGAATATTATGCACGTGAGCTATGAACTTTAAATATATCTGTATGAAAATGTCGAGGACATCGTTCGATTAGCAGACTGTACTGCAACGCTATAGACTGTCGAGTTGATACTACAACATATTATGCAGATTATTTATATCTGTGGTGGAGCTATTTCATGTACATTAAATTCATATTTGAATCGTCCAACCTGGCAGTTACTGTGTCGTTGATGTTGAAGAGTACGGTTGTGTTCGGGGACTGAAGGGAATACCCCTATCGACACTTGGGAAATTAAGAAGTATATAAAAGCAGAAGAACCCAAGAGTCCCATATAATAATCCCTACAACCACCCCGTATCAGTTAGATCAATGAAATAGAAAGTTGTAAACACGACAAATAACCAAGGAAGTGGCAAGACCGTATATGGTAATGTAGTTTGAAAATCACACGTTATCTTATGTTGTCATGCAATAATGTTCTACATGAGGGGAGGGTGGTGGGGGAAATACTCCTACCACAATCAGACAGTTATTTGCAATTGGTTTAGCATTTGAGATGCTAAGATAGACTGCTTCTGATTGGACTTCTCCTCAAAGTAGCAGCCTGTGTGCGTAGGCGGACAATTTCGTTGATATGCTACAACATTGTAAGACTACTTACTGACGTCCAGTTGCTTGAGAAGAAATCGTTGACAGCCAGGAACACGGACTATTGGGACCCAAATATAGAACTGCAACGCAAAGACTCAAGAAGGAAAGCGAAAGCAAGGATGGCCAAAAGCTACCTGGCGGAGAATTGTGAAGGCAGAGATTCTGAGCATGAACAAGAGCTGGGACACCACACGAAGGCTGGCTGTGGATCGAGCAAAGTGGACACATTTGTTTTTGCCCTACAAGAATGTCACGAGAGATTATGTAATTTATGAAGATTATAGACAACAAGGTGTATCAGGTGATACTAGGTGTCGTACCGATAGGTTTGGAAGTTATTTATGGTCCCGTCTGAGTAGAGTGGATGGTGATAAGTACGTGAGAAATAAAGGTGTGAGAAATAGATTTCACGGGTGAATAGCTTAAGGAGAAGATCTGTTTCAGGAATGAGTAAGTTACTCTAGTCCAGCCTATCTATACGACTATAATTTAGTACAAGACAATCTTTCCCTCCCCATACATATAAATATGAGTTAAACTACACACACACACAGCTATGTGACAACAAAACACACAAACGTGAAAAATTACGATTAATTGGGTATGGGTCTGACCAACACACAAAGTTAAGTTTCTTTTGTTGTTTATTATTTTTAAACTTGACAACATCAAATATCTAAAGAAATGTCAAACAAAATCAGATTTACATACAAAGGAAAATAACAGAATAATTGCGCCCTCCCCTTATTGAGAAAAATAAACCAAAAAGTTAATAACCCAAAGGCCAAAGGTTAGCACTATGTTACAGAATAGACAGTAAAGAACAAGTTCTTTCTAAATGCTACCCAGTAAAATAAACAATTTTAAAGCAAAAATCATGGATGATACAATTCCTGTAACAAAGAAAAATATTCACTCTCTCTGTCATACTCTTTCTGTTATACAGTGACCACTCAATCACGCTTACCTATTCTTGGTGATATCCCTTTGGAATTACAATGGTTCCTGAATATACAAATGACAGGTGTATTTCCCAGTCCATCCTCTAACGATTAAGATTAATGAGGGGACGCCAAATTTGGTGGTTTATTCCTGGATGAACAAATGTCACCTCGAACAGTTAGTGTAGAAAACCGAGATCTTGGGGTTCACAGTAAACAGTGGAAAATACTTCCAGTATTGGGAAACATCTGGTTGCTAAAAACTGTTACAATTGATAGATGATGGTAATCCTATCGGCTGGCTCTATGGTGATGGCCGATTCTGAAACAGCGTAAATTCTGGATGATACTCTTGAATACGACTGTCAGTCGTCAGATAATGTTATTGTTCTGTACAACCACAGTGGGCTGATAAAAGTGAAAAAAATATGGCCCCCCTTTATAAATCCTGTTAAATTTATGTTAAAATGTTTCTTTGTCTCTTTGGCCAATCATGTTCACAAATGAACTTGGGGACGGACAAGCCAAGAAAAAGACAACATTAACCAATGAAGAAAAAGACCGCTGGACGCCCTTTGATCAGGTCTGCGTGGAATAAACAAAACATGTATGGAAAAATGCTACTATTATATATATATATATATATATATATATATATATATATATATATATATATATATATATATATATATATATATATACACACACAGATGGGACAAGACGATCTCTTTTCCACTCCGTCAGTCCTGATTAAAGTGAAAAGGCACACGGTGACTTTAGCCTATCCTATTTCGCGTCGCTTATCGAGTGCCGGTTTGGCTGAGTTATGCAGCTCTACCCCTCCTGCTCCCGGTCAACGATCAGCGTACAATGTTAATTACTATTCAATTATCCACACGCGCACTTACATAATTATCGCCTGTCGTTAATAGCTATTAAATTGTCGGCGTCTGATGTAATCGTATGGCATTAAATAATAGTCACTTACTATAAATACACAAAATGAAATATAACGTGAATTCTATTCTGTCACTATCAGTCGCGCCTAGCATATATTATGTGAACTAAACCGTGTCTTCTTGTGTGAGAAAGCGGGTGGTAAAATTAACATTAAACTGAACCTCTGGTATAAAATAGCTACGCGTTATTATTATTTCACTGCTCTGAACAGCTAGAACTCTAAGGGAATTATAATGGTAAAAGCTTTAACACTTAAGCACCAATTTCTATTACCAGAAAATCCTCATGAAAAGATCCCCCACGAATGCTATTAACACATTTAGCGAAATGGTTCTAGCTACTGCGTGCTTAGACTATTCCAAAAATTCTGAGTGACGACTGATAGCTGGTTTAGGAAGACGCAGTTCATATATCATCATGGTTGCTCTGATCTATAGATGATGCTACTTTTCATACTATAGTGTCTAGCAGAGAACCAGAAGCATGAGTCCCCCCTCCCCCAGATAACGTTTACGGTCGGCTTTTCTCTGGCGTTCGGCCGCCATCAAAGCTTAAATCCGTGTAACGCTGTTCTCGAAGATTTTGCCCGCTTTGGGAGATCAAAGAACTCGGTTTTTCCTCTGTGTACGAACATCAAAGGAGACTCGGAGAAAGGTTTTTGCCCGTGAGTCTTCTTCACAGGGACCGGTGTTATTCACGTGCGGTCTGTCAGGTATCCGATGATTGACAGATCAGTTCGCGTGAGAAACTCAGGTAAACAAACCTGATTCGCTCCCTGTTATGACTGGCAGGTCACGAAAGTTTGTAAACAACTTCGTTTGATTATGTTCAGAGAAAAGAGGCGTGGATGAAAAATAAGCTTGTGTGAGTAATACAGGCAGAAAAATGCGTGGTTTTGCTAGCAAATCATAGAACGCTAACGGGATTACAAGGCTGTCAGATTACTGTAGGCTATATTTCTATTATACGTCACACTAGGATAGTTGCCAGAGAAGAGTCTGGTCTTATAAGAAATACCCCATTCTCAGAAAAGAGCAATGGTGTATAGAGTTCATAGGTTTAAAGTCAGGCTTTAAATAATTACTGGCCGAGATAGTAATATTCAGTACCAGTACTCTATGATGCCCCTCTAGGAATCCTACCTATGGGATGTTATGGTATCTAGGGGAATTAATTAAATTCAAAGTAAAATGAATTCAAAGCTGAAGCAAAGTAATCAAAACAATGCACTACAATTTCTTAATTTTATTTATGTACATTAATCTGTTTTGTTTTGTTTGTGTAAACACAAAAATAAAAATGGAAAAAAACACACTGATGATGTTGCATATATATACACAACTATAACACACCAAATAAAAGTCAATCACTAAAAACAAAGTCAACCCGTTGATTGGTTCGCTGCGTTTTAGTCTTTTTCGATTGCAGGGACACCGCTGATTGGTTTGTTTCGTTTTAGTACTTTTCGTTTTTCAGAGTTCCGAACCAACAGTGTTTTATGCATAATTTATTCTGTCTGCCGCCATCTTGCGTGAATCCGTGACTTCGCGTAATTTATTCTGTCTCAGGGTCTGCCGGCCATCTTGCGTGAATCCTAGAGCGCGGATTGGCTGTGCATATAGGTACATCGATTGCGACCCAACATAAGGTACACCAACAACCTATCGAAGATAGCAATATACTAAAACCAACGTCATTTTCAGGACGAACGCAGAAAAAATAATGGTTCGTACTAAGCCACAAGCCAAAAAGAAGACAGTCAATAAAAGCCCGTCAGCACGTGACAACAAACATGAGCCATCAAATTGCAAGAACAGATTGCCGCAGAGCAAAGCTGCCCCAATTACTAGCGTCGGCGCCGGACCTCATGAGAAGCCATGCAATGAAGCTCCTGACACCACGACGGTCGCAACAATAGACATCCGCGCAAGATTTGATGCAGCTCTTGGCCCAAGAGGAGATAAAGCCATTACCGAAATTGCAAAAATTATGATGAGAAGGCTAAAAGGGGAGAAGGAGGCAAGAGATAAACTACGAGCGACTTCATCACCACCATACGAAACAACATCAACATCAACGCCCGTCGTGCCAGGCTTAGACATCGAAGACGCTATCCGAAACTCGAAGACGGAGAATCACCAAGTGGCAGAGGAGTGTCAGATCCAACGAAACAACACTCAGATGGTGCAAATTGCGAGAGCCGAGATACAAGCCAACGAAAACCCCGAGACGCAGACGACTAGACCTAGTCTTGACGAAACAGCAACTGATAACAACTCAAAAGCTCAGGCACAAGAAAAGGCTCCTTCTAACAACGAGCAGGAACATGATTCTTGTGCTTACCAAGACCAGAGAAGTGAACAAAAGACGAAGACAAACAACACAGATACGATACAGGAGAGGATCGTTAAGATCACCCAGATGTCTGGAGGCGAGGCTGTCGTAGATTTTAGATAGGAGAATTAAGACTTGGGTTGGTCCCTTCTGAATAGGTTAGAATTTGTGATAGTCACAGTGAGAGTTAGTAAAACGAAATAGAATTTCCACAAATGAGATGATAGACTGTGATATAGAGGCTGTCTCTGAAAAATCGAGGAAAATCTTCTCTCTTTCACCTATCCTCTACGACAGCTTTTAAGGCGTCAGACAGTCTAAACACAGATATATATGTTCATATATTTCTATCTACTCACGGACACGCACATACACGTGACGACAGTTAAACACACAGACGTGGGAAATCTATAACAATGAATATATATATACAGTACTTTGCAAAAAAAATGGCAGTCATATTGCTCAGCTAAATAAGCTGAAATCTAATTAAATATGCATGTTCTGCCCCAAATTTGCACTCCACTTAAGTGAGCAAACACTACCAAAAGTAAAAAAAAAATTAGCGTAGAGTAACGTCCCTTGATATAAGAGCAGACGACAATTTCTAATGCTAGTGGCAGAAAATGGATACAAAGTCAAAGTGTATGTTAATTTCACAGCTTTGGAATGAATGAAATCAAACATGTTCCAACATTTCTAAAACCTTGAACATTCCTGAGCGGACTGTCTACAGAGTTGTGAGTAAATTAAAAGCAGTTAATGGAATCGAGCGAAAAGAAGGTAGTGGGAGGCCAAGAATTTTGGTCACAAAGGACCATCGGTGTCTCGCCCAAATCGTTCGGGTTGGGCCAATGAAGAGTGTAGAAAACAAACGGCAGCGCATGATCGAGTTGGGAAGCCCAGAGGTATCTAATGCTATTGTCAACCGGGAGCTACACAGGATGAATTACACAAAAAAGCGGGTAATTTCGTCATCATTGCTCACAGAGACTCACAAACAGATGCGCTTGAACTGGTGCCACGAACACCAAAATTTGTCATGGGACAATGTGATTTTTTCAGATGAATGTTCTCTTTGGTCTTATCCTGCTCAAATAAATATTTGGACGAAAGGCTCTGTAACGCCTGTGTACCAGCGACCGAAACATACCTAGAAATTCCATCTTTGGGGAGGGGTGTCAGCAAGAGGTGCCACCCCACTGTGTGTTTTCACAGGAATTCTCACGAAAGAAAGGTACATCGACATACTAGAGGGACACCTTCTGCCATTTATGCAGGTCATGTACCCCGATGGGTGCACATTTCAACATGACAATGACCCAAATCATACAGCTCATACCCCCAAAGCATGGCTGCTAGAGAAGAATGGGATAGTGCTGAAGTGGCCCAGCAACAGTCCCGATCAAAACCCAATTGAAAACGTTTGGGCACTACTCAAGAATCATTTAAAAAAGAGTGGACTCAGAGACGTTGAACAATTGAAGAAGGTAGCTGAAAAATACTGGGACAGTCTGACTCTCAATTACCTACAAACATTTGTGGGAAGTATGCCTCGCCGCATCCAGGCTTGCCTTGCTGGAGAAGGCAACATTATATTGTACTGAAACCACTGTTAATAGATAGGGGAGATACCAATCTTCCTCTGGACATACAGTTTTTATTATTATTTGCTTCTATGAGTGTGCTGCGTTGCGAAAATATGACTGCCATTTTTTTTGCAAAGTACTGTATATACATACATATATACATACATATATGAACGAGCTGACCAACGCACTGATTAATTCCAAGAGAAATTTTTTAAATTATCATTTAAAATTTCCTCACAACACATAGAAATTACATCAAAACATATACAAATAGTCATAAAATATCAAGAGAATGCTACAAGGATAATAGCCCCGTTATGATATTAACTCTAGGTTTAGCCCACAGCCCCGTTATGAGACAGATGATGGCCCAAAGAGTCATAAATACATATGATTAGGGTCTAATATTGTCCTTCAAAAGGAACAATTTAATCAAGCAGCCCCTCTTCCGTAAGGAGATTAAAACGTGGGGTGAATCAATAGTTATCAAAAAAAAAACTCACTCAGTCCACTTTCACTCGGTTCTTTCATCAGGGATCCCTAGCACACGTGCTTACCTAAAACTTGATGTTGTTCACAGTCTGGCGCAACCTTAGGACACTTCTCTACAGTGAATCTGTATTCTTTGGATAAAGCGAATCCCAGCTCTACAATTACAGGTTTCTTCCACTGTTTTCGGGGAGCGTTCACTTCACCAGTTAAATTTTGATTACTGTTAATGTCACTTGAATCAGTTTGGATAAGCAAGTTTAAAGGGGCACACAGAGTCAAAAAGACACGAGGGTTCCCTTAATTTAGAAAGATGACCAGTGGACAACTTCTTTCAACAGATAGCCTTGTTTCACTATTCACTCTTTCGACAAAAATTTCGGGAAATGTTAATGTTATTGATTGTAATTATTCTAGCCGCCAGTCAGCAATTTTACATTAGAGTTCAGGAAGAAAGAATATCTGGCTCAAAGGCCCAGAAATTGACACCCAGTCTTTAAAACCCGTTACGGGGGATTGGTATCTCTGTCTATCTCTGATGGCACATGCACTGTCAGACCAGTGTTACTTGAAACCCCACGTGGGTAAAGCTAAGAAATGTCTAATACTTCTCAAGTCTGAAAACTCTTTATTACTAAACGCCGGCAAGTTGGGTTCACCCCAGTATTCACTGTATAAAATGGAAAAAGCACATATAAAATAATTATACATACTATGTATAAGGATATAACTTATATTTTAAACTGCAAGCGTAGAGCTTATCATTTAACACTTCCCGTGAAATAAGTTATATTATAAAATCAATCATCATGAATTTGAAACACATATAAATATATTTCGTCAACACTCATGAGACATCTTAGCAGTTATAGTTTGTTTAGCAAATATACTCGACTGAGTAGTTAGCAGTTAAATTAAATTGTTTTAATAGCCGAATTGGTTTAGCTAGAAATTTATAATTTATCTTGCTCTCCACTGTAACTCGTCGACTAAAGAAATAACAAACTATTAAAATAATCACTCTGCACACAGAACTAGTTTAAAATGAAATCGGCGATTTAACACTTAATCACTTTCCAAAATACTAGATATCTATTATATTAATCTCACCACAGAACTACGGTAACACCACGACTAGGATAATTCACTAGATAGGTAGTTAGAAGCTCGTCACAAATCTGACGAGAACTATGAAATTCGCTATACAAGTTTCATTCGCTGGCACGCTGAAGATGTTGGAGACTGAAATGAAATCAGATTTCAGCTCCTGGGTGGATATTTGAAAACAGGGGCAAACAATCCCACATTTTCTCAAACTCCGAAATCATCTCCCCTTTTACGTGTAAAACACCTACGTCAGCTTAACGCGTGTCGTAACTGCCATCAGTGACCGAGAGCGCGCGTGAGTTGCAACTCTAGACAGCCCGTCTCCAGTGCGGAGCGATTTTCCACGCTTAGCCGGAGCTATTTTGACGAAACGCTCGCGGTTTACCGAAAAATGCAGACACTCCGTCTGCCTGCCATGTCCGGTGGAGTGAATTATCACACTACAGACCCAGAACTCAGCCGAAGAAAACACTGTCCCCGGGGAAACTGCAGACAGCTGTCGGCTCTCCGGTCTGACGGAATGCATTATAACACTTCTCGTCTGACTGACATCTATGTAATAGAATGCTAGTGCGATTCTCAGTTTTGAGAAAAGACACAGGTAACGTTTGCGAATTAGGAAGGAAATATATTTCGCAAACGAATGATGCGAAAAATACCGGAAAACGGTAAAGACAGATAATAAATTAAAAGGATCCGGGTGAGAGAATAGGAAGAAGATCTAGGCAATTTAATGATCATAAGACCTACGTGACAGGACGTCCCCCCTTTAAGATATGGAAGCACTCCATGTCTACGTTATGGAATTAAATTTCCTATAACCGTAGCTTCGGGGTGTCTGTCTTCTTCCCTCTTTTCTTCCCCCTCCATCTCTCTCCAATTCCTACTCAAGTCTACTCCCCAAAGTTTCCTTCCTCTGGAATGTCTCCCATGCGCGCTTGAAAGAGCGTCGCCGCTTTTGACATTTTTGAAAGATTTTGTGTGATTGCGGTGGAATATCCCTGCCACTATCATCATCTTCGTCAGCTTTGGCGATCGTCAGGAGATGGTAGGAGGTTGGCACTGGTCTTTCCAAGTATCTCTTTAAAAGATTTAAATGGAAAACCTTCTCCTTTCCTTGAATAGAGATCTGGTAGTTAGCCTTAGAAATCTTTTTCAGGACGGTAAACGGCCCTTGCCATCCGATCTTCAGTTGGTTGTTTCCGGTAGGGAGTAACACCAAAACTTTCTCTCCTGCTTCCAGTTCTCTTTCTTTCGCGACTTTCCTGTATCGGTTAGCGTGCTTTGTGCGTGCTCGCTTAAAGTTAGTCGTTGCTAGGTCCCACCCTAGTTTCAACCTTTCCTTTAAAACCGACACATATTTACTTGCTGAGACAACTGTCTCATCCGCCTTCTCGTCTGTCAGAGACTGAAGTAAGGCTTCAAGTGGCCCCTTGATAGGTCTGCCGAATAAAAGCGTAGCTGGCGGAAATCCTGTGGAAGTATGAGGAGATTCTCTGTAGCCAAATAAAGCTGCAGGAATACAAAGATCCCAATCTTCAGGTTTCACTTGTGCCAGTTTACTTAGCATCATGTTGAGGTTTCCATTAGCACGTTCCACGAGCCCATTTCCGGCCGGAGTATATGGCTTAGTGTGGATGTGTTGGGTCCTCAAGATCTTAACGATCTCATCCATCAACAGGTTTCGGTATGGAGATCCGTTATCCGTCAACACTTGCTGAGGGAATCCCAACCGAGTGAAAATCTGCACGAGGGCTTCTGCGACATGCTTGGCATCTGCGCATGTTAGCGGGATAGCTTCTGCCCATAAAGTGCATGTATCGACTAAGGTCAGGATAAACCTGTTCCTTCTTTTAGTCCTTTCGAAAGGCCCTAAAATGTCGATCACAACCCGTTCGAATGGTGTTCCCATTATTGGCATTTCACCCATGTGGACTGGGGGTGTCCGTTGCTTTGGTGGTACACGTTGGCACTGGGAACAGGATTTGACTTACCTGATAATATCAGTGTTTACTCCTGGCCACCAATAATGAGTGGTTATACGTTGGTTTGTGGCGTTCTGTCCCATATGTCCGCTGAAGGGAAGAGAGTGCCCCATTTCTAGGATTTGGCTTCTGTACTGTTTCGGTACTAGGAGCTGGTTGTAACCTTGATCAGGCTTGCCCGTTCTGCGATACAGTACGCCATCCTTAGAAAAAATGTCCCCGTGCTGTGTTGGTTCCTTCGCCATGGGCAGTTTCCTAAAGCAGGGTGCCAAAGTAGGATCCTTTTGTTGCGCTTCTTTAAGTTCCATAGGTAACAAATAAGGCGCAGGCTCCTGTTCCTTCTTGGTTTGCCCTCTTGTAGTTACTGCTGCCACAATCGGCTCTTCCGGTTTCCCAATACCCACGTATCTCCCACCAAGTATGACTGGGTAGATAGGATCATCCATAACAGCCGCTTTGATCACGCCTCTGACAAAATCAGAGTGTATCTCCACCAATGCAATGGGAAGCGCTGTAGGTGCCTCACTCTTAGAAACTCCACAAAGTTTGACGGTCTCTCCTGTCTCTTGACCGGGTTTAACCAGGTTTCTGGCAACAATGCAATCGTAAGAAAGCCCCGTGTCAAATAAACAAGGACTTTGAGAACCGTTCAAAATAACAGTACCTCGCGTTGAGGGTCTATCCCCAACAGGTTGGGAATCACTGTCAATAATTCCGCCTTGCGAGACTGTTAGCAAGCATCCGATGCGTTTAGGCTCGGTGTGCTCGGTCTGATCATATGTCCCGTGCTCAGGGGTTCTCCCTTTGCCACCTTGTCCTTTCTGGCTGCGCTGCCATGTAGGGCGGTCGGGTTGATCAGACTGTTTGGGGTGGTTGGGGTACTTGTTCTTGTAGAACTTTGTCTTTTCAGGAGGGGGGTTTTGAGGTCCAGTTTCTCTGTGGTTATTCTGATTCGAAGCATGAGAAGGTTGATCTAGATTATTTTTTCGAAAATGCTCCTCTGTCGGTTTCCGCTTAGTGGCCGGTAGTTCAGCCAGCGCATTATGGTAACGCTCAGACTTCTCTAAGATGTCTTCAAGTTTTTCTGCCCCCTGCTCAGCTAGAAATCTCCGGGTATCTGCAGACAATGTGTTCTTTATTTGTTCTGTTAAAACAAATTCCCCCAGACCTTCGTAGGTAGAGGGGAGCTGCGAGAGCTCTAGGCACTTTGTCAGATATCCCTTCAAACGAGATGAGAACTGCTGAAAAGTTTCAGAATTCTCCTTCCTGCTGTTGCGAAACAGTTGCAAAAACTTTCGCGCGTTCATTTCAAAGCGCTCCAGTAACGCTTTCTTCAACACATCATAGTTGTCTTGTTGGCTGCTTCCCAGTTTGGCGTAAACATCATATGCACTGCTTTTCAGCGCCTGAGAAAGCTTCATGTTCCAACGCGACCTCTCTAAACCGTACAGAGTTGCAATTTTCTCAAATTTTTCTAGCCAAGTGTCAATCTTCTCATTAGGACAAGGGAAAGATTCTAGCGTAAAAGACATCGCAGTGAGGTGAGTAGATTGTGAGTTAGAAGGATCAGTTAAGGAAGAATGAGGAGAAGACTCTCCATTGCTGGAGGTAGAGGCAGCACCACGACTTTGGAACTCTAGAGTTTTAAGCGCAAACTCGTGCTGTCTCTGTTCTCTCTCCTTCTCCTGCTGTCTCTCCTCCCTCTCCTTCTCGTGCTGTCTCTCCTCCCTCTCCTTCTCGTGCTGTCTCTCCTTCTCCTTCTCTCTTTCCTCATGCTGCATCCTGCGAATTTCCATTTCCTCGTCCATCTTCTTCTGCTGTAAAGCTTCGGCTGCTTTTCTCTCCGCGTCGTATCTCTCGAGTTCGTCTCTGACAAATGCTTTCGCTTCCTCTCCTTCCAGTCCCTCCTCTCTCGCTTCGTCCCTGGGGAGTTGTCTAAGCTTTGCCCTCTCGGCCATATTATGTCAGTAACTGAGACTAGTGGAGAAAGAAAATAGGAAAAAGGATACACTGGTTCCTACCACTTACGAGAAAATACCAAATAAAAGATGATATACTTAACCCTGGGATACCTCCTCCAAAATAAAAATCTAACTATCGCTGCTATTAATCGGCAATAAAGCACCTAATGCAAAACACGACTACGCCAACTAAATGGTAGTTAAGATTACTTTTGAAAAATAAGTTGCTACAGTGGAAACAAAATAATTATTGTAAAAAAATTTAAAGAGAAGAAAAAAAAATCCCCTTAATTTTTTAAGTCCACTATCAAGTTCACCCCTGAAGACAGTTAGGGTAAGGGAGGCAATTAATCTGGACAAATAGTCCGAAACGCACTCCTTAGCTTTTGCTCAAACACCTACTTCTTCAAAACCCAGTGAATGTTATACACTCACCACTTTACCAGCGTTTAGTATTACAAATCAACAAATAACATATATTCCGACAAAATACACCTGTAACTCAAATGTATATTATTCAAATGCTGTGGAAGAAAAACTTATCAGTTTGTGTGGTCAGCACGTCCGTAAACAGATCGTTAGTCTAGGGGATAAATTATTTTTAAAAGATACACAAATCTCAAGACATCACACTCTTACTCTATTACAGAATAAAGAATCTTAAGTTCAAAATCCAGATAGACGAGACCACATTTGTCGTACTCGTCTTCCTATTCTAAGTTCAAAAACCGGAAACGAGCCCACATTTGTCGTAGATTTTAGATAGGAGAATTAAGACTTGGGTTGGTCCCTTCTGAATAGGTTAGAATTTGTGATAGTCACAGTGAGAGTTAGTAAAACGAAATAGAATTTCCACAAATGAGATGATAGACTGTGATATAGAGGCTGTCTCTGAAAAATCGAGGAAAATCTTCTCTCTTTCACCTATCCTCTACGACAGCTTTTAAGGCGTCAGACAGTCTAAACACAGATATATATGTTCATATATTTCTATCTACTCACGGACACGCACATACACGTGACGACAGTTAAACACACAGACGTGGGAAATCTATAACAATGAATATATATATATATATATATATATATATATATATATATATATATATATATATATATATATATATATATATGAACGAGCTGACCAACGCACTGATTAATTCCAAGAGAAATTTTTTAAATTATCATTTAAAATTTCCTCACAACACATAGAAATTACATCAAAACATATACAAATAGTCATAAAATATCAAGAGAATGCTACAAGGATAATAGCCCCGTTATGATATTAACTCTAGGTTTAGCCCACAGCCCCGTTATGAGACAGATGATGGCCCAAAGAGTCATAAATACATATGATTAGGGTCTAATATTGTCCTTCAAAAGGAACAATTTAATCAAGCAGCCCTTCTTCCGTAAGGAGATTAAAACGTGGGGTGAATCAATAGTTATCAAAAAAAAAAAAACTCACTCAGTCCACTTTCACTCGGTTCTTTCATCAGGGATCCCTGGCACACGTGCTTACCTAAAACTTGATGTTGTTCACAGTCTGGCGCAACCTTAGGACACTTCTCTACAGTGAATCTGTATTCTTTGGATAAAGCGAATCCCAGCTCTACAATTACAGGTTTCTTCCACTGTTTTCGGGGAGCGTTCACTTCAACAGTTAAATTTTGATTACTGTTAATGTCACTTGAATCAGTTTGGATAAGCAAGTTTAAACGGGCACACAGAGTCAAATAGACACGAGGGTTCCCTTAATTTGGAAAGATGACCAGTGGACAACTTCTTTCAACAGATAGCCTTGTTTCACTATTCACTCTTTCGACAAAAATTTCGGGAAATGTTAATGTTATTGATTGTAATTATTCTAGCCGCCAGTCAGCAATTTTACATTAGAGTTCAGGAAGAAAGAATATCTGGCTCAAAGGCCCAGAAATTGACACTCAGTCTTTAAAACCCGTTAGGGGGATTGGTATCTCTGTCTATCTCTGATGGCACATGCACTGTCAGACCAGTGTTACTTGAAACCCCACGTGGGTAAAGCTAAGAAATGTCTAATACTTCTCAAGTCTGAAAACTCTTTATTACTAAACGCCGGCAAGTTGGGTTCACCCCAGTATTCACTGTATAAAATGGAAAAAGCACATATAAAATAATTATACATACTATGTATAAGGACATAACTTATATTTTAAACTGCAAGCGTAGAGCTTATCATTTAACACTTCCCGTGAAATAAGTTATATTATAAAATCAATCATCATGAATTTGAAACACATATAAATATATTTCGTCAACACTCATGAGACATCTTAGCAGTTATAGTTTGTTTAGCAAATATACTCGACTGAGTAGTTAGCAGTTAAATTAAATTGTTTTAATAGCCGAATTGGTTTAGCTAGAAATTTATAATTTATCTTGCTCTCCACTGTAACTCGTCGACTAAAGAAATAACAAACTATTAAAATAATCACTCTGCACACAGAACTAGTTTAAAATGAAATCGGCGATTTAACACTTAATCACTTTCCAAAATACTAGATATCTATTATATTAATCTCACCACAGAACTACGGTAACACCACGACTAGGATAATTCACTAGATAGGTAGTTAGAAGCTCGTCACAAATCTGACGAGAACTATGAAATTCGCTATACAAGTTTCATTCGCTAGCACGCGTGTTCCGTCTACTGAAGATGTTGGAGACTGAAATGAAATCAGATTTCAGCTCCTGGGTGGATATTTGAAAACAGGGGCAAACAATCCCACATTTTCTCAAACTCCGAAATCATCTCCCCTTTTACGTGTAAAACACCTACGTCAGCTTAACGCGTGTCGTAACTGCCATCAGTGACCGAGAGCGCGCGTGAGTTGCAACTCTAGACAGCCCGTCTCCAGTGCGGAGCGATTTTCCACGCTTAGCCGGAGCTATTTTGACGAAACGCTCGCGGTTTACCGAAAAATGCAGACACTCCGTCTGCCTGCCATGTCCGGTGGAGTGAATTATCACACTACAGACCCAGGAAGAAGATCTAGGCAATTTAATGATCATAAGACCTACGTGACAGAGGCCTCACTCAGGGCCCTACCCGACGATAAAGTGATCGGTATCTTCGAGGTAATAAATGGCAGGAGCGGCATCGCTAAAGTAGGGAGACACGAAAAGGGAGTCGTGCTTTCTCTCAACAACACTGAAACAACCACTTCACTAATGACCGAACTGGAGTCCGGTCCAAAAGAAGTCCAGCTGCCCCACCAGATAAAAGTAGTGGTGGAAACATTCAAGACAACAAAGAAGTCGGTCATAAGAGGGGTTGATACCAGATGGCCCGCAAGCGAGGTTCACAGCTACCTACAAACCGAAAACACAGATGTCAAAATCACACAGGTCGAAAGGCTAAAAACCTGGGACAAGAAAGATACAAATCTGATTGTAATAACTATTGAAGGATCGACAAGACCTGTGCGACTGACGCTTCAAACTACATCAAAAAGGACAGAAGCATATATCCCTCCGGTCATGCAGTGCTCTAACTGCCAGCAGTTTTCCCACACAATGAAAACGTGCAGAAGAGATACAGTTTGCCGGTATTGTGTGGGGAGCCACCCATATCGCGACTGTCCCAATGCGATGGAGGACCTCAATTACAAGGCCATAAATGCAAACCGTACCTGTGCAAACTGCCACGGAAACCACGGGACAAGGTACAGAGGCTGCCCTGTGTTTCAGGAAACTAAGAGCATCCTGAAGGAAGCTGTGTCCTAAAATATCCCTTTCAAACAGGCAAAACAAAGAGTGGCTGCGGATGTCGCAGACTAACAGCGCACGATAGATAGAAGGCAGCTACATCAGCTGACAGCGGAAGTTAAAAAAAATGAAACTGAAACTCCAGGTCGAGAATAGAAGCAGGCAGACTCCCGAAGATCAAACTGACAGTGGAGAAGATGTGATAGATCTGCAGAGCATTAAAAATATGATGGAAGACATGAAAAGAATCCAGCAACAAGTAGAAACAGATATCAAGAAGCTGACAGAGTTGAAAGAAGAAAACACAGAACTACTCAAAAGAATAGAAGCAGAAAGAATGACAATTGAGGAATGTCGTAGATTTTTGATAGGAGAATTAAGACTTGGGTTGGTCCCTTCTGAATAGGTTGGAATGAGTGATAGTCACAGCGTGAGATAGAAATACAAAATAGATTTCCACGAGTGAGGTGGTAGAATAGTGATAGAGGCTGTCTCTGAGAGCGGGAAATCTTCTCTCTCTCTCTCTCTCTCTCTCACCAATCTTCTACGACAGATCTAAAGTAGTCAGACAGTCTAACACATATACATTAAATATATATATATCCACTCACGTGCACGCACATTCAAGTGACGACAGAGTCACGCAGACGTGGGAAAATATAACAAATGATTATATAGATATTTAGAACGAGCTGACCAACATGCTGATTAATTTATTGTTAAGTTTATTTATCATCTGTAAACTTACGTCACAACATGTAAAATACATCGAGCATATACAAAAAAAAAAAAAAAAAAAAAAAACTCATAAACAAAAATCAGGAAATGCTACAAGAATTATAGATCCGTTGGTATGATCCTTTCCTCGATGGATAGCCCACAGTCCCGTTAGAAGAAAGTGATAGCCCAAAGAGTCACAGATACATATGATTTAGTCTAAAATTCTTCCCCCTTTAAGGTATGAATAGACTGGATACTCTGATCTAGTATAAGGGAATATATATATATATATATATATATATATATATATATATATATATATATATATATATATATATATATATATATATATATATATATATATATAGTTAGCAATACCTTGCATAAAGAAAGGTTATGACAGCAAAAATGAATGGGTGTCAAAATAGCACCATAAAGGGATCGCTCGTCCACTATTCGCTCTGTTCATTCTACTGTGCCTACGTGCATTTTTCAACAACAACAACAAGTAATGAGGCTTCTAGCATTTATAAGTTAGTTTAGAAAAATATGTTCTCGTCTGATTATTTAGTAGTAAAATTAAATTCATTATAGCCACATTGTTGTTTAAGCTAGAAATTATAATTTATTCTGCTGTCCACTGAAACACGTCAGTAGAAAATAATACAGACTTAGGTATTAAGCGCTCTGCACCAAATCTAACTAGTGAAATAAAATAAGCGATTTAACACTTTAAACACTTCACAAAATACTAGATATTATGCATAATATTTTTACCTCACACAGAACTACAGGTAGTCGCACAACTTAGAATCATACGCTGAATAATTATGGAAGTCTAGAAGTTCGACAAATTATCGAAACAATCTAAGAAATTTCGCTATACAGCTTATTCTGTTCCGAGCAACCTGTCTACTGCGAATTTAGAGGACTGAATGAAAATAAATTTTCAAACTCTGGTTATATATATTACCAGACAAAGAGGTAAACGTTTATTTCGCCAAACCGAAATAATCCCCCTTTCCGTCTATAACACTACGTTTAACACCTAAACGCATGTCGTAACTGCCACCTACTGACCGAGAGGGCGCGTGTCAGTTGCGAATCTCAGACACCCCGTCTCCAGTGCAGAAACAGTTATTCACACCTCACGCTGACATTGGCCCACAATGAGTGTCGTGTCAGGTGAAATTTCCAGACAAAAGTCTCAAACTGCGCCAAGGAGATGTCAGCTATCGCGCCGCACTAAGCGTTCAGCCGATTCACTCGTTGTGGCAGGTGAAAATGCAGACAAATTTGTCGCCTATATATCTGGCGAAACGAATATTCACGGTGTATTTTGTTAATCTGCAGCGATTTACCGAATGCATTCTCATGCCAAATCGTCTGGTCCTACGTCTAAGTATGAACCATAATCGCACCTCTCGTCAAACTGCGCGAATGACATCTACGTAATCAAGTTACTCGTTTCATCAGCAATGAAATGCGTTTCTAAATGAGAAACGAAACTTGCGAACGTGAGAATGGGAAAAATAGTAATGTATATAGTCGCAAACGAACGAATGCGAAAAACACAGGAAAAAGGTAAAGAGCGACAATAATTTTAGACCACGGGTGGAAGAGAGGAAGAGGAAAATATAGGAAATTCAATGAACATAACTCTCCGTGACAAGGAAATTACATCTAACAACACACGAGAAACTAAAACGAACGACCAATCAGACGAAGAAGTAATCGAGGAAACGCTTGAAAAGCTACTCCCACCAATAATAGAAAAAGCACTATTTTAGATACAGGATAAAAGGAAGACACAGGAAACAGAAACGAGGAGGGTAAAAACACACAAAACCACACAAGCCAGATAGTGAGGCAGGAAATTAAAAACACTATGGAACACGCCACGGCTCCACGAACAGACAAACAACGAAGAGGAATCCAGACTGTCAGCTAGTGGTCCTTTTTAGGACCAGTTCTTTTCAGGACTAACAAACGGCTAGCATCGAAGAACCTAACGCACAATATACCCCAATTATAACCACTTCGGTTGAACAGCTTATAACTGCAATATAATCGACGCAAGTAAGGAAGCAACATAGTGTATTTAACTAAGCAGCGGGTTTACAAACAACTTTACGACAAGACCCTTATGAAGGTACTGTAGACAGTTACACGAGGCAACAGCCCACAGTCCATCTACTCTATGAGGACTCGAAATTCTTTATGAACGCTACCCCCAAAAAGCTCCATCAAATGCTACACGTGGAATACATGCAACAGTAAATGCGCATCTTTGAGATAAACCCTAACTCCAACACTCGCCTTCGCCCTCACCATAACCCCACACTAACCCTCGCCCGATGCATAAGCCTAGGCCTAAGATTAAGCCTAACTTTAGCCCGAGCCTGAGCCCAAAGCGAATCCGAACTCATCCCCTGGCCCTAGACCTAACCCCAACCACAACCCTAAACCCTAATCCTTACGCTAACTGAATCAATCTTGGTTAAGCTAGGCCTGACGGAGCAGTATGACTTTTCTTTCTTTGTTTTGAAAATTAAACGGTCCAAAGTGAACTGAAATTTACTCAGTTCAAATATTGGTACTCACGAAAGTCACGTAATCCCGAGTCTGCTTTTCAACATTAGTGAAGCGTCATTACAAAGTTCACCGAGTTACCACTTGACAATTACTCAACTAAAGTCACTAAAATCTGTAGCACTGTAGCCATATTTTGTGCACGATGAAGTAACCAGTCCCATGCACTAACTCATATTAGTCGCTTCTTATGACAGGCATTACAGAATGGTAGTCCTTTTATTTGTCTTCTCAGAAAACTGGAAATACAAGGGGTCATGCTGTTTTCGCCGGAGTTATTCTGCTTTTCTCTGTATAACTCTTGTAGTGGTAATACTCAGAGGCGTACTAACAGGGTTGCGAGGGGACGATTCGCCCCGGGTACCAGCCTGGAGGGGGTGCCATCAGACTTTATTATGTAAGTGCTTACCGTTAAAAACATGTTAGACAGTGTTTCTTTATGGGTAGGGAGGTGGGTGCCAAAGTTAGGACCCGCCGCGGGTTCCAAATACTACTTGTAGGGTAAGTGTTTTAGAGTTACGATTTTCTGGTTACAGATAGGGTCTAGGGTCAAGTTTAAACGGTTAAAGTTAGGATTTTAGGGTGAGGGTTATCGCTGGGGGAGCCGCGGTAGCATAGTGGTTAGTGCACTGGCTTCCTAGCTCAGTGGTCTATGGTTCGATCCCCAGATGAGGTGGGATTTTTTTAGGCCGCAAACCGCTCCTGGGTCGACCCAGCCCCAAATGGGTACCAGAGCAACTCTGGGAAGATTAATGCGGCCGCCGTGATGCTGACCACATCACCCCTAGTGTGCCGATGGTCGAGAAAATATGGGCCTAACTCCATATTCCCAATATGCCTCAATAGGGCGTGTAACGGGATCCTTTTTTTTTTCTTATCGCTGGGCTTTGTCACAAATGTCGAGGTGTTGTCACGTGTTGGCCTTCAGAGCATGTATACACTGCTTAGACAGGCGCAGGCTACGCTGGCTTGGCCATGTCCGCCGCATGGAAGATGGTCGCATCCCGAAAGATATCTTCTACAGACAACTGGCAGATGGCAAAAGAACAGTTGAGCGACCGCAGCTGAGATTCAAAGATGTGTGCAAGAGAGACATGAGGGCCCTGGACATAAATCCAGCAACCTGGGAGGATGAAGCTGCCGATCGCACTAAGTGGCGATGCTATCTACGGCGCCACCTCAGACTGGGCGAAAAGAAGCCCCCACAACAAGCAGAAGAGAAGAGAAAACGTCGAAAGGAACACCAGGAAAATAAGCATCTGAGGGCTGTCACCTCAGGGGCGCATTTCCATAGTCAGTTATGACTAATGGGGCTACTATTACTTTTATAGCGTTGGGCTAGGGTTAGTGTAAGCTTGAGGTGAGGGTTACTCAAGGGTTTAAGGATTTAGGGTGACCCCGTGTAGCTCCATGGGGCCTCTAATGAACTAAAGAAAGAATAAAGACTGCTGCACCTCATACATGTCGTATAAGGCCACTAATACGAGGTTTGCATCCGGCTGGCAAGTTCATCTTTTAAAAACATTGCCACATAAATCACTCGTACAATAGCACGTGACTGTTTGATGCTGGTTTCCTGCTAAAGGACGGGCTGCAGTGGTGGCTCTATGCTTTGTAAGGAGCGCGAAGGAACATGATGATGATGGTAGGATAAGGCTGGGGTCAGGTTTATGTTTAAGATAATGTTATTTCAGGTTCTACTCTTTTTCTGTTTACTTAATAAACATATTCTGTTGGTAATACTTACTTCCTAACTACTTACTTAGTCGTTCCTCTTCTACCGTGAGGTGTAGAGGTTTGGAAGAGAAAGCGCCATACCATCATGTCGGCTGTCTTACTTCTGGCCTGGTTCCAGTCTAGTCCTCGGTCCTTCAGAGATTGTTTAATGTTGTCCTCCCAGCAGACTCTAGATCGTCCTGAAGGTTTGGATCCCTGGCTCTTAGCTTCCCATACTTGTCGTAGTAGCCGAGTTTCTTACATTCTGCAGACATGACCAAACCATCGTAGTTGGGACAGTTCTACTTGAGTTTGCAGTGGCTTGGTTTTGAGGGCTCCCTTATCGTCTGGTTGTGAACTATATTCTCTTCTTGTTACTTCAACCACCTTCCTCAGATAGCTCATTTCTGATGTTTAGAGCTAGCTTTAGTGGGGTTTAGCCATTGCCCATGACTCGCATAAATATGTCAAGAGCGGAATTTAGGAGGAGAGGTATACAGCCATTCATTACTTTAAAAAATTTAAAAAAAAAGTAAATGTGAACCATTTGTTTTTATGCTGCATTCTCGTAACAGTTTTTTTTTTCTTTTTAGGATGCATGTTAAGACAGTTTGCTGATTTTCTAAGTCTTTTGCATTTAAGGTTTTTTACTAGTTGTTTTGTGACCGCTTGACATACACTACCATTAATACGTGTTAAAAACCACATACAATGAGAATAACAACGTTAAAAGCAGTTAAGACATTTGTGCACAAAACACAGTATCATGAAAAGTTCACGGCTTTGAGAGAAGCATTGTAAAGCTGTCCCAGAACAAAACAATAGTAAATGCATGTTTTTGAATGGAACATTTTGTGAAAGTGAGAGTTGCTAATCTGGGTTTTTTCCGTTGTTAGAGAGAGAGAGAGAGAGAGAGAGAGAGAGAGAGAGAGAGAGAGAGAGAGAGAGAGAGAGAGAGAGAGAGAGAGAGAGACGTGTGGAAAAAGTCGAAAAGCTGAGAAAACGTGTGCAAATGTAAATAATTGTACCGTGTGAAAAAGGAAGAATCGTGTGAAAATTGGCGGGAAAAAAAGAAGAAATAGTATAAAAAGGAGAGACGTGGGCGATAGACAGGCTTTTACAGATTTTTAGGATTCATTAGGCGAGAGGATTTTACAGATAGTGTTAGGTGAACTTCGTCTTTGAGATTATCAAGACAAGTTTTTAACTTGACAAGTTTTCAAGTTAGACAAGTTAATTTTTAAGTAGACAAGTTTGTATTTTATTCTATTGGATATATTATTCCTGTAGATATACACTTTCATTTTGGATACTCACTATTTTGTGTAAGCGTAACAAATAAGTACTTCACCATTGTGTCAATAACATTGCTGTTCCGATGACGTTAATAAACTATATTTTATTTTTCTACATTGCTGAGTTTTCTTTGGAATATTACAGTGGATTACTTTGACAAACCATTATACGAGGTATTGCTTCTCACTAAACCTAAAAGGGTACGAACTTTGGGAAGAAAATTAAACTAAGGTCAAGAATTTCCATCTCAGGCGAAAGGCCTGTAACGACTTGAACAAAAACGTATTGAAGAATTAGCTCTCGTCAAAATATTTACCTGCGCACAACGTACCACAGACGAAGTTTATACGCCTTCCACAGGAGCATGTCCGTACAAAGCTGTACAGGAAACGTTCAACTCAGCGACAGAACATCGCACATCACAGTGCATCAACTTCGCAACACCCTACCTTTAACACTACATCAACCGTCACTGCTGTAGACACTGAGAAAAAGTACGATAGAAGACTGTCCAGGAGAGACATCGCTATATTAAAGATGGCCAGGTTCCAGGTTACTCTAGCTGGGCTACTCTGAATGGTTATATTTTATGTCCGAGTGCGATAGCAGACTGTCCTGGAGAGACAGGGCTATTTTAGAGTTAACCCAGTTCGCTCTAGCTGGGCTACTCTAAATGGTTTAAATTTGTTTGTCCGAGTGCGATAGCACTGCCCAGTAGAGGCATGCTATTTTTGAGTCGGCGACCTTTTTCTCGCTAGGCTGCTCTAACAAGTTTTTTTTTCTGATCATGCCAGCCACCTTCTTTGTTGTCCAGTTCATGCTATCAGCGGCAGTCATAACCGCAAGTGAAGAGAAACAAACCTGCAGAGGCGCAACTCTATTCAACATGCACAGTTACAGTATTCAAAACATTATATTTGTATTAGAAGATTTAAATAACATTTTTGGACTTAGAAATATATGTATCAAACATTGTTGTACATATTATAAGATAACCAAACACATGGGTCACATTGATGTATATTAGCCGTTAAGGAAGAATCTCGAAGGTTAAGGCAGACACTGTTTGATCTTAAGCTACACTCTTATGATATGAGACAAGCACATCAACCAAAACGGGCGATTTTGCTGTTTGTACGCAATGCGCTACAGTAATTTTTTTGGCATTGCACCCCGCGACAACCATGACCGATTATGTCATAATATTAAGACTTTGGCGGAAACCCAAAACATTATTACCCATGTGATTAGCCGGAGCATTACAAATGGTGAACGATACTTAGAGCATTTTTTAAACACATTTTTCTACTTGTCTGTTCAGGAGTGCTGAACTAGACATATGCTATGGATCGTTTTTAGGATTACTTATTATGCATTGTTGAATTTCATTTATATCGCATAAATAACTATGTACCATATATCATGTTTTTTTTTTTACTAAACTACTGCGGTCGCGACACACAGATGTTGTACTCGTACAGTGCAAATTATTTATGCTCTAATGCGTATTTAAATTTGTTAACGCACACCTCTCTTCTCCCCCTTCATTACGCACACCCTTTCCAGACGTGTGAACTTTACAACACCTCGCTGTATTTCGCTATGTCAAATCCAACCTTCGTTTTCACCACCTTCATCTTCCCCCCGTGTTAATTTCCCCATGCGAGTTCTTTTTTTTCTTCCCTTTCTCCCACGCCTCGCGTTCATTCATCCATTCCAAACCGGAACTACTTTCTCTACTCCCCCCGCTATTTCGTTGTACTAAACTTGACGCCACACTGTGCCCGTCAATGAGAGTTCAAATATCCAGACAGCGTGACCTTTTCCCCGCTCTTGTTGACACTCGTGGAGGTCATGGTCAAACGTAAATAGCTCTGGTCAGTTACCATTCAGATGTAAATATTAAGATAGGATACACATATTGTCCTGAGTATTGATTAAAAATTCGAGTTTTGTTTGGCATGACCAAACCTTATATGTGTTGACTTGAAAAAAAAGTTCAATAAGTTTAATATTAATTATGTACATTTAATATCATAACTCCATATTTTTATAATTAATACGAGCGTTTTGTTAAATAAAGATTACATAAGTGTATTAATACATGAATAATTTACATTGCGTATTGCACATTGCTATCCATATCCCATACTGTTTAATGACATAGTGTATAAACAACGTGTATGTGTCCCCGTTTTACGCATATAAATCTACTGGATCCCTCGTTTTACGAACACATTTTTTTTTTTTTGCTCACATGTATACTGAGATCTTGTAATAAATTTTTTTTTAGTTAGCTTACAGGTATACTGAGATCTTGTAAAAAATCTTTTTGGCTCACATGTATACTGACATCTTGAAATTTTTTTGTTTATTAAAAAAATTTTTTTTTTGACTCACATGTATACTGAGACCTTGTAAATTTTTTTTTCTCATTTAGCTCATAAGTATATGCCCCCAGTCAATGACTTATACCAGTAACAAAACTTTCTCTCAACCAATTGTCCATTGCCAATTGACTCATAAGTATATGCCCCATATGATATACTCCAGTATATATGTTAGGGACTTGATATTTTTTAGTTGATGTGACGAAAATGTCTCCACATGGGATACATTTTTGTGGCCCTGGGACTTGTGTGACCGCTTGACATGCACTACCTTTAATACGTGTTATAAACCACATACAATGAGAATAACAACGTTAAAAGCAGTTAAGACATTTGTGCACAAAACACAGTATGATGAAAAGTTCACGGCTTTGAGAGAAGCATTGTAAAGCTGTCCCAGAACAAAACAATAGTAAAGGCATGTTTTTTAATGGAATATTTTGTGAAAGTGAGAGTTGCTAATCTGTGTTTTTTCCGTTGTTAGAGAGAGAGAGAGAGAGAGAGAGAGAGAGACGTGTGGGAAAAGTCGAAAAGCTGAGAAAACGTGTGCAAATGTAGATAATTGTACCGTGTGAAAAAGAAAGCATCGTGTAAAAATTGGCAGGAAAAACAGAAGAAATAGTATAAAAAGGAGAGACGTGGGCGATAGACAGGCGTTTACAGATTTTTAGGATTCATTAGGCGAGAGGATTTTACAGATAGTGTTAAGTGAACTTCGTCTTTGAGATTATCAAGACAAGTTTTTAACTTGACAAGTTTTCAAGTTAGACAAGTTAATTTTTAAGTAGACAAGTTTGTATTTTATTCTATTGGATATATTATTCCTGTAGATATACACTTTCCTTTTGGATACTCACTATTTTGTGTAAGCGTAACAAATAAGTACTTCACCATTGTGTCAATAACATTGCTGTTCCGATGACGTTAATAAACTATATTTTATTTTTCTACACTGCTGAGTTTTCTTTGGAATATTACAGTGGATTACTTTGACAAACCATTATACGAGGTATTGCTTCTCACTAAACTAAAAAGAGTACGAACGAACTTTGGGAAGAAAAATAAACTAAGGTCAAGAATTTCCATCTCAGGCGAAAGGCCTGTAACGACTTGAACAGAAACGTATTGAAGAATTAGCTCTCGTCAAAATATTTACCTGCACACAACACAATTAACTGAACTGACCCCGGCCACAGTTTCAACAGAAACAATATTGACAAAGTGAAGTGTGAGTACAAAGTGTATTCACTTTTTCATAGACAGAGAACATGGAGTCACAGTTTTAAATTATATATATTTTTTCTTAAATAGAAAAAAAAAAAAGAGTAGGAAAGATAACGGCGCGTGTTATGTACTCACTTATCATCGACTTTGTTTTTCTACCTGAGCACTGTTGCTGTAAAAAACTGAATGAACTTTTTGGTCTAGTGACTTTAGCTGAGCTATTTTCAGTCGGTAACTCGGTGAATTTTGTAATGACACTTCACTACTGTTGAACAGCTTACAGGGGATTACGTAACTTTCGTGAGTAAAAATATTTGAACTGAGTAAATTTCAGTTCATTCTGGGCCGCTTAATTTAAAAAATAAAGAAAGATAAGGCCACTGCTACCTCTGGTCTAGCGTAAACAAAATTGATTCAGACACAGTCACTGCAACAGCACGTGCATGTTTTGCTGCAGGTCTCCTGTGGTTATAGTCAGGGCTAGGCTAGGCTAGGGTTAAGGTAGAGTTGAGGTTGAGTTTGGGATTGGCGTTGGGTGAATGCTGTTGGTTGGCTAGCTGGCTGGTTGGTGGTTTGGTTGGGGGAAAGAAGATTATTTTACAACTATTGAATTGTAGTTTATCTGATGTATGCTAGAAAAGAATGTAGAAGTACGTTAATTTTCTTTTTTTGTTCTCTTCTTTCCTTGAGGTATGTTTTTTGCAGTCCTAGAAAGAATTTCTATGGTTATGTCTGAACGGAATAGCCCGTGAAAGAAAGAAACAGAGATATATGATAATAGGAATTATTTATTATTGAAATTAAGAATGTTTTGATTTGAAAACACTTTGATAATTGTATTATTGCTGGACAGAAATTTAAAATGGTAATAATGCCTATATTTCCTTACCCTGATGAAATAAATATTTTGTTTGTTCATTCGTTCGTTCGTTCCTTACAAGAGGACTTTCTTCTGTTTTGGATGACTGAATTGACTCCTTTGTTGAAGTTTTCGTGTTTTAAAGAATTTACCACAGGATAAGGTAACTCTCGTTAGTCGCCTTTTGTGGCATGCGTGGTAGGTTGCAGTGTTACTATTCTTTGCTTCCCTTTTGGACCCCGATCCGATTTCAGCAACAATGTTATTTTTAAAAATCCAGGTTTGCTTTCCTAAGCCGTTGCCTATCCCTAGCCTAGCTAGAGCATTGTATTTTAGCCTTGCGTATTCGGAGAACCCCCATGGATGTAGTGTATGCACATAAAGCCACACCCCTGTCCCATTTAATTTTGAAACCAGATGTGAGGACCCTTTAAATATATGTCAAGCTAGGATATAATGCCTGGCAAAGAAAACTTTAAGCCCATGACTCCAACTCAACAGGCTTCATAATGGCAGAAAAACAACAGGGAAATCCTAGATCTACAATGTAGATAATCTCAAACGTTCTTCAACTTGGCATTGGCTGCAAAGGAGTGAGAAACTCAGCAGCCATAGTTAACAACAACAACATGCAGCGCAGTAGGTAGTTTGAAATCAGATATTTTCATCTCCTAGATTAATTGCAAACCAAGGCTAATGAGCTTAATCTACTTGAGGTTTTCAATATTCGTGCGAAAGAGATTCGCCCACGCCTCTTCTCCTGTGAAAACTGCCCCGACTCGAATAGGCCAGGATCTATACTTTTGCTTGTTGAAACTATATGTTATGTAAGTCTCTGAAGCATTAAAATGAAGCTGAGATATCATCCTCAACTCCACGCCCGTATATAACAACATTTGGCACATTTATGAAAGTTGAATCAACAGAAGTTTGCTTTTTGAAATGAAGTGTGTTTGATGGTTTGCGGGTCCTTTTGCCAGTGGCGTACTAAAGGGGGGGGGGGGGGGGGGGGGGGGGGAACGGTCCGCCACGGGTGACACAGCCAGGAAGGGGGTGCATTCGGACACTGTTACTATAGTACTTACTGTTAAAATGATACTTCCTAATGTGTTTCTTTTTGGGGGAATGGGGGTGTCACTGGTAACATCCGCCCCGGATGCCAAGTACTTTAGGGACGCCTCTGCCTCTTGCATAAAAGCATTCAAATTATCTTGCAGCATTGATTTCTGTGACAATTTATTTTACATGATGAAGTTTCTAGTCACGTGTTCTATCTCACATTCGTCGTCTCTGACAGTATGTCTGGATAAGTGATAGCCCTATTCTTTATTTCTCACGCAAGTTAGCTGGAAGTAAAAAAAAAAAAACTAAAAAAAAAAAAAAAAAAAAATGAGAGCCACGGTAGTGCAGCGCACTTAGAGCCCCTCTATATAGACAGTTGCTCGAACTATGTCAAAATCGAAAACGAGGCTGAACGACGTAGACGCCATTTTTGGCTGGACAATACCAGTGCTAGTAGCGAGAATAAGCATCGAGTAAGATGCCTAAAATTGTTCAGCTTTTGGCTGTAGCAATAGCTCTAGCAGAGGATACAGATTGTTCTCGTTTCCAGCAGACAAGAAACTTAGATCAATCTGGGAATGCAAAGTGAGTAGAAAACTATGGAAAGCTTCTATTAATGCAAGGCTGTGTGAAAAACACTTCGAGACGACTGAGTTTGAATTGAAGCGACTGGATGGGAAGAAGAAACTTAGATGGAATGCAGTGCCTACCAAGTTTTTACACCGTGCACCTGGTCAGCACAGAAGATTACCTAAGTTAAGGGATGTTGTTGTAGCACACACTGCAGCGCTAGGCCTAAACCATGATCACACTTACAACAAGAAGAAAAATTCAGCAACTGACAGTTGACATTGAAGACAATGTAGGAACAGATAGTGTTAATGACAACCACACGGACTCTTCAGCATCAGAAAATAGCATGCATACAGAAGTCATTAAAGATAACTGTGCCGGCTGTGTTGCTAAGGAAACCAAAGGATTAAGACACTTAGAAAAAAAATCAGTAAACTTGCAGCAAGTTTAGCTAAAGAGAAGAGGCAGAACAATAGAATCAAGAAAAGATTGTCATGCCAGATAGATAAAATATTAAACATGCTATCTGAGGATCAGGTCCGGGTCCTTATTTGTAGATCTTGAAGAGGAGTAAAGTGGGACAGTAAGACTGTAAAGAAAGCAATGCAAATTCGATTTGCATGTGGAGCAACAGGTTATATTATGTTGTTGAAACAGAATTCATCATCATCTCAACCCATAACCCGTCATGGGTCGTAGGGGTGCCATGGTGGAAGCATCAGCAGACAGGGTCCTCCACTGCTCTCTATCCTCAGCAATGCGTACAAGTGTGGAAAAGCCGTGTCCTGCCCATTCTTTGATGTTATCAGCCAAGGATTTTCTTTGCCTTCCTCTTCTCCGTTTACCTTCGACTGTTCCCTGGAGGATCGTTTTCGAAAGGGAGTCATGACGAGTTACATGCCCAAACCAGGCAAGCTTTCGACGTTTCACTATTGACAAAAGTGGTTCTTGGTGGCCTGCATAAGTGTTTATCTTCTCTCTAACATAGACATTTGTTTTGTGCTCTTTATAGCAAATGCGCAAAATTCTTCTATAACATTTATGCTCGAAAGCCTGAATCCTTCGCTCCGTATCTGCAGTGAGTGTCCAGCCCTCACACCCATACAAGAGAATAGATAATGCAAGTGATTTGTATAATTTGATCTTCACAGGAAAACTGATGTTACTTTTCCAAATCACATTCAACCTTGTCATGGCAGCTGAGGCCATCTCAAGTCTTGTCTTGATTTCTTTACTTGATCTTCCATCACTACATTTAGTGGATGTCATAAAATTAACAGTGATACAACGTAAAAATATCTCCAAAGGATAAAATATAGGGATAAAAAGAATGCGTAAGTTACTAGAAGGCATGATCGCCCACGCCGCGGGTCATCACCCGCCATGGAAATTAAATTGCTGGAACGGTTATCATTTGAACGGGATGAGAACGGCGGATCAAAAGGAAAAAAATATGACTGAAAAATTGCGTGAGACTAGCAAGGCTTAGAAGATGCAATTGGGGGGGAACGGAGGAAAAGTCACGTCCCCAAATTGACACGAGGTACGGAAAGGGACGCTTATGCGATACCAAGCCTTTTATTTGAATTCAGCGGCAAAAGCATTACAACGCAGATGCTTGAAATATTACAAAATTAAAAAAGTAACTTTTTCTTAATACTAATGTTAGGAATATAAAAATTAGCTGGCCATATGGCCTATTTTGAGCAGTGAAATAATATGCTTTTATTTATACAGACGGATAGATAATAATGAAGACATTGACAAAAGACTGTGTTGTTCATATCGACGAACGACTGCATTGAAACAATAATGTCACTAATTTTCAAAAAAGTGTAGCCTTGAAGACGCCAGTGCTAAAATCTAGTTAGAATGAAAGAGAGGGACATTGGTGGGAGCTGTGGCTAAAAATAACTTTTCAGGCAAAATTTGTAGAGGGGACGGATAGGTTGGTTCAAAAACCAAGTACGGTTTTGTGAAAACGCAAGTAGAGACGGACGGACTAACAGATAAAAATCCATACTTGACTGAAGCATGACTGAAATGACTTTAGTGTAGGAAATTTGAATTGAAAAAACACAAGGCATTGATTGGCCACAGACAATCATATTATCAGCGCTCAGACGCGCTTTTTTGCCATTCCTCAATAGTTGTCCAGTGATAGACACAGTAAATTTTAAGTGTGGTGATTTCCAATGAAGTAAATTGAAATAAGTTCAGGGACGCCATACTATAGCCAGCAGCTCAGCTGAGTTTTGCTAGCATTTCTGTGTTCTTTATTCATAATCTGGTAAGATTGAAATTATTTCTTTGTATATTTTAAATATTGTTTAATGTTTCGAGTGATTTGATACTGCCATATCGAAATCTAGCCTTACAACAAGTAAGGATTTGCTCTAGACCCCCCGCCCTAGTTCAGGGTCTAGAGACAAACAATATATAAACTCCAGCAAGGATTAGGAAGGACAGATCAAGTGTTGAGATCAGTGGAACATATCACCTATCCTATCCTATGGCAAGAAGCTAATAAACATATTTCGGAATATGTAGTCTGGGAGAACTTATCCTATGTGAAACCAACTTGGTAAGATGTGTTGTATGGTCAGAGAGATCTGACCCTGTCTAAGTGGTGTTATTGTAAATTGTTACGTGTAGAAGTGGCTCCTTAGGTAAGGTTCTGAACCTAAACCAATACTTTATTTCAGAGCTGTGAGTTTTTATGTTGACACCAAAAGGTGGTGTCAAATGCTGGGTAAATAATTGACAGTGAGGACCCGTGCAGTGTCGCATCTCGGCAGAACAGCCTTGTATTGCCCCCAAGCACGGAGAGGTGGGGCCACCCGATATATTGCCCCCAAGCACGGAGAGGTGGGGGCCACCAGATTCCAGCACCAGAACTACTCTTTCAAAGTTACGTAAGCAGGCTGGTCTGCTGGATTTACACCAACTTCATAGACATAGCACCCAAAGTGAATTACTACTAAAACATCCCATTTCCTTCCATCATTAATGGACAATGTTTGGTAGGCTTAGACAGGGAGGGATGAAGCCACCCCAACAGCACATCTATTCATCGTTCTCCCAGGGAAAATAAAATTATGAACTGTAGAAATATTAACTAATCGTAAAAATTGCATACGTACACACCTTTTATTTATCATGCCATTTATTCATGCCATTCACTCATAAATTCCAAAATCTTTCACCAGCTGAATTTAGTTCATTGTGTTCTAAATTTTATTGATAATATTATATTATTTAATAGCTGTGTGTGTGTGTGTGTTTGTATATGTCAATACAACACATTACATTCAGTACCCTAGATTTTAACGTAGCCACATTCATTAGGAAAAAAAAAAGATAGGTGTGAGGTCGTAGTGGTAGCAAGAAAGGCCTTCTGAAAATTCACAGCTACATTTTATCTCAGGAGCCTTCACAGCTGACCTCATACATAACACTTAGTAATATCACCATTATACAATACCATCAAAACCACTACAGTGGACCCGAGATATTTAAAGGTGTTAACTTCTTCTAACGTTTGCCCATTTAACGTAATGTTGGTCGGAACATGTTTCTTATGGCTATTCACCAATATCTTGCTTTTTTCTATATTAATTTCCATCCCATACGTTCTTGTTACTTTCTCCAGTCTAGAGGTAAGGTCTTGAAGTTCTGATTCTGTTCCAGCTATCAGATCAATATCATCAGCAAAACGTAGATTACACAGAGGTCGGCCTCCAATCGATATGGTTGATTTATAATCGTAGAGAGCCTCCTGCATAATATGTTCTAGATATATATTAAAGAGCACTGGTGACAGGATACATCCCTGGCGAACTCCTACAGTTGTTTTGAAAAATTCTCCAATGTCGTTGCTTGCAAAAACAGCACTGCTTGCGTCCTTGTATAGAGCTTCAATGATATCTATGAAGTTGGTATCAAAATTGAATTTTCTCATTATTTGCCATAAGCCTTCATGCCAGACTCGATCGAAGGCTTTTGTGAAATCGATGAAGTTATGGTATAAATCATGTTGATGCTGGAGATGTTTTTCGATCAGTAATCTAATATTGAAGATTTGTTCTGAGGTACTTCTTTTTGGTCTAAAGCCAGCCTGTTCCTCTGATAAGATTTCTTCTGATTTCTGTTTTATTCTGTTCAAAAGTATCCTTAACATCACCTTACTTGGATGACTATTAAGGCTAATGGTTCTGTAGTTCTTGCACATTTTTAGATTTCCTTTCTTTGGAAGCGGTATTACTAATGACTGCGTCCATTCTTTTGGCCATTTTTTTGTACTCCATATCTTCTGGCAAATTGTTGTCATGATTTTTACTATATCTGGTCCTCCATATTTAAAGAGCTCTGCTGGTATATTATCCACACCCGGTGACTTCCCCCCTTTCATCGAACATATAGCCTCTTCCACTTCTTCCCGTAATATTGCTGCATTTCCGAGTTCCCTGTTTTCGCACTTAATGTTGTTTAATATGCCTAAATCAGTGTCACGTTTAACAGTTATATAATTCTTTACAATATTCTGTCCACCTTCTCATTACAGCTGTTTTTTCATTGAGCAGAGCCCCATTGCTAACTTCTATGACAGTTACCCTGGGTTGTTGGGGTTTTGACAGTCTTCCAGAATTACCCACTTCTTTCTATACGTACTCAGCAGCAACGAATACATCATATTCAGATTTCTGGGGGAATACTCAATCAGATGTTTGATTACTTGAACTTAAAGGTTGTAAACATGTTAGGAGTAGAACAGCTGTGCTGCTTGACATAAGATGAAATGTCAATTAAATCTGTTATTGAATATGATGCAAAAATATAATTTCTTGGTTATGTCAATGTATCTGAGCATTCGGGCATTGCGACAAATGCACTAGTATTCATGCTAAGTGGACTATCCAGCACATGGAAGCAAATTGTTGCTTTTAATTACTCAGGAAAGAGCGGACAACTTCGACACCTCCCTCGGAGCAAACAAGAGGACATGCACACCATCATAGCTGGCAGACGCTGGAGCTGGGTTGGCCATGTCCTCAGAAGAGACCCCGATGCCATCACAAGAACAGCTATGCTTTGGACCCCTGAGGGGGAACGAAAGAGAGGCCGACCGAAAACAACCTGGATGAGGACTGTGGAGGCTGGGATGCAGAGAGTGAGCCGGAGTTGGGGCACTGTACGAGGGATGGCCACCGACCGAGCAAGGTGGAATCAATTTGTTGTTGCCCTACAAGACGCCACTAGGCGTGATGGCCACTGACTGCTTTGACGGTCGGCGGCTAAGGATCAAAGAAGAAGAAGAAAGATTACTCAGGAAGGTCAACTAAAGGCCATGTTTACAAACCCATTATTCTGGAAATAATGCATACGGCTGCTGCAATTGGTCTGCATGTGGTAACGGTCACAAGTGACACGGGAAGTGCAAACAGAGCAATGTGGGCCAGCTTTGGTGTTTGTGCTTTCAGAAAAAAATGTGAACAAAATTGCACATCCAGAGCAACCAAATAAATGGATATATTTCCTAGCTGAGACACCTCATTTGATCAAAAATGTTAAGTCTGCATTTATCCCTGGCCATGATTTCAGATTATACGAGGAGATGTGTGTATTGTTAAAAGTTCCTTCTAACATTGCAAATATACTGCCTGTTAGGGAACTGGCTGACTTACAAAGGAACAGCACCCTGAAACTAGCTCCACATCTTACTGATGACATACTCTGCCCTGGACATTTTGATAAGATGAAGGTATCACAGGCACTTCCCTTTTTCAGTATATCTGTCAGTGCAGGGATCCACTACATGGTAGAAAAGAAGGGCAGACCTGTGAGTAATCTGAGAACTGCTTGATTCATTGAGGTGATATCTAAATGGTTTGATTTAATGTCAAGTCGCAGTCGTGTCATGGCTCTGACTAAGCAGCTTCCAGATAGGTATGCAAATGCTGTTGAAATGTTGCGACTTGTGATTCGAATGTTTACAACGCTTTCAGTTGGAAAGCAGGGAGCATGGAAACCATTTCAGACAGACATCCTTTTGTCCACAACATCTGTGCTTTATCTTGCAGAGGACAGGTTGAGTGGAAATTTCAGTTTCTTGCTGAAATCATGTGTGAGTCAAGACTGCCTGGAAAATTTTTTCTGCTCCATAAGATTAAATAATGCAGTGCCAACTCCTCTTGAATTCAAATATAGATTTAGATCTATCTGCTTGTCACAATTCCTCATGACTACACGTGGAAGTAGTTACGACGAAGATGATAATGACTTTTTGCTTGATTGTACTAATATGAATACAACAATAGTTACACACACCGAGCAGCATGTTGATTTGCCAGATGTAGAAATAGAAAGCACAGCTGAGGTCCATGCAAATCATTATTTAAGTGGCTACTGTGTGAACAGTGTATTAAAGCAACATACTGCCTGTCGTATCTGCATTGCAGCTGTCACTGCCACTCAGTGTGCAAAAATTACTTACATTTCACGACTTACAGAACATAAAGAGTATATTGCAGGCTCACTTGTTTTTGACAGTGACACAGTAGTAAATCTGATGTTAAGAACTGAAAAACTGATCCGTCAGCATGAGCATAGCTTTGCAACCATGAAACACATTGCAACTTTACTTTTGGATATGGCATTACAGGAAACAGCCGAATGCACACTGAGCAACTGCCATGATATTAAACAAAAGCTGTTAGCAAAGTATATCAGTGTCAGAATTCACATTTACTGCAAAAGCAAAAACAATGGTCTTAAACAGCATGCTGGAGCATCAATGAGCAGTAAAAGCCATTGCAGGAAATCTCTGTCCCAAAATATGTAATTAGATTTTGTTAAAACTATCTGTACATTGTCGCATTATTTATGAAAACAAAAAATGGTATGATCATCTGGATCTAGTAAAACTGTCAGTGTCTACAACAGTCATTCACCAGTTTCCACATTTCAAACTAGGTAAATAGTTCAATTCGAAGGGAGTATGTTTTGCTAAGTGTTGCAATTCTAACTGAATATATGTTGTTAAATAGTGGAATTCTAACGGAATATAAAATTCAACGAAGTATGTGTTAAAAATTCACGCTACTGATTCTATTCAACTAACCGGTAAGTAAACTAGTTTTCTTCTGTTTGTTTTGTTATTGAAATAGAAAGAATAGTACAAATATTTACTACTGTATTTGCATCTAATTTTATTTCAAATTATTAGTTAACCTAAACGAAAATGCAAATTGGATCTGAAACTCGCGATTGGGTCCATTTTCCTGCAATACGGGTGCAGCCGAAACTGGCGGCCAAATTTTAGTTCGCGCAACTCTCTATATAGAGGGGCTCTAAGTGCATCGTCTTCCCGGCTCGGCGATCCTCAGATGAGGTCCAGGATCCAAAGACGCAGCAATAGAGAATGCAGTCAGCGACCCATAGCTTGACTGCTTGCGTCAGGGTCAGCGAACCAGAGCTGACCAAGACCCTACTCCACCTCCACGTGGTGGTCCTGGAAACAGGCTGCATCACTGCAGTCTGGCTGAGAGAGTAGGGATCGAAGAGGGAAGTCAAACCCGGTCCCAAAAAAATGCCGTGCTGAAGTCGGATGTGCCGGCCGAAAGGCTAAGATATCGCAGCTCCGCTGTAAACAGACAAAACGCAACCAACGTCCATTTTCAGGACGAACGAGGAAGAAGAAGAAGAAGAAGAAGATGAGGTGGGATCATTTAAACCGCAAACTGCTTCGGGGTCGACCCAGCCTTATGAATTGGTTACCAGAGCAACTCTGGGAAGGTTAAAGGCGGCCGGCGTGATGCTGACCACACCACTCCTTGTGTGCCGATGGTCAAGAAAATATGGGCCTAACACCATATTCCCAATATGCCTCAGTGGGCATGTAACGGGATCCTTACAACCAACAAACTACAGATTTTCCTAAATGAAAGGGAGAGGATGGAAAATTGGGGATAGGAATATATATTCCAATATGGAAAATGGCAAAAGAGTATAGCATCACGGAAAATACATCCATTTTCACTGCAGAGATGGTGGCAATACTAAAAGCACTAGAAATATTCTCTAATAACCCTCCCAAAAAACTAACAGTTTTAACTGACTCTCTTTCAACAATTAAAGCACTTAGAAACTTACGAGAATGTAGTAGACCTGATGTAGCAGAGGAGATATTTCTGGCTACTACATACTTATATTCCAGAGGATGTTCAGTCTTAATTGCTTGGATACCTTCACATGTTGGCATAGAGGGAAATGAAAAGGCAGATAAAGAAGCCAAGAAAGGTAGATCTGCTAAAAATCTAATAAATGTAGGGACGAGTAAATCAGAGATTAAGACCTTAATTAAAGATTTAATAACAGATGAATGGAAAGCAGAGTGGGATGAACATCTGAAAGGAAGACATGCATATAAGTTGTTCAAGGCTCCAACAAGAAAATGTCAGATATCTAGGGAATTGAAAATTCCCAGTAATAAGAAACTTCTCAGACTACAGCTGGGAAAAGGCTATTTCAGAATAGAAGAACCTTACTGTGCAGTATGTCTTCAAGACAATAATATAGAACATTTCTTGTTAAAATGTAAGAGGTATGAACAAATGAGAATACCAATATTAGATTATTTGCAAGCATCCAACTTACCAATAAATATAGAAGAGGTGTTGAGAGTAAACAGACCTAGGGAACTGCATAATATAGTCAAACAATATTTAACACGAACAAATGTTAATATATAGTGGCTGGGAATGTGAAGGTCTGGTGCTGTTATTTCAATGCTTCTGACTTTTAACAGATGAAAGTCAATTAATTATCTGTTAAAGTCAGTTGTATAACTGGAACCGCCAGGCCTTTACACCCCTCCACTTTAATATTATTCTTGTTCAGAGTTTCTTCTTGATTTTTTTTTTTTTTTAACGTAAAAGCACAATTGTGATACATGAAGAAGGCAATGAAAGATCTTGAAATGATGGCACGGGATAGGAAGGCTTGGCATAAAGCATATGCTCCTTCGTTAGACGATTATAGTTAACTACTTTACATTTAAATACGTTGTTTCATTTCAGTATTACAAACAAGTGGAGGTGGTAAAAGAGATTCGTAACGTCACGTAAGGGGAGGGTGGTCTGGGTTTTTGTGACGAAGTGTGAACGTTGGGGGGGGGGGGGGAAACAAAGGCAAAAATTGCGTGATGTCATATGTGGACGACCCCCAAGGCAGTATCTGCTATTGGACTACCTTTACATTTTTACATTTCATGAGATTGGACAGAAGTGGTGTTGGAATGATGTCAATTCTATTCGTAAACGACTGCCGGCTAAACGCGTGGTTCTGCAGTTCAGTGCGCAGAACGGCCACTAGTAAACAACAATGTAAAGTATTGTAAAGGTTCAGTAGGGCTTTTGCAATTACGCAGTGCGAAAGGCGTTATGGGCACTTTAAGTATAACTGTATGTTTTTAATCTTAAAAAAATAAATAAATAAAGTCTGAAAAGCTTCAGGTCTGGAGATGGGCAGCCGTTGGTTTTGTTTTGATCAGGTGTTCCAAAAATGTTCTCTGGTACGTAATAACCTTGTAACATTTTTTGGACAATTATGCACCAGCGGACTTGCCCGTTTGTATTTGGTGTTTGAAAGTACATTCAATTCTTTTAAATTTTATCCTATGTAATAGCCTAAGCAAATACCTATATTACTTAAGTTTTTATGTAGCATAAATTTGAAACGATAATATTAGCTTAATATGAAATTTTATTTTAGAAAATAGCCAGCAGAAAACGTAAATGTTCACATGTTTATATTTCCTGGCCACTACTTTTTAATTAACTTCTGCTGTTCCATGTTATGACAGACAATTACTATGGCTGCGTCTGCTGGCGAACATTTCTTCGAGGGAGCGGAAAAATTGCTGGAAGTCTGGTTCGATTCATCGACAGATGACCAGACTAGGGATCTAAGAACAATTGACAGGTATGTTTAGCAGTTTGAACGGTACGCGTGCAGTGAAATGCTAATAAACAACATATGATTGGAATGTGTTATTGCTGTTTGCGCTCCTCTTTTCTTCAGACCTGCGCGAGTTCCTCTGCAACGGAAGAGAACGTAGATTTAAGAGAAAGCTATATAAACAGTGGGGAAATAGCATCTGTGTTCTTGTAAATCCAAGATAGTATAGTTTTGAAGCATTTTTTTCACATCTAAACTCAAATAGTTAATTTACCGAATGAACGCAAATATTGGCAAACAAACCCCAACAGACTCAAGGCCACAACAGACATCTTTTGCATAGGCTATCCTTTCGTATTTTCCCCATCTTAAATCTTACAGAAATGAAGTGTTCAACACGCAGTGAATTGTTTAGTGTGTTTTTGTGCTAATGCTGATAAAACATAGATGAACAGTTAGCATTTATTTTTATAATTTTTTAGTAACTTTAGTATAATGTCTCGTCTTGGAGGTTGATTTTCTGTAGGCCTACCTAAACAAAAATGTTATAGCCTATAAAAAAAAAAAAATTAGCTTTTCTCAAAACTAACTTTCTCAGTGTATGCTGTAGGCCCTTATCCATTGCCAATGTTATAATCCCTATTTTTGTCCACTGATACATGTCTAGTTCTTTGCATCAGTTTCACAATGGTGATCCTATCATAGAAGTAAATACAAATTAGGCCTAAACCTTATTAGTAATGTTTCAAAATTAGGTAAAACAGAAAGAAATAAGGAGGACGCTAGACAACAGACAATCATCAGAAGCTGTTATAGGCACTGCAGGGATTTGAACCATAAACCATTCCATTGGTGGATCACTGTTGTTGCAAGACAGTGGCACAGTTCAGATGGCCTCTGGTTCGAATCCCTAGATTGCCTAGCACGTCTGTTAATTTCCCGTTCTTTAATGTCATAATTCTTTTTTGCTTTCTATTTAGTGCGTACCATTTTTAAAATTTTATCCTATCGTGTCATTTTAACCCTTCTATGCTGCACAAGTACCCATTTATGAAAGTCTATAACTTCTTGGTTGTCATCTTGGTGTTAGTCCATGTTTCAGAGTCATGCAGTAGGATTGCCATGACGTTTCAGTTCACAGTTCTTGTGTTCAGTACGTTTCAGTTCACAGTTCTTGTGTTCAGTACATCCTGTTTCTGTGATAATCTATGTATTCTCTTGTAATTCAGTGTCTTGAAGGCCTCCAGCCATTAATTATTGAAGGAAATTCAAAGCAAGATATCAGTGCAAAGTAAACTTTTAAAATATATTTTTATCTGTATAAGATTTAATACCTTGGCCCCACTGAGTTACAGTAGTACCATAGTAAAATAAACTTGAAACTTGTCTACATTTATAATAGAGGTGAATTTTAAGCTATTAATATATTGTGTAATTTTTTAGGTACCTGATTATCACAATGTCCAGAAATTTCACTCTGGCACTTGGAATTTTAGAAGGCTGGATATTTGAGATTCAGTTATTTAACGAGCCGATATGACTAGCTCATGAAATCTCATCAACGTTAATGCACATAAAACTCTAGGTATAATCGTCGACCAGCATCTAAATTGGAACTCGCATGTACATGCACTGACCAAGCAAACGGCACAGAAAGTTTACCAATTAGCTAAAATCAAACATTTCCTAGATGAAGAAGCACGAAAATTGTTCTATATATCTCACATACAAGCAAACCTTGACTATTGCTCCACAATCTGGGATGGTTGCTCAATATCCAACACAAAGAGACTCCGTTCACTGCAAAAGTGTGCAGTGCGTCTAGTCTCTGACAACTGCCTAACTCAGTGTGTAGATCTATATAAAAATCTTCAAATACTGCCCTTAAGAAAGCGACTTCTGTTTAACAAAGCTAAATTTGTTCACAAAATCCTGTCATATAATGCTCCAGCATATCTGTGGCCAATGTTCAAATACAATGAAAGACGCAGTCAGCGCTTAAACAAATTGCAAGTGCCCAAGCCTAGGTTTGACTTATTCAAGAAAAGCTTAGCGTACTCTGCTGCTCATCTTTGGAATTGTCTTCCACATAACCTAAGAAACAACCTCAGTCCCTATTCATACAATCGTAGACTTTTCGAATACTTTACTAGTTCTGATTACATGCGCCCCTAATCTTATATTATCTTTTCTTATAATATCAACTGTAGGTTCTAATGACGATGTTTGTACTTTTCAACATATTTTATGTCATGTTTATAAGTAGTTAATGTTAATATGAGTGTGCTATTTTATTTTACTTTACAACGTTGAATTCCTTGACATTGATATGTAAAATGCATATGGGAATAAATGAATTCAGTATGAAAGGTGAGAGAAAGGAAGGGCAGAATGTCAGACAGGCCTGCGTGCCCAATTCTCAACCCTTTGAAAATAAAGTTTGTTCATCATTTTGGCCTATAAGCCGCTCAGGGCGGAGATCTATGTTTAGTAGTAAAACGAATGAAAAATGTACCAAACACTTTCCGATCTGGTTTGAGATTTTAAGTTACCACTGGAAAACAAATTCCCAAAGTGTGGTTGTTGTTGAACACTTGAAAAGTGATATATTCAAATTCTTCAATAATTCAGGTTAGTTACCAAATCTTGTAAAACTGTTTACCAAGGCAACTAGTGATAGGGCCACAAAAAAACGCTTGTACACCTCGTCTAACTGCTAAACAGGCTAGAAACTTGTTTCTACAATTAATTGATAGATCTAGCGACGAGGACAACAGTGAAAACAACGTGGACATTATTCAAATAGTGATTTTGATAGTAGTGATAGCAATAGTAGTGATGATGCAAGCAGTGATGATAGTGAAAATATTGCAAGTTCTCGGTCATCGGTGGTCCGTAAAATAGCAAAGACCTTGGTTAAGTTACAAATGATGCAGGAAATAATGTAATTTAAGAAATAAAAGAATGGCAACAAGTTAATGAGGGTGAAACAACAAATAGTTTTCATTTTGTCCTAACACGTGAACCAGGTCTGCAAGCGAATCTTGAGATTTTTTGGAAGTGGTGAAGGTGTGATTATGTAATTTATTAATAGTGTATATACATTAGTCAGTAGGAGCCGCGGTAGCGCTGTGGTTATTGCACTGGCTTCCTAGCTCGGTGGTCCATGGTTCGATCCCCAGTTGAGGTGGGATTTTTTGAACTGCTAACGGCTTCGGGGTCAACCCAGCCTAAAAAATTGGGTACCAGAGCAACTCTGGGAAGGTTAAGGCTGCCAGCGTGATGCTGACCACATCACCCCTAGTGTGCCGATGGTCAAGAAAATATGGACCTAACACCATATTCCCAATATGCCTCAATGGGCGTGTAATAGGATCCTTTACCTACATTAGTCAGTATGTGTGTTCTTGGGCTTGTTTTTCTTGTCATTGGATATACTACATAATAATCACCTACAGAAAGGCATTAATTGCCTTAGAAACAAGCAGTATGTTGGTAAGTTGATAATTTAAAAAAAATTTTGAAATATTTTTTGTCTATCAATCTTACTTACTTAGTCGTTCCCCTTCTACCGTGAGGTGCAGAGGTTTGGAAGAGAGAGCGCCAGACTATCCTACCGGCTGTCTCCCTCCTGGCCTGGTTCCATTCTAGTCCTCGGTCCTTCAAAGATTGTCTAATGTCCTCCCAGCGGACTCTGGGTCATCCTGGGGGTCTGGATCCCTGGCTCTTTGTTTCCCATGCTTGTCGTGGTAGCCTATCTTCTCCCATTCTGCAGACATGGCCAAACCATCTTAGTTGGGACTGTTCTACTTGGGTCTGCAGGAGGTGGGATTTTAGGCCTTGACGTATCGTCTGTTTGCGGACCATGTCTCTTCTTGTTACTTCAACAACCTTCCTCAGATACCCCACTGAATACTTTCTTGTTCTTTCCTTACATGCCTTGATGACATCGTCCATGAGGAGTATGAAAAGATATAAGGTGACAGGATATCACCTTGTCTTACACCAGTGGTGGTCCTGAACTCTTCTGACTTATGGTTTGCTGTCCTCACAAAATTTCTGCTAGACTTGTAGAAGCTCTGTATAGCATGAATCAGAGGTGCTGGAATGTTCTTCCTTGCCAAACAGTCCCAAAGTTTGCTCCAGGGAACCCTGTCAAACGCCTTTTCCAGATCTATGAAACAAAGATGGATCTCACTCTTATACTCAAGGACCTTTTCACTCAGCTGTCTGAGTGTGAAGATTAGGTCTTGAGTACTTCGGTTTGTTCGGAATTCGCACTGGACTTCATCCAATTGTGGCTCAGCTAGGCGTCGGAGTCTCTGTTCTAGGATTCTAGAGTAGATTTTACAAGGGACACTGAGAAGGGATATGCCTCTATGATTTCCACATTGTCAATTGTCACCCTTTTTGAAAATCGGTGTTATGATGGCAATCTCCCAATCCTTTGGTATGGCCTTGTTGCACCACGCTGCCTGTAGGACCCTTAGGAGTAATAGGTCGCCTGATGCTCCCATGTACTTAACCATTTCTGGTGTTATACCATCATGCCCTGCTGCTTTGCCCATCTTGATTTTCTCCACTGCTGCCTTCAGTTCTTCCATCTTTATGTCATCTTCACCACCATTCTTGCTCACCATCAAGGAGTTCTGAGAAATATTCTTTCCATCTTTCCATTACTTCCTTCAGGGCAGTAAGCAATTTGCCTTGCTTGTCTTTTATAAATTTGAGAGGGCATTGTTTTTCCTTCCTCATGTTCTTTAGGGTCATTTAGAACAATTTCTGGTTTTCTTGCGCATCTTTTTCTAGCTTTTCTCCAGATTCTTCCCAGGACTTCTGTTTTGCTACTAGAACCTTGTTCTTTGCTTCTGTTCTGAGTGTCACATATTCTTTGTATTTCTCTATTTGTCCTGCTGTGTTTTTAGCTCCTAAGTATTGTTTTCATGCCGTTTTCTTCTCTCTTATTTTCTCTTTGACTTCCTCTGTCCACCATGGTGTCCTCTTTCTGTTGTTCTCAAGTCGGACTTCACTACATTCTTCTGCAGCATCTGTCTTTATGATGTCCTTGAATTTAAACCAGAGGGTTTCCAAGTCATCAGGTTGTTCTTCTGTGTTTCTCATCGCTGTAGCAATAAGCCCCTGATATCTGGTCTTAATTTCTGGCTCTCTCAGCTTGTAGGTCTGCTCATTCCTCCCGTTCGTTTACTTAGTTTCTTGCGTGATGTTGGGCAATTCCTAGGCTGTGCAACTCTTTCAGTTGTTCTTTTGATTGTAAGCAGGTAGTAATCACTTCCAATCTCTGGCCCCCTCCAGACTCTAGCATCACGGACATATTTGAATGAGCTCCTCCTAACTATGGCATAGTCGATCACTGACTTCTCATTCTTTGTTGGTTCACATCTAGTGTATGCATGTATGCGCTTATGGGGGAACTTTGTGTTTGTAATGATCAGATTCTGCTCACTGCAGAATCTAAGGAGTTGCTTTCCATTGTCATTGAGAGTATCTTCTCCATATCTTTCGATAACTCCACCCCATCTAGCATGGTCATTTCCAACTCTGGCATTGAAATCTCAGAGCATGATAATTTCATCTAGGCAGTCATCCACTGTCATTTGAAGCAGCTCGAAGAATTCCTCCTTGACCTCTGCTCTCTCATCCTCATTTGGCCCATACACTATGACCAGGTTGACTATGGTTTCTCCTTCTTTTAGATTTACATCCATAATGCGCTCCGAGACAAAGTTCCATCCCTTGAAACTATCTTTTTGGTTATTGGCCACAATGCAACCCACGCCCCCTTTAGCTCTTTCAGATGTGGGTACACCACTGTAGAGCAGCGTGTCGCCATCGAGATCCGTGACTCCTTGTCCCTTTTTCTTCATTTCCGTTATAGCCAGGATTTCTTGTTTTGCTTTCCTCATCTCTTCCACCAGTTCCTCTTCTTTCCCATTTAAACTTCTTGTGTTCCAAGTTCCATAAGTCGTAGTCTGTTCCAGTTCGTCGCCTTTAGAATCAGTCCTGTTTTCTCTCTTATAGTTCGCGTAATCATGATTTAAAGTAAACAGGTGATTGGCCTCTTGTGCCTTTGCATGGTGGGGGGGGCTGCCTCCTTACGGCCTCCATGTAGGCTGCCCTCCTCCTTTTTCAGCCGGGCTTGGGACCGGCCTAGGCGGAGTTGTGTATCAGTCATTTTATATTATTAATAATATTTACCATCCTATGTAAACATACATTTTTTCAGCTTGTTGTAATAGTACATTCATTTCTGTGAAATGACGTATAATTCATAAAAATCTGTAAAACAAAAAATTTAAGAAAACTACAGCTTAATTTATGTATACACCAACAGGGTGAAAATGGGAACAAAATTGAATTATGCCACAGCAAGTTTTTCGATTCAGTAGTAAATGTGTTATTGTTAACTTTAGTGTATGTGTGTTGACTTCAGATTGTTGGATTGGCTTCTGGATTCAAAGAAGATTGTTTGCATCCTTTCATATGTTAAGAAAATGTTAGTTTGGTCAGACTTTGAGTTGACTTTCTCATTTAAAAAAATAATTTTTAAAGTATTATGCCAGCTGGAATAAGTAATATGTCTTTCCACAACCTCCTGTCCCAAATGTTCTGTTACTGACTACTTTCCGTACCACAGTGTCAGACTGTCCAGTATTTTATCTCTTTGTTGTTCTGTCTTTTTTCCCCTTTAGTCTTTCCTGTTCCCACAATGTATATGTTTAGCTGTCCACGATAATCATAGAATTCTGCTGCAACCCTGCATCTCTGTGGCCTCCAGGGAGTTTTCTGCTTGTCTGCTAATTGTGCATGACTCACTTCCACATGTTAGGATTGACTTTTGCAGATGCTGTGGTAAAGTGGGATGTTATAAATATTTATAGGGGACTTAGTGTACTGACTGAGGTCAGCTGTGAAGGTATCTATATCTAATAAGTGTAGTGTATTATAGATGACCTTACTTGCTACCACATTATGCCTCAGTCAGAATTATTCTGGAATATTGTGATGACTACGTTAAATGTCTAGGGTATGTATATGATGAAGTGTAAGTCACAACAACAACAGACAGATAAACAATTTAATTTATTCCACCACACTTGACAACACTGTGACACTCACATACATATAACACTCTATGAGAATATCTTAAATGAGTCACTGATAACTTTTCAAATATCAATATGTATTCAGTGCTGTCATTAATGTATATGTGTCCTGATTCAAATACAAAGTGAACCAGGAATCACAATCAATTTTAATTACAAGTTATATGTACAGAATTTATCAATATGAATCTTGTAGTGACATATTTTATTAATAGTATCCTATGTGTGTCAGTTGTGTAGTAGTAATATGAGGAATACTGGTTTTGTTTTGTTTTTTCAAGCTCTGTTGGTATTTGTCATCATGACTTCAATAGTTTGTTTCTGTTGGAACTAGTATTGGAGATGTTCTCAGTTCCTGGCATTAAAACAATTAAATTCCCCTTTTAATTTTATTTTACAATGTTAGTTTAATATGGGGGGTTGAGGGGGGGGGGGCACATAATGTTGAGCTCCATGGCCACACTTCCTTAACTTTCGTGATGGCGGCAGGAAAAGACTCCTCTGCTCGATAGCTCCCCTGTGCTCTGGAGACACCTCACTGTTAGCTATATGGACCAAGGAGTATGCTGTCCGACTCTGGATTCAGCAAAGCTCTGACCAGGTGCTGCTCAATAACTTTAAGACCACGGTCCCTGAAACAAGAAGGTTGTACCTCCTACTTCAGAACTAATTTATACTCTATTTCTACACTGAGCACAATACAAAACAAACACTGAGTTCAGAGCGTTAGGCCAACTGTCAGCTTCATCTGAAATACTTTACACCAGTATATTCCTCCTTAATTGTCACTACGCCTCTGCAATTCCAGCATTATTTCTTTCTAGTCAATAATCTAGGTGTCAGTGTACTGTTTGGCAATTCCATGTAGTTTCACTTTCCTCCGACACCTTCTGTTCAGGCTGGAGCACTATAGGCTTTACTTCATGTTCGCTACTGAACCACACATATATACAGACATAATTATCAATTTACATTCAATTTTCATTTAAAAAGATATCAAATAGTTCAAACCTACCACAATTCATGGAAATAATACACAGTGACGTTGAATGGCAATGAATATGGCACAACTTCGATCTGCCGATGTCCCAGGCTTTTATTTATAAAAAATATACACTGGTGCTCAACGCACTGATTCTGTAGTAAGTTTATTACAAGATGTGGCATGGAACAGACGCTCTGAATTGAGTATATTCGCAGCTCTAACCAATCATGCCATGTTTACCCAATCGTTTGAAAAAAAGTACTCCAACTCCCGTTTCCCCTGACAACGAAAGATAGTATTTATAGTCCGACTAATCGTGTTTAGCCTTACATTTGTTGCGCTCCAATCAAATAGGAGTTAACATGGAGACTCATTTCCCGTACAATGGTGGGGTGAAATTCTGCCACTGAGCGATTCTGATTCTAGTGTTGTCTGACACCCTCACGATTTTATTTTGGCTATAATTTGGTAATTCCTAGACTATTTGCGTAACGTTTTACATATACTTTGTCAGCAAGTCCTAAGGAACCCAAATATATATATTTAATAGAGCTAAGTGGCTGCGTTCAAAATATGCACTTTCTTCTACCTCCTGTTTACTTCGAAGATGTGCTGTCTGGGTACTGTAATGTTTTCAAACGTAAACCAGTATAATGTCATAATTCCCAATAAGCGTTTTTCAGGATTTTAAAACCTAACTCTGGTATGGGTAGTGTTTTTTATCACTGACGATTTGAAAAAAAAGCCAGTGCTTGTGGCCTTACACGCGTGATGGCAGCAATTGTGTATCGCGCGACGCGTGTTTAGTGTTGCATGTGTCCTTGCTTTCTGCCTCTCCCTTCTCTCTATCCTTTAGTCCATCTGTCTTTTGTTTTTGGTAACATAGTGTAGAAAAAGACATGAATGGAATTTTAAATCTAGGTCAACTTGCGTATTTCAAGGTTTTTCTTAGAAATGGAGTACACTTTTTAGTGTGTTTGGGAAACGCGTGTATACTGCAGAAGGCTTTACTATCAACGTGAAACGTTACAATTTGCAGACGCAGGAGAAAACAAGGGGGATTTCGCGTACAGTCATTGTGACAGCACTGTTCTTTACCATTTTTCTTTCCTTTTATTGAATTTATGTGTTTGGCTTTACATTTACGTTTTAATTTATATATGTGGATTAGAATATTTCACGACACCTCCCCTCTTAAAACAGACATCCCATGTCAGTCCTTTATTCTATATACACATAGATAAATGTAAGTCAACTTGACTTTACTCTGCTGTGGTGCTATCATGGTTTTATGTAGTTGGGTCCATTCAGAGTAGGCACTACTCATGAAATCTGCCTCAGACTTCTACAACCAATAATATATTTCGGTTATGTTACTGAACAGCCGCAAGTGTGACTGCTTGTCTTAATGCTGCTTCGCAACCCGTATTCACCATTTCTCTTCTCTGAGTCTGCGCAATGACATGTCCAGAGAACATTAGATTTTCCCCAAATGTACGTTATGAGGAGATAACATATACCTGGTGATAGCAGAGTTTTCGTAGTGGATCCCATAATCTTCTTATTATCCTGTATGAAACATTCGGAATATCCTCAATCAAAGAGGCAACTCAGGGATTCATTACGTTCCTCCAAAATGTTTCTGTTGCTATAAGGATATCAGGGATGCATGGGTTATTCATTATTTTCTCTCCTAGAGAAAAACTCACTAGTTTTCACAAATGGCAATCTAAAAACATAGTGTCCTTCTGAGGTACTAAAAGCTAGGTATGGTCTAACCTCAGGCTTTACTGGAATCTGATAGTATCCTTTACTCAGATCCACTTTTGAGAAATATTTAGCTTTATTTAGTCTGGCAAACAACTGATTTGTATCCGGCAATGGATCCACCTGTCCTTCTGTAATAGCATTCAGTCTCCTGTAATCTATACAGAGTCTATGTTCTCCAGAGGGCTTCCTTAAGAGTACAACACCGGAACTATACGAAGATTCACTGTGTGAAATAATTCCTTCCTTCAACCAATAGTCTATCTCTTCCTTCAAAGCTTTCTCCTTAGCAAACGGAATCGAATATGGTTTCATACAGACAGGTGTGGGGTCTATCAGTTTCATATCATATTCCAATAGGTTTGTATGCCCTGGTCGGTCTGTTAACACCTCTGCATGATTATTTAGAACCTGTTGCACTCTCTCTTTCTGAGTTTTCGTTAAATGTGTACTGATTTTCACCTGTGCCGCTGTCTCACAGGGATGTAATGGATATTCAAATGATGAAAGTGGTTCCTTTTTCATCTCCATGGCAATGGACAAGGTCAACAAGTGTGTCTCTTCCTGATGTTCTCTTTCCAAATATTTCTTCAGGAGATTCACATGATAGATTTTTTCTTTCCCCTTCTTATCTATCTTATAATTTGTTCTAGACACCTTCTCTAGAACTGTATATGGACCTTGCCATCCAATCTGTAACTTATTCTGACTACCGGGGAGAAGAAGCAGTACCTTCTCTCCCACAGCCAAATTTCTGTCTTTCGCCTTCCTGTTATAATAGGCAGCATATGGACCTTTAATTTTGTGGACCTATTTGTCCATGCACCGGTATGGTCTCTTCCACTCGAAGCTCTATAGTGATGATTTTTTCTTCCCAGAATTATCATGCACAAAACGACCGCTACCAATTTTTCTTTTGGGGCTTTCTCCCCACTTAAAATTCTTGATGAGAGATTTCCTCTCTACATCCTCTTCCTCCAGTTTGTTTAAGTCCGATTGAGGGATTTTCGGCTTATCCTGGGGTAAGACATCTTTTTGCACTCTCCGCATAGTGGCCATTGTAAAACAGTTAAGTGAAGCTTGTCCGTGAAAAGGGGCTTCCCATTCCCTTTGGTCCACTTTATCAAATTTATTTTTCTTTTTATTATCAGGCCTAATTTTGCCCCGTGGCGTGTCCAGGTCCTGATCAATGTTCCCACTTGTGGGTGTTCCCTCATGTGCTATGCTACACCTTTCTACAAAATTCTCAATGTCCCATCTTGCTTTGGGCCAATAATAATTGTGAGCCACCTTTTGAATGATGGTACCTATCTTCTCATGGTCCCCATCTGGTTTCACATGTAGGCTCCTTATTAAGTCTGTCCTATATCTTTTAGGAAGTACCAGCTGTCCCTGACCTTTGGATCTAGCTCCAGTCTTCCTATACATCAACTTGTTTTTCATGTAAAAATCTCCCTTGCCTGGAGTAGTATGACAAGTTGACAATTTCCTGAAACAAGGCTTGAGTGTTTTATCCCCAGCCTGTGCCTTCCTCATCTCTTCTGGAGTGGTATCCAACATAATATCCTCCTCCTGTCTTGAGGTCGACCTGACCTGAAGGGTGGCCATATACACAGGTTTCCTTCTGCAACGGTCAGTGTCATGATTGTCCATCTGACAATTTTTACACCACCTTTTCCCTTGGTTGAAATATTTTCTTTCATCATATTTCCTTTCATCGAATTGTGGGGTTTTATTTTTATTGTCATACCGTGGCCTATCATACTGGTGCTTACCTTTGTTTTGATCCCTAGGATCAAATTTATTAAAGTTCTGTGGTGCCCTAAAATTATCCACCTGTTTCTTTTTATTACCTGTTACCTCTGCTTGAGCTGCTTGATACCTTTCAGCAACATTTAGCAACTCACCCAGCCTCTCTGCACCTTGTTCCATGAGAAACTTTCTCAGGTCTGGAGCCATGGACTCTCTTAATTGCTCTATAAGGACCATTTCCTTAAGATCTTGGGTTTTCCCCAGAGAAGTCCATTTCTCCAAGTATGTCTCTAACCGTGCAGAGAACTGGTGGTATGTTTCACCTGACAGTAGTTTAGCATTCCTAAATTTCTTCCTATAAAATTCTGCGTTCTTTTCATATCTTAACAAAAGAGCCTGCTTTAGCATGTCATAATTTTCCTGATCACCTCTGCTCATTTTAGCAAAAACTTCATAAGCTGCCCCACGAAGTCCCTGAGATAACTTTAAGCTCCACCTTTCTCTCTCTAACCCATATGTGGTAGCTAATAGTTCATATCTATTTAGATAGCTCTCAATATCATCGTCTTTCTCAACAAAATGATCTAAATGAAAATTCATAGCTGAGGTTGAGGCTCCCTGACTAGCAATGGCATCAGAGGCAAAGGGACTGGCACCATTTTCAGGAGCATGGCCTTGAAACTCAAACTCCCTTAGTCGTAACTCGTGCTCCCTTTGTAATCTTTTATCTTCTGCTTCCCTTTCTGCAGCCAATCGCTTGTCTTCCCTTTCTGCAGCTAATTTCTTCTCTTCCCTTTCTGCAGCTAATTTCTTCTCTTCCCTTTCTGCAGCTAATTTCTTCTCTTCCCTTTCTGCAGCTAATTTCTTCTCTTCCCTTTCTGCAGCTAATTTCTTCTCTTCCCTTTCTGCAGCTTGTTTTCTTTCCTCGGCTTCCAATGCTTTAGCCTCTTTGTCAGCCTCAATCTGCAACCTCTTAGCCTAAGCCTCAATCTGCAACCTCTTAGTCTCAGCCTCTAATTTTCTTTCGGCCTCTTTTTCTAATCTTCTTTCTTCCCGTTCAATATATTTGTCACATTCAGCAGTGACATAAGAAATCATAATTTGCCCGTCTATTCCTAACTCTTTCGCAGTCTGTACAGCAGCAGATCGAAATTTTGCCAGGTCGGCCATTGTCTAACAGATAAATATCTAAAATATTTAACTAAACAATTTTATCTATGACTAATTAACTCAGGACAACACAGGCACTGTGAGCTCAACCTTATTTATTTTCACCCAAGGATACTTTTTAATTTCTATTGTTCCCTGAAGTGAATTACCCCAATATTTTTAATAGGGAGAGATTCCAAATCCCGAACGAGCCCCCAATATATGTGGTAAAGTGGGATGTTATAAATATTTATAGGGGACTTAGTGTACTGACTGAGGTCAGCTGTGAAGGTATCTATATCTAATAAGTGTAGTGTATTATAGATGACCTTACTTGCTACCAAGTAATATGAGGAATACTGGTCTTGTTTTGTTTTTTCAAGCTCTGTTGGTATTTGTCATCATGACTTCAATAGTTTGTTTCTGTTGGAACTAGTATTAGAGATGTTCTCAGTTCCTGGCATTAAAACAATTAAATTCCCCTCTTAATTTTATTTTACAATGTCAGTTTAAGATGGGGGTACATAATGTTGAGCTCAGCTGGCCACATCAGCTTATCTTTCGTGAGGGCGGCAGGAAAAGACTCCTCTGCTCGATTTCTCCTCTGTGCTCTGGAGACACCTCACTGTTAGCTAAATGGACCAAGGAGTATGCTGTCCGACTCTGGATTCAGCAAAGCTCTGACCAGGTGCTGCTCAATAACTTTAAGACCACGGTCCCTGAAAACAAGAAGGATGTACCTTCTACTTCATAACTAATTGATACTCTAGTTCTACACTGAGCACAATACATCACAAACATTGAGTTCAGAGCGTTAGGCCAACTGTCAGCTTCATCTGATATACTTTATACCAGTATTTCCCTCCCTAATGGTTACTACGCCTCTGCAATTCCAGCATTATTTCTTTCTAGTTAATAATCTAGTTGTCAGTGTACTGTTTGGCCATTCCATGCAGTTTTACTTTCCTCCGACACCTTCTGTTCAGGCTGGAGCATTATAGGCTTTACATCATGTTCGCTACTGAACTACACACATATATACAGACATAATTATCAATTTACATTCAATTTTCATTTAAAAAGATATCAAATAGTTCAAACCTACCACAATTCATGGAAATAATACACAGTGACGTTGAATGGCAATGAATATAGCACAACTTCGATCTGCCGATGTCCCAGGCTTTTATTTAGAAAAAAAATATACACTGGTGCTCAACGCACTGATTCTGTAGTAAGTTTATTACAAGATGTGGCATGGAACAGACGCTCTGAATTGAGTATATTCGCAGCTCTAACCAATCATGCCATGTTTACCCAATCGTTTGAAAAAAAAGTACTTCTACTCCCGTTTCCCCTGACAACGAAAGATAGTATTTATAGTCCGACTAATCGTGTTTAGCCTTACATTTGTTGCGCTCCAATCAAATAGGAGTTAACATGGAGACTCATTTCCCGTACAATGGTGGGGTGAAATTCTGCCACTGAGCGATTCTGATTCTAGTGTTGTCTGACACCCTCACTATTTTATTTTGGCTATAATTTGGTAATTCCTAGACTATTTGCGTAACGTTTTACATATACTTTGTCAGCAAGACCTAAGGAACCCAAATATACAAATTTAAAAGAGCTAAGTGGCTGCGTTCAAAATATGCACTTTCTTCTACCTCCTGTTTACTTCGAAGATGTGCTGTCTGGGTACTGTAATGTTTTCAAACGTAAACCAGTATAATGTCATATATTCTAATAAGCGTTTTTCAGGATTTTAAAACCTAACTCTGGTATGGGTAGTGTTTTTTATCACTGACGATTTGAAAAAAAAGCCAGTGCTTGTGGCCTTACACGCGTGATGGTAGTAATTGTGTATCGCGCGACGCGTGTTTAGTGTTGCATGTGTCCTTGCTTTCTGCCTCTCCCTTCTCTCTATCCTTTAGTCCATCTGTCTTTTGTTTTTGGTAACATAGTGTAGAAAAAGACATGAATGGAATTTTAAATCTAGGTCAACTTGCGTATTTCAAGGTTTTTCTTAGAAATGGAGTACACTTTTTAGTGTGTTTGGGAAACGCGTGTATACTGCAGAAGGCTTTACTATCAACGTGAAACGTTACAATTTGCAGACGAAGGAGAAAACAAGGGGGATTTCGCGTAGTCATTGTGACAGCACTGTTCTTTACCATTTTTCTTTCCTTTTATTGAATTTATGTGTTTGGCTTTACATTTACGTTTTAATTTATATATGTGGATTAGAATATTTCACGACAGATGCATTATAAAAATAAAGATTTTTGTCTAATGTTGCTCACTAAATGCTTTCAGGAGTGACTGGGATAAACTGCTGAAGCTTGTCAAATGTGAAATAATCAGCTGTATGAAGGATGACCACATGGACTCTTACGTTCTCAGGTAAAAATGTGATAATGCTAGTTATGAAACATTAGTTATGCCTTTTTTTTTAACATCAACACTTCATTAAATTCTTATAACATTTAGGCATGCAGTAAAAGCTTGTTCTCTCTGCACTTTCAGAGTTGTTTTGGAGCATAGCCTTTACTTCTAACTACCTAGCATGTTCAGTCTTGAGGACATCACTATTTCTCTCCATGTAGCATCATCATTATCATCATTACTTTTCAGCTCCCTAAGGAGCATAGGCTGACAACAAATTCATCCCAAGTCTTCCTTTCCTGTGTCCTCCATTCAAAGTCTTTCCATGTCTTCTTTATCCCTTTCTTGTCTGCCTCCAGTTCACAATAGTAGTATCTCCTCTCTGTTTCTTTCCAATTACATCCAGTTTTCCTTGAGACAACAAACACATTTAGCACCATGTATTATTTGCTTCATTTTTTTCCCCCAGTTTCTTTCATGTTAAGGATATTTAGAGCAGTATTTCTTACATTTTTTGAAGTGCTGCTAATTCCACAGACTTCGTCCCAAATTTATGTTATTTATGACGATAGAAGAAGAAGAAGAAAAAGAGGTTCCAGACCACCAACGTAAAGCGAATATCGTCTTAAAGCGAATCACAGCCTTTTTTTTCACTTGCCAATGCATATAATAGACCTAGCAACATGTTTACACTATCATTTATTAAAGTGTGCATTAGTGCTAGGCCTAATAAAATGATGCAAAAGTTAATTATCTAGCTTTTTAAAAAAAATGCCTACCGCAGTAAGTCTGTATTGCTGCTAACCTTAAAATATTTTTCATGTCCTTTGTTATGGTGATATCACAAATGAACTATTTTTCAAGTAGTTTTAATTATAAAAAATTAGTTTCCATGGAGCTCTTCGTGGAGCTTCTTAACATCTGAGCCTCCAACAAGGGTCTTATTCTCTTTGCTGGTGGAACTCTGCTTCTTGATGTTTTATGGCTGTTGAATTTCAGGGCTACTTGTTTCCAGTGAAGGTTGTTCTGTGTTTGCAGGACTGCTTGTAGCAATAAGCACCTCATACTTCTGGTCTTAACTTCTGCTCTCTCAGCTTTTTAGGTCTCAATGCGTTTTCCCGAAGGATACCCAGCTTCTCTGTAGCATGTTGGGCAGTTGCCTAGGCCGTTTGATTGTCTATAATTGTACCCATTTTAGTCACTTCTTTTCAACAATTGTCGGTCAGTCCTTCAAAGCCTGCCACTAACAGTATCAGCAGTAAGCCAACGTGCATACTTCTAAATCCTCCGTTGTCATTTCAGTCGAATGACCTCTCTAGTGTCTTCGTCAGGATGTAGTTCCATTTTCATGAAGTAACTGCATGTCATGCCAATGGGGTAAACTTGTGTTTGTAATATGCCGGCAAATCTGCTCAGTGCCAGAAACTAAGGAGTCGCATTCCATTTGGGATTAAGATATCTTCCTCCATATCTTCGATAACTCCACCCATCTAGTTGCCAAGTTTTGGCAACACTCATTGAAATCCACCGAGCATGTTAAATTCTCTCTAGGCAGTCCATCCACTGTCCTTTTGAAGCAGCTCGACTAGAATTCCACCTTGACCTTAAATCATCATCCTTCATAGAAAGGCCCATACACTATGACAAAGGCTGACTATGCCATTCTAACTTTGAGTTTTACAACCATAATGCGTTCCGAGACAAAGTCCCATTTCCCATGAAACTATCCTCATTTTGGCCCAAATACAACCCACGCCCCCATTAATGAGGTCTTTCAGATGTGGGGACACCACTGTAAGCAGTTATCGAGATCCAGAAACTCCATTTACTCTCAAACAATCTTGCACAAGTAAATGTGCCTTGTTTCTGTTAAAGCCAGGATTAATATTTTGGCTTTCCTCGGACATCTCTTCCACCAGCTCCTCTTCCTTGCCATTCATAATTCTTGTTGTACCATGTTTCCGGGTAATCTAGGGTCCAACGTTTCCATTCGACGCTTTATAGAATCTAGTCATCCGTCCGAGTGTCCTCTCTACATGTTTTCGCGTAAGGTTTTTAATGACAAACAGGTTTGAAGCCTGTTTGTGCCCCCCCCCCCAGTTTCATGGTGGAGGGCTGCCCATCCTAACATCGGCCTCCATGCAGGACGCCCTTCCTCCTTTTTCCAGCCGGGCAAACGACCTGACCCCCCAGGCGGCCTACATTGATATTGTAACCGTGACCTATATTTTCTCCATCAGAAAATAACAACGTTTCCCTCCCGCGTATTACCCCGGTGCACTTGTAACGCCTGGTGTGACAAGTTTTCCAGACACAGGTGAAGCTATTTAACTGTTTAAACTCATACTGGCCATTAAAAGTTGTTGAATCACGCTTTATTTGTTAAATGACGTGAATGTCCACCAGTTGATAAATGTAGATGTTGGGACTGGTGTAGTAAAAGTGTAACGATTGTCAACTCATTAAACCCAGCACAGTTTTGGTCATACAGGTCATCTTGTCCTGGAACGTGATGAGGCTCCGACAAGAATGTGAGTGTAAACAATGAGTGTGTATGTGAATGTCAGAACGCGAATGGTAGAATGATTCGATAGAGTTGACAGGTTGGTAGTACATCACTCATACTCACACTGTTCGAATTCAAGAAGTACTGGAACTACGGTGGTCTTTTTATAACATTTAATGGGACGCACACTTGGACAGTACGTGTATGGTTACAGGAACAAATGTCGACATAGACAGCATAATGTTGATCACAGGAATATCATCTTAAGTTAGCATTCATGCTTGGCAAATATCATAATGGAGCATTCGTAAATAAGCATTCAGAGTTCCATCATGTAAATCATCTGGCTTTACTGACTGGGCACGTCAGACCATAACCAATATATATTTTCCATAAAGATATAGGAATCCCAGACATGGGTTCTCACATGTAGCAGTGATCTCTTGGTTCATCGAGCGATAGTACAGGCATCCCTTTTTCTCACTCGATAAATACAAAGTATGTGAATTTCAACATGGCTGTTCTTCTCTCGTGAGTTTCACTCACTATAGGACCCAGACCAAAATTGGTCATTCGTTAAATGTCCTCATTTCTTCATAGCTTCTCTCATAGAGGTGATTGAATAATATCATACAATCTAGTGTTGATACATAGGAATGTCGTCTTCCTTTGAATAAATATTCTTTTCAAAAGTACCACTGTGCATCTGTTTATCGACAACGATGGCGAAGCCCAAGTTCATAATAAATTGTGGTTTTACCTTTCTATGCGAAATATAACTTTGCCATTCCTTGGCAAAAGAGAATAAACACTGGGGTAAAGTACATACAACATGTCTAAATGACTATCACTTTTCCCCATTGACTTATAGATCACTTTTTCGGCGATAGGCCTGCTACAACAAAATTCGACATCCAGACAGGATGACGGCCATGAATCACACCCCTTGCTAGCGATACTTCCGCTGCATAGCCTTTGACCTTTTCTAGCGACAACCAACATAGTTCGACTTAGAAATGTAAAGATATCCATATATAAGACAGACTCGTCCTACTCATACAAACACTACGTATAAATTCAGGCCATAGATATACTGAAGCAAGAACAATCTATTCCTACCCAGCCAAAGAATAAATCGCAGTAGGCCTAGACTCGTCCGCGGAGTCCGATCGAAGATGACGGAACTACTTTCAAGGGAAGTAACTCAAAAATGACTTCTCCTTAAGCACTTAAAAAGGAAATACTTTGATTACAAAATATTTGCGAACATAATAAGTATATAAATGTATTATATTGCAAGATAGTAAAAATTGCCCTTTACAGTCTTACCACACCTCCCGGGAAAAAAAAAAAAAAAATTTTTTTTTTTTTTAAATACATCTAGGAGCACGTAGAATAGGCTCACAACGCAAGAATACTGCGCAGATGAAAATATCAGGAATAACTATAATTCCTAATATGACCGGTGAGAATATATCTCAAAATCTGAGAGAAATTGTTTCTCTACGAATAAATGTTTCCAGGAAGGTGTGATGTACGTATAATACAATTCTGGTAATTATACAATGCATACCAAAAATTCACACTATAATCTTAAATTTATGATTTATGAAGAAACAATCATCAAAGAACAGCGGTGAATAAACATCAATAAACCGCTAAGTAGCGATACCATCATTCTATTATTAAATTACAAATGTGTATCTTAGTAAAGAAACAAAAAATAACTGTTGTAAAGTTATACATATTAAAAAGATCCAATATTTAACAGTTAAGTGGCATCATGTGGGCATCTGGACAGAATGTCCGCCATCACATTTTCTGAACCACGGATAACTCGTACCGAGAAATGAAAAGGTTGAAGAGCGATTGCGTATCGAGTTGATCTCGAGCTCTTCAAGTTCTTACTTTGGATAGCCGTAAGAGCTTTTTGGTCAGTTTCCACTACGAAATGCGCGCCCAGAAGGAATCTTTGGAGTTTGAGAATTGACCAAACCATTGCCAATAATTCACGGTCTAAAACCGAGTAATTCCTTTCTGCAGCATTAAGTTTTCTGGATATATACATTACAGGATGCAGAGTTCCAGAGTACTCTTGCATTAGTGCCGCTCCAATCCCAGTGGATGAAGCGTCACTACGAAGAACAAATGTCTTATCTGTTGTAGGTAACACTAAAATAGGTGGTGATGAAAACATAGTTTTGATCTTCTCTAGTGAAGATTGGCATTCATGAGACCAGTGAACCATGTTAGGCGACCCTTTCTTTAATAGTGTAGAGAGAGGTGCCATGATAGAGGACAGATTCGGAATGAAACGTCCATAAAATTGTATGAGACCTAAAAGACTTCGCACTTGCTTTTTAGTCCTAGGGATAGAGATGTTAAGTATCTTAGTGATATTATGGTCTTCTGTCTTCAAGAAACCGTGACCTACTCGATGGCCTAAGAAAGCAATTTCGCTAAAGCCAATACAAGCTTTGGATGGTTTTGCTGTCAGGTTATACTCACGCAGAGTTGATAATAATTCAACTAACCCTGAATAGTGATCTTCCCAAGTATCGCTGAAAAGACAGATGTCGTCTAGATAAGCAATGACATCTGACCGATACGATAGGATTCGACGCATCATGCGTACAAATGTAGCTGGTGCGTTCATAAGGCCGAAAGGCATAAAATTCCATTGGAAAAGGCCTCTGGGAGTAGAGAAAGCGGTAAGAGGTTTGGCGCGTTCGGATAATGGAACTTGCCAATATCCTTTAGACAAATCAAGTTTAGTGAAAAAATGCGATTTAGAAAGACGAGTAAGTAGCTCTCTTCTAGTAAAGGCATAGGTTCAGCATCGAACTTCGTAACTTGATTCAATTTGCGATAGTCAACGCAAAGACGTATGTTATTGTCTTTTTTTCGAACAATAACCATCGGCGAAGAATATGCAGAAGTGGATGGTTCGATTATTTGTAAATCTATCATTTCATCCAACTCCTTTTCAACCTGTGTTTGGAAATGTATAGGGATAGGATAAGGTCTAACCCTAATTGGAGTATGTTCAGTTAGAACAATGTCATGCTCAATGACATGAGTTTGTCCAGGGATGTCAGTGAGGACATCCTGAAATGTTTGTAACATAGACGAAACTTGTCGCCGTTCTCCTAGAGACAAATCAGGAGAAACAGTAACGTCTTTCCATGATTCACTAGAATGAAGTGGGATCATTGGAAGCGGAAGATTAACATCCGAAAAACTTGTTTCCTCATCCTGTATTACAGACAGTGATGAGTAATGACCATGTTTGACATGAGAATCGTCCGTTGCCTGGAAAATAGGCTGTAGATAGTCAGGACGTTCATGGAACTCCGTAAGCATATTGATGTGGAAGGTTTTATGCTTCCCGTTGATATCGACGATGTAGTCAACATCTGAAATTTTCGATATTATATCGTACGGACCTTTCCAACTAATAAGGAGTCTATTTTCACGACAAGGTAGCAAAACAAATGCTTTGTCACCAGGACAAAGTTGTCGTAAAGTTCTCTTCTTATTAGCAAATTGTCTTGCCTTCTGCTTAGCAAATTCAGAAGAGGACGTTGCCAATTTGCATGCTTCGATAATCTTTTGTCTCAGCGCGATGACATACTCGTAAGAAGATTTTGTGTCATCGTCAATATTGTCAGCTGTTATAAGATCATGCAGCAAAGACATTGGGCCGCGCGGTCGCGCGCCAAAGACAAGTTCAAAGGGAGAAAACCCTGTATGTTCATTGGGGACCTCTCTGTACGCGAAGAGGGCCGCGGGTAAAACCCTATCCCAATCTTGAGGATGATCCTCAGTTATCTTCCCTAATAAGTTCTTAAGTGTTCTATTTAGTCGCTCGACCATCCCATTGGACATAGGATGATAGATGCTACTCAAAGATCTCTCTATCTGTAGAGTAGACATTACTTGAGACATGGTATCCGATATCAGTTGGGTGCCATGATCTGATAATATTTCTCCGGGGAATCCCAGCCGAGAAAATATAAGCCAAAGAGCATCTGCAATGTCAGCGGTAGTAATGCTCTTTAGAGGGATAGCCTCTGGCCAACGTGTGCACATGTCTACACACGTTAAGATAAACTGATGTCCTCTAGCAGATTTGATCTTGAATGGACCAATGATGTCTATCGCCATTTTCTGGAATGGACGAATAGGAATATCTGCAGCCTGAATAGGCGCAGCATGACGAGGACCTTTGGATTTGACTTCTTGACATACTTTACAGGATCGACAATAGATCCGTATGTCCTTGTTCACAAAAGGCCAAAAGAAAGCCGCAAGAACTCTTGACTTTGTACGGGAAAAACCCATGTGACCAGCACACTGAGAGTCGTGTGCATGTTGTAAGATCTTAACTCTCAAATTCTTGGGTACAAGAATCTGAGAATGACTTGACTTAGTGGAGTCTTGCACCATACGTACAAGTACGCCATTCTTCATTGTAATCCAAGATTTACAATTTGAATCTTTATTCGGATCACCTTTCGTTACAAGAGTGAAGAATTTCTTAAGAGTCGGATCTTCTTCTTGTTGTTTTATAAACGAGTCACGAGAAATTACCAAGGGATCATCTTGGTTATGCACTTCATTATCTTCAACAGATGAAGTTTCAGGCATATTGAGAGCTTGAGCTCTAGTGACTACCGCATTAGCAGATTGCATATTTTGATTTTCCCAAACGGAAATTTGCTCCGGAGTGCATTCTTTGACTCCGTGAATGCGACCGATGATAAGATCAGCGATCGGATTCGGCAAAAGACATGCGTGTACATCTCCTGTGAAGAAAGGAGTAGCAATCCTAATGATAGCGGTAGAGTATTTCTCTATGGTGCCGCCAAATGTTACGCATTTGACTACTTTGCCTGTAGAATGAGAAGGATCTATGAGTGACTGCCTAACCCCAATAGTTGTGCATCCAGAATCAAAAAGTACTGAGACTGGATTGTCATTTACTAAACCTTTGTGTAAGACAAGAGAACCTCTCCCATCATGCGCGATTGACGCAGGAAGAGCGGGAAGAGGATGCCCACAGCTTAAAGTAGACACTGTGGTTGGCTCAAATAATGTTTTGCATTGGGGGCACTGAGATGCTCTCCCAAAATCAAAAGCGGCACATGCCATATTATTAGAGTCATCATTATCTTTATTTTGTTTATAGGCTTCGTGGGACTCTTGCTGTGCAGAGTTCGCCTGGTAATGAGCTTTATGTTTTTTGAATTGTGCTCTACCTCTGTTATTATTGCCTCTGTACTTATCATTGTTTCCACTATTATAACCTCTACTCGGGTTTGAATCATAGCTCCTTTGGTTACTATCATCATATTCATTATAATGAGTATCTCTGTAATTATGATCTTGTTGTCTCCATGAAGGAAAACTTGGATAGTTTCTAGAATGACTTCCTTTGCGAAAGTTCCTGTAATTATGACCACCCCTGAATCGAGGGCTGTCAGCTCTTCTCCAGGTATTCGAAGAAGAACCCTGAAATGATTGGTTACCTTGGTTCTGATAACTGTAATAGTTACCTTTTTTATTAAACCTATTTTGAGGTCCTTGGAATTTGTGAGAGTGATTAGGGTTGTATGGTGTTGCAGAAGCAACTGGCATACCTTCTTTAACCTTACTGTTGCTAATAGCTACGTCCGGATGTGCAGTGACGTATTGGGTACAATACTGTTCCATTTCTTTTAGAGACTTAGGTTTACGCTCATGTAAGAATTCGAGGAAAGGTTTATTTATACTTGACATAATCTTGTCTCTGAGTATCAAGTCCATAAGGGCTTCATAAGTCTTTTCTGTTTTGGATAGCTCAATCCAACGATCAAATGTAAGACGTGTCCTTGCAATGAATTCTGAGAATTCTACACCTGCCTCAGGCACCATTGTCTTAAACAACTTCCGATAACCCTCTTCAGACAACTGATACTTCTTTAATAAGGCTGCCCTAATAACATCATAGTTATCTTTGTCAGCCTCTTCAACCAAACTTAAACTAGTCAGAGAATCACCTTTCAGATTTTCTGATAACTGGTTAGCATATTGTGATTTGTCCACATTATGTGCTCGACACGAGCGTTCAAATCTATTTAGCCAGAATGTTATGTCATCACTGGAAGGGTTGAACGCTGGTACCTTGACCTTGTAAGTAAAGGGTTTACCATTACCACCAGATGCTTGATTACCATCACTTATGTTTGTTAACTTTAACTTTTCTAACTCAAATGCTAAAAGTTCTTTTTTTGTGTTCATGCTCTCTTATTGCTTTTTTCTCTTCTGCTTCAGCTTTTCTTTGTAATCTTTTTTCTTCTGCAGCAGCTTGTAATTTTTTCTCTTCTGCTTCAGCTTCTCTTTGTAATCTTTTTTCTTCTGCAGCAGCTTGTAATTTTTTCTCTTCTGCAGCAGCTTGTAATTTTTTCTCTTCTGCAGCAGCTTGTAATTTTTTCTCTTCTGCAGCAGCTTCATCTTTTCTTTTCTCTTTTTCCATTTCCATCTGGAATCTTTTTTCATCAGTCTGTATCTGCAATTTCTTTTGTTCATACTCTCTTTGTAATTTTTTTTCCTCAGCTTCTAATCTTTTCTCCTCAATCAATGCTTTTCTTTCTTCAGCAGCTAATGCTTTGTCATATTGAGCAACTGCCCATTCTTCTAATTGCTGACCAGTCTTATCAAGAGCCTTGCCTTGTGTGATAAAATAATCTAATGTAGACATCTTGTCTAATAAGATCAGTAATTTGCAAAAGTAAATAAATTCACTTTCTTAGTCTTAATCAAAGACCTTGTATGATAACTTTTTAACCTGTGGAAAATAGTACTTAACTATCCCAATCACTGTGGGAAACAAGCCTTACAAAGGTCTTGTATAAATCCTTATATAATAACAGCTATAAGTTGCTGGTTCACTCTATAATATAAGTGCAGTGCACCAGAAATAGTGTTTTATATCATCAACTGTGTACCTTTAGTAATAGCAATTAACTATCAGTTGATTCTTGTACATCAATTTATATGATCAACTATATTTTAAATAGTGTATGTCGATCAGGCACAAAACAAAACAGTTATACAGGAGAACATGAAAACATTTGCGGAAATGAAATAAATGAAATGGGAAAACAATAAAAGATAAACCGCAAGAGGATAACAAATACAAATAACGCCACAGTATATAAATATAAATTGAGAATAGAACTGAAAGATAGAATAGGGTAGACCAACAAATTACAAACAAATCAAAACAAACTAAAGAACAGAGGAATATTACAAAAACAACAATGAGTACAGTCTTCACAGCTAACACTAATAGCAACAGCTGTCGCAGCAAATTTTCAATCAAGAAAATTGCACCTATAGAAACGCACACATCAGACCCTCTATTACGTGGGATACTCTGCTGTGTGACACCGCCCAACCAAAACAACAACCCGCTGGATACAAACAAATATCACATATAAATATTTAAACATAAATACATAATTGCATAAATAGTATGGCAATATGATGTAAATAGAGTGTTGCAGAAAGAATGTGTTGTAAAGAAGGCTCAGTTACACTGCCTAATAGTACAGTACTGTGGTACTTTATTAAACAAATACTTCTGGTCTAATTATTTTAAATTCAACACAGAAATAGAAGCTCCATCGTTGATGTGAATGATAACAATCGATGTAGGACTTCTCAGTTCAATAACATTTCCTTTCGCAAACACTGTCAAATATTCTCCAGTCCTGATGTGTAATGTTCTATGTTTCAACCAAGCTTGCTGTGTAACACTGTCAGTTGTATGGCAAATGTCCAACGAACCAAATGTCAACAAACGCTGACCTAGTTACCGCATACTGTCGACAGGACAGGTCACGCTGACATCACTGTAGAGTTGTACTGCTGATGTATTTGTGTGTCGTAACAGACCCCAAGGAACGTCTGGTCTCAGTAGTTTACTTCTCAATATGGTCACTGTGCAGGTTGACCCAGGAAGCTGGCACACCAGTTGTTAAACTCTGTTTAGTTGTTAACTCATACTGGCTACTAGTTGTTGAATCACGCTTTATTTGTTAAATGACGTGAATGTCCACCAGTTGATAAATGTAGATGTTGGGACTGGTGTAGTAAAGTGTAACGATTGTCAACTCATTAAACCCAGCACAGTTTTGGTCATACAGGTCATCTTGTCCTGGAACGTGATGAGGCTCCGACAAGAATGTGAGTGTAAACAATGAGTGTGTATGTGAATGTCAGAACGCGAATGGTAGAATGATTCGATAGAGTTGACAGGTTGGTGTACATCACTCATACTCACACTGTTCGAATTCAAGAAGTACTGGAACTACGGTGGTCTTTTTATAACATTTAATGGGACGCACACTTGGACAGTACGTGTATGGTTACAGGAACAAATGTCGACATAGACAGCATAATGTTGATCACAGGAATATCATCTTAAGTTAGCATTCATGCTTGGCAAATATCATAATGGAGCATTCGTAAATAAGCATTCAGAGTTCCATCATGTAAATCATCTGGCTTTACTGACTGGGCACGTCAGACCATAACCAATATATAGGAAGGCTCCTAGACCTAACCTCGTCTAGTGAATATCCCTTCACGTAAAGTTCAATATATATATTTTCCATAAAGATATAGGAATCCCAGACATGGGTTCTCACATGTAGCAGTGATCTCTTGGTTCATCGAGCGATAGTACAGGCATCCCTTTTTCTCACTCGATAAATACAAAGTATATGAATTTCAACATGGCTGTTCTTCTCTCGTGAGTTTCACTCACTATAGGACCCAGACCCAAATTGGTCATTCGTTAAATGTCCTCATTTCTTCATAGCTTCTCTCATAGAGGTGATTGAATAATATCATACAATCTAGTGTTGATACATAGGAATGTCGTCTTCCTTTGAATAAATATTCTTTTCAAAAGTACCACTGTGCATCTGTTTATCGACAACGATGGCGAAGCCCAAGTTCATAATAAATTGTGGTTTTACCTTTCTATGCGAAATATAACTTTGCCATTCCTTGGCAAAAGAGAATAAACACTGGGGTAAAGTACATACAACATGTCTAAATGACTATCACTTTTCCCCATTGACTTATCGATCACTTTTTCGGCGATAGGCCTGCTACAACAAAATTCGACATCTAAGACAGACTCGTCCTACTCATACAAACACTACGTATAAATTCAGGCCATAGATATACTGAAGCAAGAACAATCTATTCCTACCCAGCCAAAGAATAAATCGCAGTAGGCCTAGACTCGTCCGCGGAGTCCGATCGAAGATGACGGAACTACTTTCAAGGGAAGTAACTCAAAAATGACTTCTCCTTAAGCACTTAAAAAGGAAATACTTTGATTACAAAATATTTGCGAACATAATAAGTATATAAATGTATTATATTGCAAGATAGTAAAAATTGCCCTTTACATATGCATTGCTGAAGACAGAGAGCAGTGGAGGACCCTGTCTGCTGATGCTTCTACCATGGCACCCCTACGACCCATGACGGGTTACGGGTTGAGATGATGATGATGATAAATGAGTGCTTGCACAGAATAGATTAGATGGATTGAATTGGTATGACACGATCACCAATGTGAAAGAACCAAGCAGGTACTGAACGAACAAAATCTTTATTGCATAAGGGCAAAGAAATAGGCATTATTACCTTTTTACATTTCTGCCCTGCAGTAATACAATTCTAAAAGTGTTTCAGTGGAACAAGAGGTGAAGAAAGGATGCTGTAAATGGATAACTCATGCACTGAGAAAAATCAGTTGATAGCATTACAAGGTTGTCCTTGTTCTGGAATACCCCAAAGTAAGAGAAATAAAAGGAGACTGAAAAACACCTGGAGAATTAAATTGAAGGTGTGAAAGGGATAAAGAAGACATGAAAAAGCCTTTGAGTGAATGTTTTGAAGCTGAAGGATGCCGGTTTATGAGATATGTATTTTATTAAATTAATAACAATTCTGTTAATTCCACTAGCCTATGGGTCCTCTGATGGTTCAGGAGCTTTCATTTAGAAGAGCCTTTTTATAATGTGTCCAGTCAGTCTTCACATTCGTTACTTCATTTTAGTTGTTTTTGTTTGTTTTGTTTTTATTCGTTTGTTTTTTATTTTTATTGATTGTTTGTTTCTTGGAAAGGGGAGGTCACACACAAGAACATTAACACAAATTTGGTTTTGATTTACTCTATGTGGAATGAGTGGAGGGGGAAAGAAGGTACTGTATTTGGGTATTGGAAATCTGACTTTATTTTCTTGAATTAGTACACCATATGTCCTAATTATAACCCATCACGGGTTCAACAGATACTTTATTAAAAAAAAAAAAAAAAAACTTTCGTTTACTTTTATGTTTTTACTTCTTGTTTGACCTTTTCTTGCATTTCTCTGTTGATGACTTTATCCCACCATGTCAGCTGTAAGTAAAAGGGTATCACTTTTTCTATATTGTTTTCTTTCTTTTGTTTTGGTCCAATTTGTGTGTGTCGTTCCTACATGAACCATTTCGTGCAGTGCAACTAAGCTAACCCAGTGGCTGGCACAAGTGACATAAGGATACCTTGAGGAAAATAAAATAATGCTTGGACACAGGGGAAAAGATAGCATGATGAATTCAGCTGAAACACAGTCGTGCCCACTTCCCACAAAAAAAAAAATGGAGCTTAATGATCACCCAGAACACAATTCTATTGCCAAGGACATAGTTCTATCTCCTCAAGGCGCTGAATGGCAACAGTGTTAGTGAAAAGAAAGAACAGTTGCAGTGATTGTTATAATTAATGTAATGTAATGAGACGATTGCAGTTACTAATGTAATAGAAAAGTAAAACGTAGAACCGTAGCAAATACTGCCACAGGTGAGAGTGAAGTATTATTAGAAACTTCACTTTGTACTAGGTCTCTGCTTTATCAGGTGGGGTGATCATTTTCCTTCCTCATTGCTTTTGCCTTCCCTAGTTCATGAGGAGAGTCAGCTACCCATTTTTACAGCTGGGTAGACTGGAGAGTGACATGACCTGGTTTTGAACCTGTTCCCTTTGCCTCAAGAAGCAGTTGCTCTACACTGCCACTTGATGGCTCAGTAGAAAGATTATGATAAATCATTCATTATTAATACAATGAAATGGAAAAATGATTGTTGACCTTGTTGTCATGACAGGGATGATTGCGATGATTATTGTGAGTAATGTTAATGAGAGGTTAGATTGCTATGATAGTTATTATTAATGTAATAGAAAGGAAGATTGTAATGACTGCTGTTATTGGTGTAATTAATATAAATAGTGTAGTGATTATTGTTATTAATATGATATTAAAGAAGGTGGCAATTATTGTTATTATTAATATAAAATGTCATTATGATGTTTCAGTGAGAGCAGCATGTTTGTGACCCAGAACAGATTTATCCTGAAGACTTGTGGAACTACCACTCTGCTCGCTGCAGTCAAAGGTCTCATTCAGCTGGTCAAGAGAGAATGTGGATTTGACACTGTGGTAGTAAGTTGATAAACTTGATAACTTTGTGATAAATCCACGTTCATCCCAGTGTAACATGTAAACAAAGTTGTGGATGTTCGGAAAAAATAAGGATGATAGATTGTGAAAAGAAACTACTTGAGAAGTATGAAAAAAATGCATGTTTTAAACGTTGATCAGAATAGGACTTTAGGCATTCTTGCTGGAATAAAACTTTGCTGGAACCCACAGGGGAAAAGAAGAGTTAGGAGGCCAACAAGAATATAATGGTAGAAGAGGAAGCCAAGGTAGCAGAATATCTCATGAGCAGAGCTAAAAAAAAGAGTTCTCAAAATACAAAATGACGACAGGCAGCAAGTACAAGCATTTGGTCCAGAGAAAATTAAAATAAGATGAATGATCTTACTGGAAAGGAAGACCAAAGGTAAAAGATGTACAGACAGGCAGAGACTAATGTTGCTTGATAAAAAAAGAGAATGGAGAGGATTAAACTATGGACAGTCTTCAAGAATGATTCGGAGAGAGAGAGAAACAGAAAAGTTAATGTGTTGATGCAGGCTTTCAGCTAGTGAGCCAGCAGCAGTTGTGGCTCCATAGGGAGCAGAAAGGGAAATAATGATCATGATGACCTGTGTGTTTTCATGTCTTGTTTCCATATTGTCACCCCATGCTTCTATGCTGATTTCTTATCTTGATCTTTTATAACTGTTTTTGTAGTCAATCCCTCATCTTTCATACTTATGTGTTAATATCTTATTATGTCATTGATATTCATTCAAGTTACCTAATTCCACCTGAACTGTTACTCAAATCAGGACATTTTCTACTCGCGAAAGAACTTTGCACGGCCAGAATTGCAACACTTCATGCACCAGTCCTTTGATAAAGAAGTGGACCATTTGGATCAGATGTTCACAAGTAAGTACATTTCTTTAGTGTAACTAAAATCATCTAGTGCATTCTTGTATAGTATTTGAAAGTGCTTGTACTGTTGAAGATTCAAAAAGTTTTTATTTGATAGCTTCTTGAGCAAAACATTTTGATTTACCTGACTAACAAGTTCTTTCCTTTCGCCTTACAAAAATGTTTTTAAAATAATTGTTTCCCTCTTAGCAGTATGCTCCTGCAGCTTAGCATTCATAACTTATGTTTCGAACTTTACATTAGTTCCTTAGTACGATACTGTAGTAAATTGCATTTCTATTTTACCAATTCAGCATAACTTGTCTTATTGTTGCAGGTGGCGCTGCTTATGTGCTGGGCCGTATGAACAAGGATTGCTGGTGAGTTGGTTAATTACATTCACATTTTAGTTTTTTTTTTTTAATTTCCTTCCTTGTGAGTGAAAAAATGTTTTATAAGAGGTATATTGTGGGGAGCCATGTTTATTGACCATGTAATGGACACATTAATGAAAAAAACAATTATGTAGAACTGATGGAAAGAACTGGACAGATACCAATGGAACAAGATGTGAGAAGACGGATGATAGTTTCCATTCTTAAGCACGATGTGTGAACATGTCTAATGTTTGTTCAATGTTTACATGGAATTTTTGTAAGACACATTAAGAAAAGCCAGTCAGTAGCTTTACAAGGCAGTCCTTGTTCTGAATACCCCATGGCGAGAAAAAAAAGAGATGTTTAAAAAAAACAAAACAAAAACTACGGAGTAGGAAAAACAATTCTGAAGGATATAAATAAGACATGGAAAGACCTTGAAAGGATAATGAAGGTAGGAAGACTTGGTGGGTATTGTTTTAAGGTCTCTGCTCCATAGGGTGCTTCAGGGTACTGAACTGAACTGAATGGATACCATCTGTACAGTTAATAGATGTAGATGTGTTTGTGTACCTAGATGTCTATCTACCTGTCTGTCTGTCTCTCTGTCTGTCTCCATCTGTTTCTGGGGTTAGGTATTCCACAGCTTCCTTTCTGCATCCATTTGGCTGTTGTTTTTTTCATAACTTGTATAGTATGTTTTTCAGTCAGCTCTGGCAGTCTTCTTGTCCTTCTGGAAACCTTGTGTAAGTTTACTGAGACATTGTCTTCGTGATGAATTGTTATTTCTGGACTAGTATTTTCTAAACTGTATGGACTTCATAGCTGGCAGATGCTGGAGCTGGGTTGGCCATGTCCTCAGAAGAGACCCCCATGCCATCACAAGAACAGCTATGCTATAGACCCCTGAAGGAAAATGAAAGAGAGGCCGACCAAAAACAACTTGGTGGAGGACTGTGGAGGCTGAGACGCAAAGAATGAACCAGAGTTGGGGTACTATACGAAGGATGGCCACCGACCAAGCAAAGTGGAATCAATTTGTTGTTGGCCTACAAGACGCCACTAGACATGATGGCCACTGACTGCTTTGATGGTCGGCAGCTAAGGATCAAAGAAAGAAGAAGATGGACTTCATTGCTCCATGTCCGGTGTTAATGGTCTTGTCTAAGTTAGATTGCTATTTTCAGCTGAATATCGTACCTTAACTACAGTCATTGACATCTAAATGTCATTTCTTAACTACATACCTCTGTCACCTGCTATTTTCAGCTGTCTTCTTCTTCTTGGATCCTTAGCCCTTGATTGACAAAGCAGTCAGTGGCCATCACACCTAGTGGCATCTTGTAGGGCAGCTACAAATTGTCCCCATTTTACTCATTCGGTGGCCATCCTTCGTGCTGTGCCCCAACTCTGGTTCTTGCTTTGCATCTCAGCCTGCACTGTTCTCTGATAGGTTGTCTTTGGTCTGCCTCTCTTTCGCTGTCCTACTGGGGTCCATAGCATAGCAGTTCTGGTGATGGTGTCTACTTTCAGCTGAGTATCATACCTGATCTACAGGTTTCCTGATCTAAATGTCATTTCTTAGCTGCAAACTTCTGGCAGCTAAGTATCAGTCTTTGCTAGATGTCTTATCTAGGCTAGTGTTGCATCTTCATGTCCTGTGTCATTTAAATGTAAATTCTCATAAATGCCATTTCTTGGCTGCATACCTCTCTCTGTCACCTAAGTATCAATTTTAGCTAGATGCCTCTTCTTCATGTCCTTTTTTATGTAAGTGTCAGTTCTCATAAATATGTTTCTGAGCCTCACCCCAATAAAACTTTTAATATAATTTTAGTATAGAAAACAGACAAGCATGGGTGAGCTACAGGCTTGAAAAAGCATACACAGTATGTATATTCATTTTTGTCTTCTTTTTTTTTTCTTTTTCATGCACTCCTTATGGAGTAACAGGCCCCCATGAATGAAGCCTGCATCTGAGCACATGCTCAAGCTGCAGTAGCTTCTGTAGTTACTTGTGTTATGTGATGGAGGTTGCCAGCCCTATGCAGAATCTCATTATTTGCCTTTCATGACATGCCTGAGTAGTAATCCTATTCCTTGTCTCCCCAGAGACTCAAAGAACTAAATGGGCAATGTTATATTAGTCATAAAATAATTTGACTCATTATTACCTGCTATAGTTGCCATGAACAATATACCGTTTAATGAGAATGCTGATAAACCTTTAGGTACCTATACACAATGGATGGTGGTGGCATCAAACAGCCAGATCAGACTCTGGAAGTATCCTTTTATTCAGGTTTATTGACCTTCATATCTGGCTGGGATTGGAAAAGGGGTGAGGGAGGGGAGGGTGGAAATTAGATTATTTGAAGAAAGAGGATATAGGATTTAAAATTTTGAAACATGATTACTTGAAAATCAGTCAGGTACAGTTACATATGCATATATGTATTATCCTTAACAGCAATTATTTAGTTAGTTTTTAAACATCTTTTTACAATTGTTTGTCGTTCCTTGGTGAGGCGAGAGAACCATATTTTAACAAACAAACAAAAAATTTGGTAATGGCATTGACTTTTGGCAGATTGAAAAAAATTGCAATAGTTTTGTTAAACTGTTCTGGAAATTTATTTCTCTTGTTTAAAATTGATACAATTTTTCTTTCTAAAAAGAGGCTGTATATTTATATACAGGCAGTGTCCACACACCCCCAGGCTAATTTGCAGTTGAAATTCAGACAGGTGCTGCATTTTTTAATGAGAATTTTAAGCATTTGCCGGTCCTTTGCAATAAAGAATTAGAACTGCATATGTACAGTAAAGAAAGAAAACAAGTATAGATGCCTTAACCTTGATCTGTTAGCTTATGATGTGGGAACTGTGCCCTAAGAAAATGAAGATGTTCACAAAGGAAGTGTGTGCTGATGGGAAGGAAGCAACACTGGTATGTGCAAACACCCTGTTGTCTTCTTTGTTATAATTCTTTTTTTATTTCGGTACGTATACAATTACACTTTAAGTATCTTAGCTTTCAGACAGTTTTAAGGTTCATTGTAATATTATCATTATGTCTCTTAAGTTTCCCTGTCTCTTACCTTCTGTGAACATTCTTCTTCTTGGATTCTTAGCCCCTGACTGACAAAGGAGTTTGGCTATCACATTTAGTGGCATCTTGTAGGGCAGCAACGAACTATCCCCATTTCGCTCGGTCGGCGGCCATCCTTCGTGTCGTGCCCCAACTCTGGTTCATGCTTTGCATCTCGGCCTCCACTGTTCTCTGCCAGGTTGTCTTTGGTCTGCCTCTGTTTCACCGTCCTTCTGGAGTCCATAGCATAGCAGTTCTGTTCATGATATCAGGGTCCCTTCTGAGGACATGACGAACCCAGTTCCAGCGTCTGCCTGCAATGGTGGTGTGCATGCCTTTTTGACTGCACCGTGTAAGCAGTTCCTGGTTGGAGAACGTCATGCATCATTTTAAAGTATGTGTCTTTTATTCCTAATGAAAGTAACTTCATATGTATTAAGTATAAATGGATGGGGGATGGTGGTGTCTGAGGAGTTTTTGTAATATGAATGAGCTTCAATCAGATTGTGAGCTAATCACTCAGATATCACTAAGAAAAAAATCATCTGCTGTCTTCAATCTACGTCATATTAAATTAGATAATGCCTCTAAATACTATATATTTTTAATATATGCTTTGGATGAATTATTTAAATATACTAGGTAGTCTTAATGACTCAGTACAGCTGATGGAATGAGAATAGTAAGCAAACAATGTTCATTCAGAATCTACCCAGTTTCATCTTTACATTTCAGATGTCTGGTATCTGTGACATCATTCCTGGCATGAAGATTGATGATTATCTGTTTGAACCATGTGGATACTCCATGAATGGACTTTTACCTGGGGTATGAGCTGCAGTGACACATATGTATCTTATACAAGGGGATTGACATAAGTCTTGGGCCTGACCATGAAGGAGTCACAGGAGGAAGATGAAACTTGGCACATTTAAAGTTCATCATATTTGCACTGAATGTGTGAAGTACGCGTTTGTTTCTTCAATGGGTTTTCCCGCTACGGTGCACGGTGCAATGTACCCTATTGACCGGATCTGCTGCTGCAAATATTTGACAAAACAATGGAAAAGAAGGAGGCCAGAGCTGTGATAAAATTTCTGATGTTTCAGGGAAAAACACCTACAGAAATACATAGGGAGATGGAACCAGTGTTTTGTGATTCTTGTCCTTCATATACTTCGGTAAAAAAACTGGTGTCAACAGTTTAAGTGCGGCCGCTCAAATGTTGCTGATCTGCCAAGATCTCGTAGACCAGCCTCAGAGTGCAACGGTGAAAATGCAACAAGAGTGAAGAAAATCATTGACCAGGATCGAAAAATGACAATTGTAGAGATAGCTAGTAGAGTAAAACTAAATGAAAGAACAGTTTATAGAATTTTACACAACAGACTGAACATGAGAAAAGTGTTTGCATGCTGGGTTCCGCGACTGTTGACATGTGAACAGAAGCAAACGAGGGTAAATTGCTGTCAACAGTTGCTCAAAAAGTGTCAGTCAAAAAATTTTTTGGAGACCATGGTGACAGTAGATGAGACTTGGGTACACCATTATGACCCCGAATCCAAAATTGCCAGCATGCAATGGAAAACCCCGGGCTCCCCAACACCTATCAAGGCGAGAGCGCAGAAAGAAGTGATGCTGACTGTTTTTTGGGACGGCAAAGGTGTCCATTTTAAAGATTATCTGCCTCGTGGCAACACAGTTAATGAACAGTACTATGCAGATCTTCTCACCAAACTAAGAACGGTTGTGACCAGGAAACAAGGGATAACGCGCACTCAAAGTCTTCCTTTGCTTCAAGACAACGTGCCCTCTCACAAAGCACGGCTTGTGCAGCTAGCAGCCAACGATTTGAATATTGAAATTCTTCCACACCCACCATATTTTCCAGATTTGGCTCCATCAGACATTTTTCTATTCCCAAATCTTAAAAAACAGCTAAAAGGAAATCATTTTGACAGCGTTGAAGAGGTTATACTGGCATGTGATGACTGGTTTAGTTTGAAAAATAGGGTGTTCTACTCCCAAGGTCTTTTCAAGGTCAAGCAGAGATGGCAGAAGTGTGTCAATTCAGACGGTGGCTATATTGAAAAGGAATAAACACTATACAAAATTTCAGCTTTCTGTGACATGTCCTTCATGGTCAGGCCCAAGATTTATGTCAATCCCCTTGTATTTTAACTGTATTTTAATATGCTAAATAAATCTCAGAGCATCTGATAGGCTAAGTAGTTACAATGCTTTCCTTTTGTGGCAAAGTTATCACGTTCCAGAATCGAAACCAAGTGTCCATCATGCTCCAGTCTACCCAACTGTAAATTGGTACCTTATTCTGCTCATGAGTTAGGGAAGGCAGCGAGGAAGGGAACTAATCACCCCACCTCATACAAAAGCTGGACCTGGTATAGTGAAATCTCTTAATTCTTCACTGCCCTAATGCAGTATCTGCTATGGGACTACATTTACCTTTTTTATTTTTAAAATAAACCTAAACATTCATTCATCTTTTCACTGGTTACTGAGCATAGTGTCACCACTGTAGCTGACCCCCTTGTTGGAAGCCTGTGTCATAGCACAGCAGCAGTTGTTTCTGTAGCAAAATATTTTACAATACAAGGTTGCCAGCCGTGTGCATGCCACATTAGTCACCTATTATGACATGCCTGAGGGATCAGCAGCTCTATTCTGTCTTTATCTCCTCAGAGACCCCTGGGAACTACATAGGGCAAATCTAAAAAGTTGGAACGAATGAACGAACAAACTTTATTTTCGAAGGGTTAAGAATTGGGCACATAGGCCCCTCTAACATTCTGCCCTTCCACTCTCATTTATCTTGCATATTATATCCTTTCATTCCCACATGTTACTTAAAGCATTAATATGAAGGCATGCAACATTATAAAGGTAATATAACAGCGAGCGTTTGCAGTATGCAGTCATAATGAAAATTAAATATTGTTAATTAAACAAATATTATAAAAAAATTAAATTTAATTAAATTTGAAGGAAAAAAAATAATTAAAAAAAAAAAAAGAGAGAGATAAAGTTATATAGTTGTAGATAAATCATAAGTCGTTGGAGATAAATCATTGTCCTTGCAGACACGTCTAGACAGAGAGATAACTGTAGGCAGTTGCAGATTAGCAAGGATGTTTTATGATAAGATTTGCCAGATTATCTGAATACAGGCTTAAAAATTGCCATTCCTAATGTTTGTCAGGAATACAGAAAGATTTGCTGGCCCTTAAAGTGTATCCCATAACCATTTAAATACAATGACTTAATTGATTATTACAAAAAGTAAATTGAGTAATCATTGGATAGACATTGTGGACACTCTTCAAACTTGAGAAGTCACATAAAGAATTGTTAACTCTTAAAGGACGAGACACCAGTATTTGGGGCCGATTTTCCCAGGCACTCATGATGGGAGGTCAGTTTTTGGGGCCATTATATTTGAACTGAGTATTTGTTTTGTGTTGTCTCTATTGTATATTTTATTAACCATCATTCAGTTTCCTTTATAACTATGTAAAATATAACACTTTAAAAAAAAAAACTTGGAAGGGCCGAGCCTTAAACTTAAACACTACATGAAAATCAAGGTGGCAGAAAATTCCTTGTGTCTTACATTTGAAAACCCCCATATTCTTAAGCAAAGTAACGGACTAGGACCTTTTGTACTGTGCAGAGACCAGAGTACAATCTTCAGGTTGAGAACAAGACATGTATCTCTCAACAAGCATTTGCACAGAGTGACCTCAGAGCATGCACCATACTGCAACCACTGTAACAGACAGAAGGAAGAAACAGTCAAACACCACCTCCTGGAATGCCTGGCACTAGCAGACCTGCAGAAGCTATTGCCACCACCAAACCCCCCCATCACCAACACCCTGTATGGAGATAACAATGCAATTGAAAAAGACATGTACCTTTCACTACCTGGCACAAGGAAAAAAGAGTGAAAACACGTAACTTAGGGGATTGGAAAAGTCAAAAAGTCAAGTTCTGACAGAAATATGTGATTTTGATAGAATTTTATTGTCTGTCATCATTTTTCTGAGTCTCTCAGAATTTTATTGTCATTTGTTTTTTCATTTCAGGGGTACTACATCACAATCCATGTGACTCCTGAGTCCCACTGCAGTTATGTTAGCTTTGAGACTAATGTCCCTCAAGTGAGTCCTAGTTTCCCTGTGCACCACTTAATACAGACAAGACATTTACACACACTACTAAATGTAGACATGACTTTAATGCACTGATGGTGCACATCATCATTACCATACTGCTCCCTGAGCAGTATGTCTCCAGTTCCTTTCCCCTGTGTGTTTTTAGGCCTCCCTCTTTTTCTCTAGCCCTGGGGGATTTCAGAAGAAGGACAGCCTTTTAATGCTGTCTGCTGGTTTACTCAGTGTATGACATCCAATGCCAATGTCTTTTCTTCACCTCTTTTTTCCAGTGGTATTTGCCAGGTTCTTTCCTTGAGTTCCCCATTGGTGATCTTTCGTTTTACCATTTTAATCTTTATACAACCAGCAAGTTACAGGAACAGTTAGCATTCACACTCTTTGACATACACTGAGGGAGACTGAGCACCTATGGGTTTGCCCGGAGTGCAATGATGTCGATTCTGTATAACAGTAACAATCTTTATGCTCTGTACAAGCACCAGGTTATGAAAGTATGAAACTTTTTGGTTGTCTTTTTGTTATTGTTCATGTTGCAGCATTGTATTGAATGTACTAATTCTATGCTATTTTAGCTATTAATTTTGGATTTTTATGCAAAGTATGTCATTTAGATTAGATAGATGAAACAAATAGTACATTACACAGTCAGATGCCTGCACATAGCAAGTCATCCTTTCTCATAATTTTGAATGCAGTAGAAGAGAACAGTGGAAGAATGAGCCAAAGAGAATGTGTAAAAGAACAATAGAAGAGACAGCCAAAGAGAACGTAGGATAGAACAGTGGAAGAATGAGCCAAAGAGAATGTGTAAAAGAACAATAGAAGAGGAAGCCAAAGAGAATGTGGAAAAGAGCAGTAGAAGAGGAGACCAAAGAGAACATAGGAAAGAACAGTAGAAGAGGAAGCCATAGTGAAAGTGGGAAAGAACAGTAAAAGAGGAAGCCAGAGAGAACACAGAAAAGAACATTAGAAGAATAAGCCAAAGAGAGCATGAGAAGGAAAGGACTCCTTTGATATTACCTTGCAAAGTGGAAATCTGCTGATGGTTCACTTAACTTAGGAGTGAAATTAGGAAGTGGAAATCTGCTGATGGTTCACTTAACTTAGGTATGAAATTAGGAAGTGGAAATCTGCTGGTGGCTCACTTAACTTAGGTATGAAATTAGGAAGTGGAAATCTGCTGGTGGCTCACTTAACTTAGGTGTGAAATTAGGAAGTGGAAATCTGCTGATGGTTCACTTAACTTAGGTATGAAATTAGGAAGTGGAAATCTGCTGGTGGCTCACTTAACTTAGGTGTGAAATTAGGAAGTGGAAATCTGCTGGTGGCTCACTTAACTTAAGTGTGAAATTAGGAAGTGGAAATCTGCTGGTGGCTCACTTAACTTAGGTGTGAAATTAGGAAGTGGAAATCTGCTGATGGTTCATTTAACAGGTATGAAATTAGGAAGTGGAAATCTGCTGATGGCTCATTTAACCTAGGTATGAAATTAGGAAGTGGAAATCTGCTGATGGCTCATTTAACAGGTATGAAATTAGGAAGTGGAAATCTGCTGATGGCTCATTTAACCTAGGTATGAAATTAGGAAGTGGAAATCTGCTGATGGCTCATTTAACCTAGGTATGAAATTAGGAAGTGGAAATCTGCTGATGGCTCATTTAACTTAGGTATGAAATTAGGAACTTCGCCTAGGCCGGTCCCAAGCCCGGCTGAAAATGGAGGAGGGTGGCCTGCATGGAGGCCGTAAAGAGGCAGCCCCTCCACCATGAAAAGGCACAACAGACCAATCACCTGTTTGCGTTAAAACATGATTACGCGAACTACAAGAGAGAAAACCGAACTGATTCTAAAGGCAACGAACTGGAACGGACTACGACTTATGGAACTTGGAACACAAGAAGTATAAATGGGAAAGAATAGGAGCTGGTGGAAGAGATGAGGAAAGCAAAATTAGAAATCCTGGCTATAACGGAAACAAAGAAAAAGGGACAAGGAGTCATGGATCTCGATGCAACATGCTGCGCTACAGTGGTGTACCCACATCTGAAAGAGCTAACGGGGGCGTGGGTTGCATTGTGGCCAAAAACCAGAAAGATAATATCAAGGGATGGAACTTTGTCTCGGAGCGCATTGTAGTTGTAAAACTAAAAGAAGGAGAAACCATAGTCAGCCTGGTCATAGTGTATGGGCCAAATGAGGATAAGAGAGCAGAGGTCAAGGAGGAATTCTTCGAGCTGCTTCAAAGGACAGTGGATGACTGCCTAGATGAAATTATCATGCTCGGAGATTTCAATGCCAGAGTTGGAAATGACCATGCTAGATGGGGTGGAGCTATCGGAAAATATGGAGAAGATACTCTCAATGACAATGGAAAGCGACTCCTTAGATTCTGCAGTGAGCAGAATCTGATTATTACAAACACAAAGTTCCCCCATAAGCGCATACATGCATACACTAGATGTGAACCAACAAAGAATGAGAAGTCAGTGATCGACTATGCCATTGTTAGGAGGAGCTCATTCAAATATGTCCGGGATGCTAGAGTATTTAGGGGGCCAGAGATCGGAAGTGATCACTACCTGCTTACAATCAAAAGAACAACTGAAAGAGTTGTTCAGCCTAGGAACTGCCCAACATCACGCAAGAAACCAAGTAAACAAATGGGAGAAATGAGCATTAAGACCTACAAGCTGAGAGAGCCAGAAATTAAGACCAGATATCAGGGGCTTATTGCTACAGCTGTGAGAAACACAGAAGAACAACCTGATGACTTGGAAACCCTCTGGCTTAAATTCAAGGACATCATAAAGACAGCTGCTGCAGAAGCATGTGGTGAAGTCCGACTTGAGAACAAGAGAAAGAGGACACCTTGGTGGACAGAGGAAGTCAAAGAGAAAATAAGAGAGAAGAAAATGGCATGGAAACAATACTTAGGAGCTAAAAACACAGCAGGACAAATAGAGAAAGATAGAGAATATGTGATACTTAGAACAGAAGCAAAGAACAAGGTGTGGTAAGCAAGGTCAAGCATCAGAAATGATAACCACTAGCACAGAAGAGGAAACCAATGGTGATGAAGATGACATAAAGATGGAAGAACTGAAGGCAGCACTGGAGAAAATCAAGATGGGCAAAGCAGCAGGGCATGATGGTATAACACCAGAAATGGTTAAGTACATGGGAGCATCAGGTGACCTATTACTCTTAAGGGTCCTACAGGCAGCGTGGTGCAACAAGACCATACCAAAGGATTGGGAGATTGCCATCATAACACCAATTTTCAAAAAAGGTGACAATCAACAATGTGGAAACCACATAGGCATATCCCTTCTCAGTGTCCCTGGTAACATCTACTCTAGAATCCTAGAGCAGAGACTCTGACGCCTAGCTAAGCCACAATTGGATGAGATCCAGTGCGGATTCCGAGCAAACTGAAGTACTCAAGACCTAATCTTCACACTCAGACAGCTGAGTGAAAAGGCGCTTGAGTATGAGAGTGAGATCCATCTTTGTTTCATAGATCTGGAAAAGTCATTTGACAGGGTCCCCTGGAGCAAACTTTGGGACTGTTTGGCAAGGAAGAACATTCCAGCACCTCTGATTCATGCTATACAGAGCTTCTACAAGTCTTGCAGAAATTATGTGAGGACAGCAAACCATAAGTCAGAAGAGTTCAGGACCACCACTGGTGTAAGACAAGGTGATATCCTGTCACCTTATCTTTTCATACTCCTCATGGACGATGTTATCAAGGCATGTAAGGAGAGAACAACAAAGTAATCAGTGGGGTACTGGAAGATGAGACAGGTATGTATTTCAGAGCTGGCATTTGCTGATGATGTTGCCCTGATTGCTAAATCAGAGGCACATCTCCAATCCAACCTGCAAGTCTGGAAGGAAGAGCTGGAGAAGAGAGGGATGGTCATAAGCAGCTCTAAAACAAAATCCAAGGTGATATCACGAGAAGAAAGAAGACATCATATTAAGCTGGGAGAACAGGTCCTGGAGAAGGTCGACCACTTTAAATATCTCAGAGCTATTATAGACCGAAAGGGAGGCATCAAAGAAGAGTTGGCCACTCGAAAAGCAGCAGCTTGGAGACTTTTTCAGGCCATAAATCGAGGATTCCTCAGCAAGAGAGAGGTTAGTAAGATAACGAAGATGGCTGTATACCGCTCCACCTATGTCCCAGTCTTGACATGTGCAATGACTACAACCCACAAAAGCCAGATCCAAACCTCAGAAATGAGGTATCTGAGGAAGGTGGTTGAAGTAACAAGAAGAGACATGGTCCGCAACCAGACGATACGTCAAGGCCTAAAATCCCGCCCCCTGCAGACCCAAGTAGAACAGTCCCACCTAAGATGGTTTGGCCATGTCTGCAGAATGGGAGAAGATCGGCTACCACGACAAGCATGGGAAACAAAGAGCCAGGGATCCAGACCCCCAGGACGACCCAGAGTCCGCTGGGAGGACAACATTAGACAATCATTGAAGGACCGAGGACTAGAATGGAACCAGGCCAGGAGGAAGACAGCCGATAGGATAGTCTGGCGCTCTCTCTTCCAAACCTCTACACCTCACTGTAGAAGGGGAACGACTAAGTAAGTAAGTATGAAATTAGGAAGTGGAAATATGCTGATGGCTCATTTAACCACTTCTTAGGTATGAAATTAGGAAGTGGAAATCTGATGATGTCTCATTCAACTTAGATATGAAATTAGGAAGTGGAAATCTGCTGATGGTCCAAAAAAATTTAGGTATGAAATTTGAAAGTGGAAATCTGCTGATGGCTCATTTAACTTAGGTATGAAATTTGGAAGTGGAAATCTGCTGATGGCTCATTTAATTTAGGTATGAAATTTGAAAGTGGAAATCTGCTGATGGCTCATTTAACACATGTATGAAATTAGGAAGTGGAAATCTGCTGATGGCTCACTTAACTTAGGTATGAAATTAGGAAGTGGAAATCTGCTGATGGCTCATTTAACTTAGGTATGAAATTAGGAAGCAGATGTTTGCTGATGGTATAAATGGCAGAATGGTTTATATACTGTTGTAAGCTTAGTTTGAAAGTAATTCACATATATATTGTTTTGACTTGAAAGGAATCCTATTACGATCTTATCAAGAAGGTACTGCAGCTGTTCAGCCCTGGGAAATTTCAGTTGACTGTCTTTGCAAACAAAGTAAGTAGTTGTACCATTCTTGTCATGTGCTATGGTGAGAAGTAGTTTTTTTAAGATTCTGTTTATGGTACACTACTTTTTGATCTGTTAAAATTTGTGTTCAGTGTCTTAATCTTCATGCTCAACCATCCATTACCTTCAGCCTTTCATCTCTCTCATATTCATCAACCTATTTTGCATCTTTTCTGCTATGACATTGTTTCATGCTCTTCCTTTTCTCTTAATTTGTATGGTGCATATTGAGTGTCCCTGTAGTGCTTTGGGTGAGGGTGGGTTACTGGAGAGATAAAGGAAGAATAGGGCTCGTTCTCTTTCAAGCATGTTGTAAGAGGCGACTAATATGATAATAGAGCATTTTGACTGGTGCTTGCCTCTCGGCTCTTGAATTGGGGAAGGTAAAGGCAGCGAGGAAGGGTACTGGCCATCCCACCTCATAAAGCAGAACCTAGTATAGTGAAGTCTGTAACACTTTACTTCTCTACAGCAGTGTCTATTATTAGACTATCTTTACATTTTTTTGTTTTGTTTTAAAATATAAAGTTGTGTTTGATGCAGGCATCCTCATTTTCAAAACAAAGTGCTACAGAAACCTCTGCTACCAGAACATATAAATGTTTCCTGCAAAGGGGGGGCCATCTACAGTGGTGGTTCCATACTGCATGGGGGGTAGAAAGGAAAATGAAGAATGAATGAGGATACAGTATTGACTACACTTTGCTAATGATGCTGTGTGATTCTTCTTCCCACCTAGTTTTTAAGAAGCTAAATCCTTGGCTATCCAAGAAATTATTGCCATTATTCTTAAACACTGTGTTGGCTTTTGTGATTGTAAGGAATAATAAGAAATTTATGAATGTAATTGTCCAAAACAGTTTGTTGCCAGTTGTGTCTTAATGAGAGATCTGAGTTGTTTATACAACTAATTTCATTACGTTTGTGACAGCAAAGAAATAGCTGCTTAACCAAGGGAGGAAGGCCTTAGGGCAGTGGTTGGCAGCTAGGTCTGATTTATACCCCATGTCAAAAGTTTGGTGCATCGCAGTTACCCAGGCCTACAGAAAATACTTGTTACATTGATGTTGAAAAAAACGAACGAAAAACCAGGTATATACAAGATAAACTGGGTAAAACTTCAGAATCTCATTCTAATCTTATCTAGTAAAAGGTAAAGGTGGTTCACATAGCAGATACTGCTGTAGGGGAGTGAAGTGTTAGAGACTTCACCATGCTAGGTCCAGGTTTTTATGAGATGGAGTGACCAGTTCCTTACCTCATAGCCTTTGCCTTCTATAACTCAAGAGCAGAGTCAGATACCTGTTTACAGCTGGTATACTTGAGCATGACGCTGTCAGGTTTTGATCCTGGAATCTGTTAACTGCGCCGCATGACGAAACCGCTGTAACTGCTTAGCCAATCGGATGCTTTCCTAGCTAGTTAAAAGGCTAAATTGACATTTGTTATTTTTGTTTACCTTGAGAAAACTCGAAATTACAATTGTCAGGATAATTTATCCCTAGTTGCCAACCACAGTCTTATGACATATATAGAGAAGAGAGCATGAGACAGTTTAGTAGGACAACATATAAAAAAACTGGACTGGGGGAAGGTGAGGGAAGAAAAGTTGGGAAGGGTCCTTTTTGTTGGTGATTTCTGTAATTTTGTCGCATTCTGGTAAAGTTGGGAACTTGTTGGCTTAACTGGAAAAAAAAAATGCAACAAGACTTTTATTTTGGTTAAAAAAAACATTTGCTTTTAAGATATTAATATTTTATGAAACTTCATGATGTCAGAAATAATATTAGGAACATATGCTTTTGAAAGCATTGATCCATTTAGAAAGTTAATTTTATGCCAACCCTTAAACTCAATCTTCTCTTAATTTGATGCCCTAGACATACTGTTTTAACAAAATTTGTTCTAGTGTAAATATTTTTCACCACTAAAAAGGCATTTTAAAGATGTCTCAAATTTTTGCAATATCTCTGTATCTCACTGTCACGAAGTGGATTTAGGTTTATAGAGTTTGCCTGAATGAAAGCAAGACCCTAGTATGAGAAAGTCTGAGAAGATAGAATTTAGATGGAAAATGACATGCCTGTGGACAGGTGAGACTATTGGCTCAAGAGATAGAATCAGGTTTTGACTCGCCCTTGCCGCTTCGTGACTTCAGAATGGCTATAGTCTCCCCGCCTCTGACTGCCTTGCAACACAAGGAGATAAGGTGTATAAATACGACCACAGACACCACTATACAGACCACTTGTAGGTATAGTATAGAATAGAAGCTGATCCAGTAAATAATATATGTATATATTTATTTACATACAAGAAAAACAAAAAAAATGGCATCATACGTCATCAAGTCAGTCGATAGCGTGCACTGTTGCACGACCTGAAAACAAGTAACGATTAAATTGTAAGACCCTCAAAAAAAAAAACCTCAATCACATTCACTCTTCCTGTCACCCTGCTGAGGAACAATAAAAATGGTTAGTGCTTTAAAGTACTCTGATCTGGTGGGGCTGTCAACTTTAGCCTCCACTCTCTAATACCACTAAGATTGCTACTGTCTCAGTCCTGTTGACTCTTCCTCAACGAACCGTCTACACCGCTCTCCGCTTGTTAGGCGATATGCGCCGCTAACTAACACCACTGGAAATGCTACAAATAATAGACTTGGAGTAACACAATGGCTCAGTATCTATCCGTCAAGTGGATACTGAACTGACCCTACTGGTCCTGTCTATTTTCTCCCTCCTTCTCTCTCTCTATCTCTCTCTCTCTTGGTCTCAGTGTCTCTCTAACACTCGACGACTGATGATGCGGCGTCTCCGTTACACTCTTCTCTCGTTACTTTCAGGACCTAGGTATGGTAACCCTGTCACCTGTTCCTGAATTCTGCGATGATGAGGATGAAGTTCTGGCGTCAAGCATGAGGTACTTGATGAACTGTCGACAAAACTTCTCTGCTGCTGAATAGCTTCCCTCTTTTAACCCGCTCCGGAGTTAGAGAAAAAAAAACCCCACAGCCTTGATTTCCAGCTGTACGCAATTGAAACCAGTCTCACGGCCACCTGCCGTTGCTAGAGACTATAATAGCGATGCTCTCGGCTGTATGATAAATAAACCACGGTCCAGCTGAAGCATAGGGACTTCACTGCCAGAGACCATAGGTCTGACCCTCAAGATAGGTCCTGTTGCCGTGGGTAATTTTGCACATGGGCAAATTTATGCTCCCCCACTATTCTTGCCGTGACTCGCTGAAATTAAAAGAAGATGCGTCTATTGTATAACAATTCCAACCTAACGCATCTCTAACCTAACTCCCCTTCACTCTTCTTTTACAACAATACATAAAATAATATTGCCCACGTGGCTCACTCGTCATGTACAACAATACAAAAATTAATATTACCCACGTGGCACTTAAATCTCTCTCCTCCTCTCTCCCCTTCTCTCGTCCTGAAAACGATACATAAAATATTTCTATTCCACGTGGCACTTAAATCTCCCTCCTCCTCTCTCTCTCTCAACTAAAATCCGCCAGCCAAATAAACAAAACCTGTCTGACGGGCCACTTGGCCGTCACACATGGCTACCCACGTGTCAACATTTCCAACTCGGGAACTTCTTTTGTCCGAAATTCCGGGGTCTCCCTTTTTTTAACATTTACACATGAGGTTTCCTACTTAAGCCCCAATTTAAATGAAATATCGCTATAGGAATAGTTTACTCCTCTAAGCAGTATAATTCACTTACAACGTAAATCTGAACCCTCCGACAATATTTCTCACATTTTAAGGCTCAGAAAAATTAGCGAACACACCAGGGATTTCCCCATAAAATTACATTAGTAAATACACAGAAATAAATGGTGGTTTTTACATAACATTCTACAAATATGGGCGCACGTGTTTCTCACAACTTCACACACTCCTAACTACTGCCAAAATCCTAGAAAGAATAAGCACACTGTTACATTTACGTCGTTCTTCAAAAAATGATAATGGATGGCACTATCGTTTATTTTAAAACTGAAAAGTTAATGTATGGCACTATCGTTTAGAACTAAAAAGTTAAACTTTACCTACGGGCGAATTTCTGAAAAACCCCCTAATAAGTGAAACGATGAATAAAATAGTTACATACCGATTATCGCTGGTTTTTCCCACAGTGGAGAACGATAAATCGACGTAGTCTGACGGCTGACGAGTATTTCTTACGATAGAGAACTAGGCCGCCGTTTAACTGACTATTTATACACACCGGGACCAACCCCGCGTGTTCTCTCCTGAGCATACCCTAGCTTTCCCTCGACCAATGGAAACGCTCAGAAAAATAAACATAACTATGAGCTACGCCAATCAGATTTGAAAACAACCCGACCGCGTGTCCAAAATGACATCACGTCCACGTGCGTTTCTGACGCGTCATACCGGCGTGCCCGAAAATAGCGATTTCCGTAAACAACGGAAAATCGCGTGATCAGAAGAAAATAAAACTGGTCGAGTGTAAAATAAATCTACCGTCATAAAACGAACCCATTTAATTTTCCTACTCAAAAATACCAAACATGATATATATTCAAATGAGAAGAAATAAAAATGGTGAAAATTCAAAATAAAAGAACAGGATCGGGCCGGAAATACAAATTAGACGACAGAAATACAAAATAGATGACAGAATCGGGCCGGTTGAAAGTCAGAATTACAGTGTAGCATCACATAAGTCCCCCCTTTCAAGTACGGGAATCCGTGCTAAATCACTGAAATCTCTGGGTTTCATGCTGGCCCTTCCTTATTCCTGTCTACAGAGCTGTCTGTGAGCACTCCTTCTTCATCCTTCTCTTCCGGAGCTAGGTGCCGGCTTAAGAAATCGGCTCCTACATTATCCTTTCCTGGGATGTATTGCACCGAAAACGAGTACATGCCCAACAATAAAGCCCATCTCATGATTTTAGCATTATTGTGCTTGTTGGCTCCCAAAAATGCCAAAGGAGCGTGGTCACATTGCACTACAAACGTGACCCCGTATAGGTATTCGTGGTGTTTGCGAATCCCAGCCACTAATGCAAGGCACTCTCGTTCTATTGTTGAGTAGTTTCTTTCGGCCGCATTAAGTTTCCTACTGGCATAGGAGACTGGGAACAATAGACCTTGTTGGGATTCGTCGGCTTGTAAAAGAGTGGATCCAATTCCGATGGCGCTGGCGTCCACCCTTAAAACAAAAGGTTTTGTTAGATCCGGGAGCCGAAGTATTGGCGAACTGGTCAGTAGCTCCTTAAGAGTGGTGTACGCTCCTTCACATTCTGCCGTCCACCGAATTTTTTTCCGGTTGACCTTTCCGAGTGAGGTCGGTCAACGGCCCTGTTAAGCTATTAAAATTCGGAATGAATTTTTGATAATATGCACACAAGGAGATAAAGGATCTCGTGTCCTTTTTCGTGATGGGGCGAACTGCTTTCCTTATTTTCTCCACGTTTTTGTCCAGCGGCCACATGCATCCGTGAGCGATAGTGTGGCCTAGGAAGTCTAGGGTGTCAAAACCGAGTAAACATTTGCTCGGGCGGGCGGTAAGCCCTGCCTCCTTCAATCGCCCGAGGAGCGAGGCGACAGTAGCTATGTGTTCCTCCTCCGTTTCCGTTGCGATGAGGATATCATCCATAAAGTTATGAATGTGGGGGTTTTGCAACGGCCCTAATAGCTTCCTCATCATTCGTGTGAAGGCACCCGGGGCATTATGTAACCCAAATGGCATGACGTTAAACGTATAGTGCCCTTCACTAGTGCTAAAGGCCAGCATCGGCCTGACGTCCTCTTTCACCGGAATTTGATAATAGCCTTTGCTGAGGTCTATTTTCGAGAAGATTTTCGCCTGGCTTAATTTGGAAAACTTCCGCAGGGCTGGGGAGGGCTTCCGGTTGAAATTCTGTCACAGTGTTGAGCAATCGGTAATCTATGCACAGTCTGGTCTCACCGTTAGGTTTTTGTAATAGGACTACGCTCGAACTGTATGGGGATGTGGTTTCAGAAATGATGTTGGCCGCCAGCAGTTTTTCAATTTCCTCCCGTAGCGCAGCAGCTTTGGCGTACGGGACCGGATATATCTTAGTCCGTACCGGGGTGTCGTCTTTCAGTTTCATCTCAAATTCCGAGAGGTGGGTGAGTCCAGGTTTATCCGTTAAAACGTCGGTGTATTGTTGTAATACAGTCCTGAGTTCACGCGCCGCTCCTTCTGAAAGATTATCCCCAAATTTCACATCTCGGTACGACTCAGTTTGGTGTAAGGGGTACTCCCCGTAATTCTCTTGGTCGTCCTCTTCCTCAATAGCTACCGCCAATGCTAACAGGTGGTCTTGAGATGGTGGGGCTCGTTCTAAAAATTTCTTAAGGAGATTTACGTGGTATATCTTCCTTTTTCCCCTGATAGCGATCCTATAGTTGGTGTTAGAGATTTTCTCTAACACCTCAAAAGGCCCCTGCCATCCAATGCGCAGTTTGTTTTCCCCGGTGGGAAGTAACAACAAGACCTTCTCCCTTACCTGGAGCTCTCTTTCCTTGGCCGTCTTGTTGTATCTCTGCGCCTGTTTTGCGCGAGCCTTACGAAGGTTGTCTGAGGCCACTTTCCAACCTAACTGTAGTCGCTCCTTCAGCTCTGCAACATATTTGGAGGCCGACACCGTTGTCTCATCTGCCTTCCGATCTGTCAAAGACCAGAACAGAGCCTCCAATGGGCCCTTGATCGGTCGCCCAAACAATAGGGTGGCTGGCGGGTAGCCTGTAGAAGCCTGGGGGACTTCGCGATAAGCAAACAGGGCGGCGGGAATAAAAAGGTCCCAATCCTCTGGCCGCTCCTGCCCTAATTTGCGCAACATCATCATCAAGCTTCCGTTGAACCTCTCCACGAGACCATTTCCTGCCGGGTTATACGGACTGGTATGTATGTGTTGGATCTCCTCCATCAGCAAGCTGCGAAATTGGGACCCATTATCTGTCAGCACTTGCTGAGGAAACCCCAGTCTTGTAAAGATTTGCAGCAAGGCTTCTGCAACATGCTTCGAGTCGGTGACCGCCAGGGGGATGGCCTCTGCCCACATGGTGCACACGTCGACTAATGTCAGGATGAACCTGTTCCGACGCTTTGTTCTTTCTAATGGGCCTACTATGTCAACCGCCACTTGTTCAAAGGGGGTACCGACGATGGGCATCTCTCCTAACGGGACTGGGGGTGTCCAGTGTTTAGGTGCCACTCTCTGACACTGAGCACAAGATTTCACAAATCTTATGATGTCCGGCGTCATTCCCGGCCAGAAATAATGGGCCGATATTCTGTGTATGGTGGCCCCCTGCCCCATATGTCCACTAAATGGAAGCGCATGCCCCATTTCTAAAATCTGCGGCCTATACTTGGCTGGCACTACCAATTGGTTATGCCCCTGCTCTTCTCCCCCTTCTCTGCGATAAATCAGCCCGTCCTTCTTGAAGAAAGTCCCCTTTTGTTTGGGGTCCTTCGACGTGGGTAATTTCTGAAAACAGGCCTCCAGTGTCGGATCCTGTTGTTGTGCCTCCTGCAATTCCTTGGGTAATGGATTAGTGGGGGCCTCCTTTTCCCGCTCCTTCTTGGCTTGCTCCCTAGTAACCACTGCAGCTACTACTTCCGGTTCCTTTGGGTCTCCTAGGTACACATACCTACATCGCAAAATGACCTCAAAAAGGGGTCCCTCCATTACAGCCGCCTTGATCGTGCCCCTGACAAATTTGGACTCTATCTCGATCTGCGCTACTGGGAGGCGCATTGGAGCATCTCCCTTCAACACCCCACATATCTCCACAAATTCTCCAGTCATCTGTTCGGGCTTCACTAGATGATGGCCCACAAGACATTCGAAACTTAAGCCTGTATCATACAAACACTCGGTTTCGATCCCGTTAACCGTTACCCTTCCCCTCGTGGAAGGTCGGTCACTTGTAGGTTGAGAATCCTGCTCCTTCTCCAAGTCTGGTTTAGAAGTTTGTAAACAGGCCACTCTCTTCGGGGGGTTTTCCCGGCTTCCCCCTGCTCTCCACTGTGAGTTATAATTATTTCTGCCGCCCCACGGCCGACCAGAGGCGTGGTTCCGGGCAGGGTCCCTCCTTGGCTCATCTCGTTTATTAGGCGGGTTGGGGCCCCTTGCGGAGTTCAAAGCAGGTGGAGGGGGCTCTCGGGTGTTCGGCCCGTTAGTTGGCTTGTCGGGAGAGGTGTTATGTCCTCGGGTGGGCGGGTCAGAGTTCTTCTGTTTTTGTCCCAGTACTTCGGCTTGTGCTGTCTGGAACCTTTCCGCGAACATGATAATTTGATCGAGTTGCTGGGCTCCCTGCTCCGCCAGATACCGCCTCAAGTCGGGGGACATGTTTGCTTTTACCTGTTCACACAGAACTAACTCCTCCAACCCTTCAAAAGTTTTCGCCAGTCCTGACAATTCCCTCCACTGAGTTAAGTAATTTCTCACCCGCTCTGCAAACTGAGCAAAACTCTCTCCCTTCTCCGGCCTGCTCTCCCTGAACATGGTTTGGCATTTTCGGGGTGTCCACTGAAACCTTTGCAACAAAGCGTTTCGCAGTGCCTCAAAGTTGTTCTGATCATCTATGAGCAGCTTGTTGTAAACTTCATACGCATGACCTTTGAGTGATTGCGATAATTTTAGACACCAAAGACTCTCGTCCAACCCGTATGCCTTTGCCATTCTTTGAAATTTTTCCAAGAACACGTCAATCTTCTCATTCCCATTAGGGAACGAGTCAAATGGGAAGCTCATGGCTGCCATCCGGGGCCCTCCGTTTCCTGAGGTGTCTCTCGCTCCTGCTCCAGGAGAATCTCCATTAGCTGAACTGCCTTCCGAAGATCGATACTGCAGTTCCAGAGAACGCAGGGCAAGTTCATGCTGTCTCTCTGCGGCCTTCTCCTCTTTCGCTGCTTCCAATTTCCGAAGTTCCATCTCTGCTGCGGCTGCCCTCTCTTCTTTCGCTGCTTCTGCGGCGGCTGTCCTTTGCCTTTCCTCAAATTCTGCGGCGGCTATCCTTTCCTCTTTTGATGCTTCGGCGGCGGCTATCCTTTGCCTTTCTTCAATTTCTGCGGCGGCTATCCTTTGCCTTTCCTCAATTTCCCTCTGATTATGTCTATCATTTTCTCTGATCATGTAGGCTTTCGTCTCCTCTTTATCCATTCCCATGTCTTGGGCAGCGTCACGCCATGCAGCTCGTAATTTCGCCATATCCGCCATCTTACCTGTAAACTGCTGTAAGTTCACAACTGACAGAAAATGACAGAAAGGAGAACAAAAGGAAGGAACTACCTGTTATGTAATAGGAAGTATTCCTCCTATAACCGATGTCCCAAAAACCCGACCTCAGACTAGCACCAAGTCTGAATAATAACCTGAGAAAAATTTAGTTAAGAAGCTACCAAAAACTAAATTACCTTCCTGTTAAAGAAAAATATGTCGGTATGCCATCAATTACCTTTATGTCATATACATCAAAATACCACCAAATCTACTAGACTGTAACCTGTGGAAAAACTTACAACTGGATCAGTTCTAGTAGCTCAAGTCTAGGGGATATTTAAAGAAACTCTATTCTCAGAAAACTTTCTATAGAGACAATCTATGAATGTAGATCACAGAATTGATCTCACAGAATGATCCACCGAACGATTGCCGCCCACTTGTCACGAAGTGGATTTAGGTTTATAGAGTTTGCCTGAATGAAAGCAAGACCCTAGTATGAGAAAGTCTGAGAAGATAGAATTTAGTTGGAAAATGACATGCCTGTGGACAGGTGAGACTATTGGCTCAAGAGATAGAATCAGGTTTTGACTCGCCCTTGCCGCTTCGTGACTTCAGAATGGCTATAGTCTCCCCGCCTCTGACTGCCTTGCAACACAAGGAGATAAGGTGTATAAATACGACCACAGACACCACTATACAGACCACATGTAGGTATAGTATAGAATAGAAGCTGATCCAGTAAATAATATATGTATATATTTATTTACATACAAGAAAAACAAAAAAAATGGCATCATACGTCATCAAGTCAGTCGATAGCGTGCACTGTTGCACGGCCTGAAAACAAGTAACGATTAAATTGTAAGATCCTCAAAAAAAAAAACCTCAATCACATTCACTCTTCCTGTCACCCTGCTGAGGAACAATAAAAATGGTTAGTGCTTTAAAGTACTCTGATCTGGTGGGGCTGTCAACTTTAGCCTCCACTCTCTAATACCACTAAGATTGCTACTGTCTCAGTCCTGTTGACTCTTCCTCAACGAACCGTCTACACCGCTCTCCGCTTGTTAGGCGATATGCGCCGCTAACTAACACCACTGGAAATGCTACAAATAATAGACTTGGAGTAACACAATGGCTCAGTATCTATCCGTCAAGTGGATACTGAACAGACCCTACTGGTCCTGTCTATTTTCTCCCTCCTTCTCTCTCTCTCTATCTCTCTCTCTCTTGGTCTCAGTGTCTCTCTAACACTCGACGACTGATGATGCGGCGTCTCCGTTACACTCTTCTCTCGTTACTTTCAGGACCTAGGTATGGTAACCCTGTCACCTGTTCCTGAATTCTGCGATGATGAGGATGAAGTTCTGGCGTCAAGCATGAGGTACTTGATGAACTGTCGACAAAACTTCTTTGCTGCTGAATAGCTTCCCTCTTTTAACCCACTCCGGAGTTAGAGAAAAAAAAAACCCACAGCCTTGATTTCTAACTGTACGCAATTGAAACCAGTCTCACGGCCACCTGCCGTTGCTAGAGATTATAATAACGATGCTCTCGGCTGTATGATAAATAAACCACGGTCCAGCTGAAGCATAGGGACTTCACTGCCAGAGACCATAGGTCTGACCCTCAAGATAGGTCCTGTTGCCGTGGGTAATTTTGCACATGGGCAAATTTATGCTCCCCCACTATTCTTGCCGTGACTCGCTGAAATTAAAAGAAGATGCGTCTATTGTATAACAATTCCAACCTAACGCATCTCTAACCTAACTCCCCATCACTCTTCTTTTACAACAATACATAAAATAATATTGCCCACGTGGCTCACTCGTCATGTACAACAATACAAAAATTAATATTACCCACGTGGCACTTAAATCTCTCTCCTCCTCTCTCCCCTTCTCTCGTCCTGAAAACGATACATAAAATATTTCTATTCCACGTGGCACTTAAATCTCCCTCCTCCTCTCTCTCTCTCAACTAAAATCCGCCAGCCAAATAAACAAAATCTGTCTGACGGGCCACTTGGCCGTCACACATGGCTACCCACGTGTCAACATTTCCAACTCGGGAACTTCTTTTGTCCGAAATTCCGGGGTCTCCCTGTTTTTAACATTTACACATGAGGTTTCCTACTTAAGCCCCAATTTAAGTGAAATATCGCTATAGGAATAGTTTACTCCTCTAAGCAGTATAATTCACTTACAACGTAAATCTGAACTCTCCGACAATATTTCTCACATTTTAAGGCTCAGAAAAATTAGCGAACACACCAGGGATTTCCCCATAAAATTACATTAGTAAATACACAGAAATAAATGGTGGTTTTTACATAACATTCTACAAATATGGGCACATGTGTTTCTCACAACTTCACACACTCCTAACTACTGCCAAAATCCTAGAAAGAATAAGCACACTGTTACATTTACGTCGTTCTTCAAAAAATGATAATGGATGGCACTATCGTTTATTTTAAAACTGAAAAGTTAATGTATGGCACTATCGTTTAGAACTAAAAAGTTAAACTTTACCTACGGGCGAATTTCTGAAAAACCCCCTAATAAGTAAAACGATGAATAAAATAGTTACATACCGATTATCGCTGGTTTTTCCCACAGTGGAGAACGATAAATCGACGTAGTCTGACGGCTGACGAGTATTTCTTACGATAGAGAACTAGGCCGCCGTTTAACTGACTATTTATACACACCGGGACCAACCCCGCGTGTTCTCTCCTGAGCATACCCTAGCTTTCCCTCGACCAATGGAAACGCTCAGAAAAATAAACATAACTATGAGCTACGCCAATCAGATTTGAAAACAACCCGACCGCGTGTCCAAAATGACATCACGTCCACGTGCGTTTCTGACGCGTCATACCGGCGTGCCCGAAAATAGCGATTTCCGTAAACAACGGAAAATCGCGTGATCAGAAGAAAATAAAACTGGTCGAGTTTAAAATAAATCTACCGTCATAAAACGAACCCATTTAATTTTCCTACTCAAAAATACCAAACACGATATATATTCAAATGAGAAGAAATAAAAATGGTGAAAATTCAAAATAAAAGAACAGGATCGGGCCGGAAATACAAATTAGACGACAGAAATACAAAATAGACGACAGTATCGGGCCGGTTGAAAGTCAGAATTACAGTGTAGCATCACACTCACAATGCACATATGATATAGACTTTGTAAGATTTTGTTACAATTTTTGATTTGATATCTCTTCTGGCAATCTGTCCAGGGATTGGATATTTCTTCTGGCTGTCTGTTTAGATGTTCCATATTTCTCCTGGCTATCTGTCCAAGTATTGGATATTTCTTCCAGAAATTGGACGTATCTTCTGGCAGACTGTCTAGATACTTTTTTTGGTTCACTGTCCACATATTGGACTTTTCTTTTGGCTATCTATCTAGATATTGGATATTTCTTCTGGCTGTCAAACCAGATATTGGATATTTATTGTTGCTGTCTGTTCACATATTGGACATTTTTTTTGGCTGTCTAGATATTGTATATTTCTTCTGTCTATCTATCTGGATGTTGGATATTTCTTCTGGCTATCTTTCCAGATGTGGGATATTTCTTCTGGTTATCTAATGCAAATTATTTAGCTTAAGCTGGTGTTACTGAAGGTCTTAAGTATACTACACTTATTTCTTTGTTAACAAAATATTTTCGTTGTTGGCATTTTATCCATTTAAAGCATCAGGTGGATAAATAGTTTTAAAATAATGTTTTTCTTATGTCTGTACTGAAATATCAGTACTTATAAACTGTTGTTAGCAACTTTTGGGTTGATTTACATTTTGAACATCTCTGCATTTTTCTGGTCCCTTGACTAAATGTGTCTTCTGGTAATGAGGGATATGACGCAAAGTCAAAAGGGAGATAGAGAAGACATGGAAATACTTGAATGTGGTACAGGACAGGAGGGCTTGGCATGTTTTTGTTGAAGACCTGCTCTCCTCGGGTGCTAAAAGTTATAGATTGTGATGTTTGGCTGTGTGTAATCTTGAAAGTGTATGGAATTGTTTTCTCCAGAAATGTCATGCAAGCTTATGTAAGTGTTGAAAGGAAGCGTTTCATTAGTAATTTTTGGTTTTTCTTTAGGCTTCAGTTGCCCGTGAATCGCACAAGCACTTTGAAAATCTGGACAGTATTGAGGGCTTCAAGAGGAACGACCACCACTTCTGCAGCTTCAAGAACTACAATCTGACCTATGCGCAGTTCTCCCGCCCAGTCATTTAGGGGGCAGTGTGCAGGGGTTTCATATGGGCATGTCGTAGCCAACAGTGTGGGAGACGGGGCCAGAGTGAGGGAAAATTGTCTGCGACAGATAATGTTCAGTATATAGCCCACTCTCAACTGCAGACATGCTCGAAGCCTGCCTGCACACCAAGTGTGAAGCTTGCTAGTAACTTAAAATATTCTTACCTTTCTTCTCCATTCAGCAGACGTCAGTGTTTTTCTTACATAACCTTTATATCTGTGTGCTTTTTTATGTGTTTCTTATCACAGTGCCAGATTTTTGTTTGGCGCTCCCACAAAGGGAAAAAGAAGGTGAGTGTCAGGAATGGGTACATCGTGCGTCGTCCAAAATAGTATTTCTTTGGGGTGACCATCTGAATGGTTTGAAGTCAAGTCCTTGTCGAAAACCCAATTTCGACATCAATCAGCGATCTAAACAGGAGACACCATCAAGCAGTGACTTCGGTGTTGAAGAGCATGATGGGATGCGGTTTATGGAAGTTTTATGTTGCCAGATAATAGAAAATTTCATTCAGTGTTGCAGATTGCTTTAGAGTAAGTTAGAACTACTTCTACACATTTCTGACGATTATTTATGATGAAGATCATGTTTGTAACGGTATAACACACATTTTTTAACTTTGCACAGTTATTGAATTTCAGATAAAATTTCACTGTTTTACTTAGTGCTGGCCAGCATATACAGCCGTTCTTTTTCCTTCAACACTTTATTGGATAATTACATAGATTTGAGGTAAAATTCAAGCATTTTTTACAGTGTAGACACCAAGTATAGAATGTTTTTTGTTTTTAACGTTTATCTAAATAGTCTTGATAATGCATTGTTCAAAACATTTTTAGGGTAGATTTTAGGAAATAGCTTTTTTTTGGTCTTGTCTTTTTTTTACCAGAATACTCGGTAACAGAGTTTTGTTATATACATGTTTTTGGGTTGCTGTCAACATGACAGAAACATTTGTTCTAATACCATTTCAGTTTGTTTAAAACTTACTGATTATTTAACAGCGCTAATGATAGTCTTCAAACTGTTATTGTTTGTTGAAAATCTACCAGTCAAGACTTTTTTAATGGTTCAAAAACAGACATTGTTGTGGGGGCTCCATAATTTGTGAACCCTAGGTTGTGATTTTCACAATTGTAGTGCAGGGGTTGGCAACTAGTCAATCACAATCTACTGGTAGATTGCTGGGGTTGATTTGGTAGATCTCTTCTGTTACGAAAAAAAGGGGAGGGAAGAATTTTTAAGCTAGGGCAATTTCAAACTAGCCCTCTGCAGCTGATATTTACAAGGACGGTATCCTCAGCATTAATGGTCATTTTTCCATGTTCCCAGTGAAAACTCGTGAACTGGATGATTAATTTTCACTTTATTCATAAATTGCATAAAATAGGAAAGCAATCTTTTCTTTGAAGTAAAGTTAACATTCTGCACAATGTAATTTAGTTTGCAATTTTCACGTCTCTTTTGATGGATTTACAGGAAAGAGATTACAAATGACAAATCAGCTGCACTTGTTGCAGATTCTAAATACTCTAAAACTTATCTTGTTAAGAAAACTTATCTTGTGCTATAGACGCCTTTGATTGTCCGATGTAAGCTATGGACCCTTCCTAGAAAGAATGTACATAAGTGCATAATAAAAATATTTGCATGCAAGTAATACATTTTATTACAAAGAAAAATCATTAAGCTTACATATTTTCATACTGGAATATTCAGACAATCTGTAAGAAAAATATAGTTCTTTAAATGGAAAAATCTATGACAATTTTCCTAGTAAAATTTTTGATGAAAATAAAATTCAAGTGTTTAGGTATGTACACAGACACCCAGAATTCATTCATAGACCCTCAAGGGGTCCGTGGGCCACAGGTTAAGAAACCCTGCTCAAAAACCTACAAACAGACGTGAAGTTTATCAAGATAGATCTTTGGAGAGCTCAGTGTTTCTACAGTAGATCCCCCACAGCTCCTGGGTTGCCTACCCCTCTTGTAATGTTTTTGATGCTGGCATAAAGTAATTATAATTTCAAACTGCTCCACTGTCATGAAGATAGCTAACTCATTTTGTCACTATTACAACAGTGTGTTACAGTGTTTAATTAGATTTGATGGCTTGACTTTTGTAGACAAACAATTTTTTAATGAATAGAAACCAAGCTGAGATAAATGTTAGGCAGAGATATTAAAGGTTATTGTGTGACACAGTAAATCATATGTAACTTATCACAAAGGAGTTTTTATGATTTACTTGTATTACACGAAACATATCACGGTAAATGCAACATTGTTTGAAAATTCTGTGCAGCATAAGCTTCCAGTTTTCTGCAAATGTCCCTGCTGTTTGAGTGTCCAGATCTAGCAGGTCTGATGTAATGCATCCACAGATTGTGGTTCGTTAGCAACATTTCAGATGAGTTGCTGAGTTTTTCCACTGCACAATGCAGTCCAAATATGAAATATGACTTTTTGTAAAACCACCCTCACAAAAATACTTGCCGCCTTCCAGATGAGGTTTGGATGATGTCTTGGTATAAATGCATAATATTAAGTGCATATTAACAATAACTTTGCCAGGGCTTAGCATAGTGTCTTTTTTTCATTTTTAAAAGTATTTTATTTTGATTTTTTGACTAATGGCTTTCATGAAAAAAAATAAATAACAATGTTAAACTTTGATTTATGAAGCAATGGGGAGAAGAACAAAGATTTGACACACTGAGAAATGGTCATTCATGGGGAAAGATCAAAGATTTGACACACTGAGAAATGGTCCTTCATGGGGAAAAGATCAAAGATTTGACACACTGAGAAATGGTCCTTCATGGGGAAAAGATCAAAGATTTGACACACTGAGAAATGGTCCTTCATGGGGAAAAGATCAAAGATTTGACACACTGAGAAATTGTCCTTCATGGGGGAAAAGATCAAAGATTTGACACACTGAGAAATGGTCCTTCATGGGGAAAAGATCAAAGATTTGACACACTGAGAAATGGTCCTTCATGGGGAAAAGATCAAAGATCTGACACACTCAGAAATGGTCCTTCAAGTCCCAAGAGTGTCATTCCCTGTTCTGTTTGCAAGATAGATTCCCCATTTGTAAGACCAGCTCTGACCTTAAGGGTTTTCTCCTTCATTAGTTTTGCCATGCACAATGCAAGACTGAATGGCGCTGGTTGTTCATACTGACATTTTGATTTATCCTGTTTTAATATGATGGGCATAGCTTACTGTTTTTTTTTTTCTTTCTTGCCTTGGTATTAATGGATGTAGTCTCTTTTTCATTTTACCCTTCCTTAGTGCTTATTTTATCCTGGTGTTTTTTAATCCGGTGTGGTGTTACTAGTTACAAGTGTTTTGCATATTTAATCGGACTTATTTTTAACACAAAGTATAGATATAGCCAACATGCATTATTACCATGATCATAATACCTCCTTTTAATCATTTATATAAGTTTATGGAAGATTACATAAACAGAACAGAGTATTAAATATACTTTTTATCAGTAAGGTGTAACTATCTTCATCTTCTTTGATCCTTAGCCGCCGACTGTCAAAGCAGTCAGTGGCCATCACACCTGGTGGCATCTTATAAGGCAGCAACAAACTGCTTCCATTTTGTTTGGTTGGCAGCCATCCTTCGTACAGTGCCCCAGCTCTGGTTCATTTTTTACATCTCAGCCTCCACAAGGTGTAACTATAAAATGGTATAAATATCTATCATCATGATCACCACCCTTCAGCTCCCCAAGGAGCATAGGACTTCAACAAACTTATTGTCCTATACCAATCAGCTCAACATCTTTCTGTGTTTTCTTCATATCTGTCTCCAGATAGTCAGGATGTCTTATTGATACAGGACTTGTGACAAAAGTGATCCTAAATGTATTGATTTATTTGAAAGTAAGGGCTTATTTTAAAATACACTTGAAATCAGATGTATTTAACATGTAAAATGATGACTTGTTTCACACTACCACTGAAATATTGAAATGATGAATTTGAAACAAAATGCATTTAAAACGAATTTGAGAGTGATGGCTCTTTTTAAAGTACCATGGAAATTCTGAACGTTAAACCATATGCATTTAAATTTCAGAATCTTCCACTCACATTTCAAGTTAGTCCTATTGTATGGTTCTGAAACATGGAGGACAACAAAGAAACAACAACAACAAAGTAGTTAGAGACTTTCACAAATGGGTGGGTGCTCATGTAGAATAGAAGATTTGAAATGGTATGACAGGATCACCTATGTTCAACTGATATGTACCAGGCTAGTGGAACAGGAGATAAGAAGATAATGGTGATAAATAGGACACACCTTGAGGAAACCTTTTGATAGCATAACAAGGCTGTCCTTTTTTCTAGAATCTCCAGGGTAAAAGAGGTAGAGGGAAACCAAAAAAAAAAAAAAAAAAAACATAAAAGAGAACTGGAGACATAAGTGAAAGAAATGAGGAAGATGTGAAAAGACCTTGAGTAGATGTCACATGACAGGAAGGACTTGACAAGAGTTTATTGGCTTGGCTTATGTTCCTTGGAGATATCTGAAGAGTAATAAATTAATGAATATCTCTGACAATGATCATTACAGTCAGGCCAGACAATTGTTACTACAACAACAAATGTTATTATTACCAAACATTTTTTGGTCATAGAAAGATTGCATTACAGAAAGTTTTGTAATTACAGACAGTTTTTTTTAATCACTGAAAGTTTTATAATTACAGAAAATTGTTTTCACAGAATGTTTTATAATTACAGAAAATTTTTGTTATCACGGAATGTTTTATAATTATAGAAAATTGTTATCACAGAATGTTGGCATTACAGAAAGAATTATAAAATTAAAGAAAATTTTGCCTTCACAGAAAGTTTGCATTAAGCAAAGTTTTATAATGGCAGAAAATTTAGTCATCACAGAAAGTTGGTATTACACAAAGTTTTATAATGTCAGAAAATTTTGCCTTCGCAGAAAGTTGGCATTACACGAAGTTTTATAATGGCAGAAAATTTAGTCATCTCAGAAAGTTGGCATTACAAATAGTTTTATAATGACAGAAAATTTACTCATCACAGAAAGTTGCTATTACACGAAGTTTTATAATGGCAGAAAATTTAGTCATCACAGAAAGTTGGCATTACAGAAAGAATAATAAAATTAAAGAAAATTTTGTCGTCACAGAAAGTTGGCATTACACGAAGTTTTATAATGGCAGTAAATTTTTTCATCACAGAAAGTTGGCATTACACAAAGTTTTACAGTTGCAGAAAATTTTGTCGTCACAGAAAGTTAGCATTATTATGCATTACAGAAAACTTCATAATTACACAGAATTTAGTCATCACAGAAGAAAATTAGCATTACATAAAGTTTTATAATTACAGAAAGATTTTGTGTTGTATACAGTTTTCTGTATAGAACATTTTATATAATTACAGGATTTTATTTTTTAAAACACAAAATAAACTTGAAGTTTCACGTGACAGGTAGTTGTTTTATTATTAAATCAGTGTGTTACTGATGACAGATAATTTTACCATTATAATAAAGTTTTGTGTGTATAAAAGAAACAGTTAAGTGGTGTTATTATGAAATGTTATGTCTTCAATGAAACAGAGTAGTAGTACTTTATATAATCACAAAATACCAAGAAAGCATATATGTAATTACAGCACACGTTCATTAAATTGCTTGTGTAACCATTTATATACGTACACTACTAGTTTATGTATCCATGTAACATCCACAATATTTGTTAGTGCAGTCACATTATACATTCAGTAAAGGACATAAAGATAAGGGTAGTCCCACAGCAAATATTGTGGTAGAGGAGTGAAATGTTAGAGACTTAATATATGCTAGATCCAGCTTTATGAGGTTGAGTGAGTAGTTCTCTTCCTTGCTGCCATTGCCTTCCCTAACTCGAGAACAGAGTTAGGTACCCCATCTTACAGCTGGGTAGACTGGAGTGTGGTGCTGCTAGGTTCTGAACCAGCTACCCGGTAACTTTGTTGCGAGAGGCAAGTGCTCTTACCACTGTGCCAATTGGACTTTATATAAAGGATGTAACTGCAGTAAAGCTGTACCGGTTGATAAAGGCTACACAAAATTGCCAGGATGATTTGTTTATAGTGCCAAGGCACATGTGTTGACAGAAACATTTGTCCTTTGTGTAATGTGGTACAACCTTTTATGTGTTACCCTGGAGAGGGGAGGGTTTACCTTTCCTTAGTTCCTGAAAAATTGCAAATAACTAATGATGCCCTAGCTGAAGCAGTTTTGAAGGTCAATTCTCCCATGTCATGTGAAAGTATAATATATATATGTATACTTTATAAAATAATTTACACAATATTGTAACAACAGGGAAATAGCATAATAAAATTAAATGACAAGAAACAAGGCTTAAACACAGTACAGAAACTAGCAACTGTTTTACTAGAAGTAGGTCATGCTTTGGGGCTTTGTTTTTGGTTACAAAAACACACTATCATTGATATACATCGAGAGTGATTATGGACAGTAATGTGTGCAAGTTTATAGTGGTGGTAAATTTATTGTGTGGACATTTTGTTTTGTTGCCTAACCAGTATTTTTTGCCTCTGATCATCAGCAAACAGGAAATCTGTGAATAACACGGTTGTAATGTCTTTAACGGTTACATACACAATACTTGTTTGTGCAGGTAACTACGTAGCACACTGAATAGTCGTTTATGTAATCACATAACACCCACTATACTTGTTATGTAGGTACATAATATCCACAGTACTTTATTTGTGTATTTAGACATAATACCCACAATAGTTTTTTGTGTATCCAGGTAAGACCCACACAAAACTTATTAATGTAACAACGTGATAATGTAGCAATATAGTATAAGCAGTTGTATGTTTTAAAAAAAATGGTCTGATATTGGTTTTAAAATGACAGACTGAAACTGCAACAGCTGCCACAAAATTGAGATTATTTACCATACAGATATGATGACTTGTTTTGGAATAACTCCACATGTGATACAGAATGGGATCTGTATTTTTAATTTTTTTTTACAATGCATCGCAAAGAATAGTAGTTTTAAAGTTTAAAATCCTTGAGTTTTCTGTGTTAATTACAGTAGGCTTGGCCTATTATTGTATTTTAGTTATCATTTCTGGAATGCAAGGAAAAAGAAAGATGCTGCAACTGTGAAATCTGGTACATGTATTGGACCATTTATATGGCATGCTTTAGACCAGGAGGTTTCCAGAACTCAAATAGCCAGGCCTAAAATGTTAACTAAAAACAGTAATTTACTGAGCTGATTTGATTCTTATCAAATACATGGCAGTTTTAGGAAGATGGAGGAGACACACCAGTTTTAAAGGCTGGAGTTCAGGCGTTGATGTTGTTCATGTACCTTTACAGGTTTGCTAGAATCCAGTTTCTGAAACATCTTGTAAAATAAGTTGTTTTATATATTTTGGTCTTTCTTTTATAAGGAATTCTTGAATTTTATGAGACATTATGGCAGTCTTGCCACCCAGATGTTTTTCTGTAGGCCTTTTTGACATAATGACTTTAGGTATATGTGAACAGGGCTAAAAAAAAAAAAGGACAAAATGTGAGCAATAATCATGAGAATACAAGCCTTCACCATCGACTTATTTGAGAAAGGTCACACATCAGTGGCACCACCATAAACAAAGTGGAAACCAGAGGAATTACACATTTTAACTATTAAACTTTATTGATCTCTGGTGTTTGGAATGTTCTGGATACTGGGTAGCTGGATAAATGGTCCTATACCTGTAAATCACCGTGATCCTATTGTTTTGTGTGCTGTATCGGCTGCTGGAAGATAGGTAACCTTTCTTTATTATAAATATTATATTACTTTCCTGTCATTCTGACCTGTTGCCTGCCTGGAATTGAAAGATTTGAACCATTATTTTCATACACCAACATAGAGTACGTGGGAAAATCAGGCAGTATTTTCCAGCACTAATAAGCAAAGCTGAAATGTGAAACACCATTCATTTCTGTTTCATGATTTCTCTGTTAGCTTCTTATGGAGTATGGAACCACCATTGCAGCTGGTCCTGTTATATGAGGCTGACATCAAAGTATTTATTTGTTTTTGTGGTGATGGTTTCTGGAGAAATAGTTGTTATATGATGAGATTGCCAGCCCCATCCACAACCTTATACAGTGTTAGTTGTTTACTATGACGTACCAGAGGAAGGAGTAGTCCTGTTCTATATTTGTCTTCTCAGAGAACTACATGGGCCGTGGTCAATCAAAGTCTAGACTAAACCAACCTTGTCCTGTGTGTGAGGGGACAGAGAACTACATGGGCCGTGGTAAATAAAAGTGTAGACTAAACCAACTTTGTCCTGTGTGTGAGGGTGTCTCCATTGAGACAGAGAAATAATAGAACCACTATTTCTACCAGACATGACATGAGGCAACTAACATAAGTTTATGCATGAGACTGGCAACCCTACAATATAATACACATTTTTACAGAAACTACCACTACAGGAGCTACCACTACAGGAGCATGTAAGTGCTTTGACACTAGCTTCCTGCATGTGGGGCTACTGAAGTGGTGGCCCCATGCTCCATAAGAAGCAGAAAAGTGGGAAGAAACCAACTCCATGTAGCTTGCTTCTTAAGCATGTACATTACAACGTGATTGGGCTATGTAACTTGGCACAGAGAGTTCCAGTAAAGACTGAATGTTGAGTGTAAGGTTGTGGATGTTACTTTTAACCATTTACAGTAGAGTGTCAGTAATCTTAACTAATTGGGCCTGCTGGTAGTTGGATTTCCAATGTTCAGATTTTGAGACTTATAACAAATACTGTTCTGGAGGCTAAAAAACATGTACTTATGATTTTTAATTCATAGATAGCAGAACAAAAAGATTTTTCAACTACTGTTACACAGATGTATAACATTAACCAAATAATATCAACAAAAATGACAAAAAGGAAAATCTGCTTGACAAGGAAGCAACAAAATGTTTTAATAATATGAATAGGACTTTGATGAAAATAGTTACATATTTTTTTGTTGGCTCATGACATTTCAAATTATTGACTTTCAAATTATCGACACTCTGCTTTATTTTAGTTCTGTATGCATTCTTGCTAAACATGTTTTAAAACTTCTTTATGCATTGAAGTTGTATTAACTTTCTAAAATTACTTGTTAACTGATTAAACTTCAACTTGCTTATGCATGGATTTATCCTTCAACAATAAACTACCATTTTATTGAAATTTTACTTACATGTTAAATTGTTTTTCTAAACTGATTTTGTAAGTTACTAGCTCATGTAGAATATTAACAGAATTGTAAATTATGCAGTCCTTACATTTTTGTTTTCAACATTAAGCGTTCACATGATCTCCATGGTCAAGAACTGGGTGATAAGACAAAATAACAAAAGAAGGAAATGGAAATACAGTGGACATTTGACAAGCAGTTAGATGTGATGGGTGCCTTCTATGTAAATGCCAGGGTTAACAAAACACATTTGCTGTTAACTCTGTGCAGTGAATATAACAGTTTTTCCCCTGCTCCTTCTAATGCTTGTCCGAATGGTGTAGTTAACCATGTCTCTCCACAACCTCACAAGATCTTTATTTTCACTAGATTTTTTTTTTTTTGTTAAGGTCATGAGTAAAGTCTGAAAATCAAGAATAGATCTTTTCTTGATCAAGAGTACGAAAATTATCACTGATCTTTACTTTGTGTGGAATACAATCTGAAATTATAACTAGATCTCTTCATAGCGTAGAGTACAGTCTAAAATTATCACTAGATTTCTTCGTGGTCTGGAATAGAGTCTGAAAATTATCACTCAGTCTTTTCTTGACCAGGAGTAGAGACTGAAAATTATCACCATATCTCTTCTTAGTTAGGAGTATAGTGTGACAATTATCACTAGATCTCATCCTTGTGTGGAGTGCAGTCTAAAAATTATGACTAGATCTCTTCTTGGTGTGGAGTGAAGTATGAAAATTATGACTAGATTTCTTCATGGTGTGGAGTGCAGTCTAAAAATTATGACTAGATCACGGCTGTTTGTGCCCTATACCAGAGCGCTCTTTTAGTTTCGGTGACCGGAATTCTGACACCTTTTATAAAATTTTGTGTGCACCGTAAAAGACTATTTAAGTTTTTGGCGGGGAAAATCAGCTGATGTGTGAGTAAAATCAGTAAAATATAAATCATTACACACTCGTTCTGGATAAACACAGCGCTAAAATTCTTTTGTGTACTATAACTTTGTTCTGTGTTCTATTTTTGATTGCATTTTTATTTGTTTGAAATTAGTTTTGACGGAGTTACAGACTTTTGAAAACAGCGTCATCATTTAAGGAAATTCATAAAATAAGTAATCTTTTTATTAATTTAATATCTAAAAATCGGCCCATTCGTTTGAGTTTATAATTATAAAGACTTCTCGAAGGGAAGCTAAAGATTATTTCCACATACTTTTTTTTTGGTTTCATATCTTGAGAATGTGTGGTAGTCAGTTTTGTGAGTGTGGCATTACAAGAACAAGCATATTGTCACCAGATTTTATAGCATTTAAATCCCTTTACACGCATTCCTGATACCCACAAATCTTAAATAAGGTAGTAAAAAAATAACTTTTTGTAAAGCACCATCTGTTTTTGCATTTTCATTCATTCATTTATAATGATATTTAGCTACGTATATAAGCGTCAGAAAACATGTAAAGCTATAGATAGATTACTTCCACATAATTTGATCTATCTTTCAAGTCTTGTTAATCTTCTATTTATAATATGAATTTTTTTTTTAATTGTGTGTGAGATAAGGACTGTTCCATTGGTGTTCTTTGGTAGACAATCCTGTGCACACGACGGCTGCCAGCGAATTCTAAGTAACTGTTTGTATATCTTCTTTCATTCAAAGTTACAATGCAGGTAGTAAATTTAGAGAAACCAAATTCTAAATCTAATACCATCCTTTTATCAATGGCTAGAGTCAGAGATACATATGATAATTTAGAAATATTTATGAATGGCATGAAAGCTCAGATAGAGTCACTAAAATATTTAGAGTGGGATGGTAAACAAGTTGTTGTTTTCTTATTCGGGGATTATTTCCTTGTTTTGCTGGAGACACCACAGACATGGGTATATTCCTTGAGCTCCAGACAAACGAAACATTTTCATCAAAGACATCCAGAGAGCATACAACTTGCAAACCAAGAAGTTTGGCCATGTTGATAAGAGATTACAATAGATATATGAAATATGGGAAAGGGAATAAAAGGCAAGTGGCACATTACCATAATTGTTTTCACAAACCAATGTTAGAGATTGAAATTGAAAATGTAGCTGCTCCTTACCTTCATATTTTATTAGGCATTGTTTTGAAACACCACAGACTTCTAGAACAGGTAGCTGATACAATAGACGCAAAGATATTTGAGAATTCGCAAGAGATACATGCAAACATTAGTACTTTTAAGAACTTGAAGAGATTTAGTAGGAACTGGAAATAGGCAGAAGAATTAGGAGCTAAAATTGAATTTTTCAGGTAGGTATTGAACTTTGTGAGGATAAGGAGGAGACAGATAATTTTAAAGTTAGACTTGAAAATGCACAAGATGCGCTGGCCAAACTTCAGTTTCAAGATCTGTGTACTAGGTCTGGTCCAGTTTGCTCACACATGGACAAAGTACTAGCCAAACACAAAATCATACAACAGGCTTATAATAGCAGAGCATTTATAGGGAATCACTGCCACAGATATCTCACACAAAAAGTTTATAAAGATCTTACAAGAGCAATCATTACACAAACACTGAAAATTACAGACAAACAAGATATAACTAACATAGCTTTTATTGCCCAAGAACAATTCAACTCACTGAAAGAAGCATTTGAGAAAGTACACAACAAAATATCACACAGTAAACCAATTAGTAAAGAATCAATAACAGCATCGATAGAGACTTATATGTCTTTGTTCAGAAAGCTATTCCCTAGTAAGACAATTCATAAACAGCACATATTAGAAAAACATTGCGCAGACTGGATCAGAACTCATGATGTATGATTGAGATAATTGTTAGCTCTCATGTTCTGGGGACAATTGGGTGTGTTATTTTAAGGTTATAAATGTGGACATGCAATTTAAACTTTCAATAATTAATGTTTGACGCATGAAACCAAAACAAAACTTTGATATCCATTTTCTGCAGGTTTTCTACTTTTGATTTCTGTAATTTGTTATGCATGTTGATTGTGACCGTTTTAGTGTAAATTGAATTAGAAACAAACCATAACAAAATGTAAAAAAAAACCCGTAAATTTTACACTATTTCAGACTATTATATCTTCTGTTCTAATTGTGATAAAATGTTTGTTCTTGTTCTAAAATTTACTCTAACATTTCTAGTCTAGCTTTACGCAAAATTAAAGCCGGTATTTATAATAATAAAGTAGCATAAAAGCAATTCAAACATGTTTTGGGGACAATTGGGTGTGTTATTTTAAGGTAATAAATGTGGACTTGCAATTTAAACTTTCAATAATTAATGTTTGACGACGCATGAAACCAAAACAAAACTTTGATATCCATTTTCTGCAGGTTTTCTACTTTTGATTTCTGTAATTTGTTATGCATGTTGATTGTGACCGTTTTAGTGTAAATTGAATTAGAAACAAACCATAACAAAATGTAAAAAAAAAAAAACGTAAATTTTACGCTATTTCAGACTATTATATCTTCTGTTCTAATTGTGATAAAATGTTTGTTCTTGTTCTAAAATTTACTCTAACATTTCTAGTCTAGCTTTACGCAAAATTAAAGCCGGTATTTATAATAATAAAGTAGCATAAAAGCAATTCAAACATGTTTTGGGGACAATTGGGTGTGTTATTTTAAGGTAATAAATGTGGACTTGCAATTTAAACTTTCAATAATTAATGTTTGACGCATGAAACCAAAACAAATCTTTGATATCCATTTTCTGCAGGTTTTCTACTTTTGATTTCTGTAATTTGTTATGCATGTTGATTGTGACCGATTTAGTGAAAATTGCATTATAAACAAACCATAACAAAATATAAAAAAAACGTAAATTTTACACTATTTCAGACAATTATATCTTCTGTTCTAATTGTGATAAAATGTTTGTTCTTGTTCTAAAATTTACTCTAACATTTCTAGTCTAGCTTTACGCAAAATTAAAGCCGGTATATATAATAAAAAAGTAGCCTAAAAGCATTAATTAAGCCCTATCAAAAGTAAACATCGCCACATGTTTTTCCCATTAGGAAGCTGACCACGTGACCTCTGTCAAATGGGCTATAAATAGCGCGGAAGGGGAAATAACTAAAAGATCGCTCGCAAACAGCCGTGAGATCTCTTCTTGGTGTGGAGTGCAGTATGAAAATTATGACTAGATTTCTTTTTGGTGTGAAAATTATGACTAGACTTCTTGGTGTGGAGTGCAGTATGAAAATTATGACCAGATCTCTTCTTGGTGTGGAGTGCAGTATGAAAATTATGATTAAAACTCTTCTTGGTGTGGAGTGCAGTATGAAAATTATGACTAGATTTCTTCTTGGTGTGGAGTGCAGTGTGAAAATTATGACTAGACCTCTTCTTGGTGTGGAGTGCAGTATGAAAATTATGACCAGATCTCTTCTTGGTGTGAAGTGCAGTATGAAAATTATGATTAAAACTCTTCTTGGTGTGGAGTGCAGTATGAAAATTATGACTAGATTTCTTCTTGGTGTGGAGTGCAGTGTGAAAATTATGACCAGATCTCTTCTTGGTGTGGAGTGCAGTATGAAAATTATGATTAAAACTCTTCTTGGTGTGAAGTGCAGTATGAAAATTATGACCAGATCTCTTCTTGGTGTGGAGTGCAGTATGAAAATTATGACTAGAACTCTTCTTGGTGTGAAGTGCAGTATGAAAATTATGACTAGATCTCTTTTTGGTGTGGAGTGCAGTGTGAAAATTATGACTAGATTTCTTTTTGGTGTGGAGTGCAGTGTGAAAATTATGACTAGATTTGTTTGGTGTGGAGTGCAGTGTGAAAATTATGACTAGATTTCTTTTTGGTGTGGAGTGCAGTGTGAAAATTATGACGATTTCTTTTTGGTGTGGAGTGCAGTGTGAAAATTATGACGATTTCTTTTTGGTGTGGAGTGCAGTGTGAAAATTATGACGATTTCTTTTTGGTGTGGAGTGCAGTGTGAAAATTATGACTAGATTTCTTTTTGGTGTGGAGTGCAATGTGAAAATTATGACTAGATTTCTTTTTGGTGTGGATTGCAGTGTGAAAATTATGACGATTTCTTTTTGATGTGGAGTGCAGTGTGAAAATTATGTCTAGATTTCTTTTTGGTGTGGAGTGCAGTGTGAAAATTATGACTAGATTTCTTTTTGGTGTGGAGTGCAGTGTGAAAATTATGACTAGATTTCTTTTTGGTGTGGAGTGCAGTGTGAAAATTATGACTAGATCTCTTTTTGGTGTGGAGTGCAGTGTGAAAATTATGACGATTTCTTTTTGGTGTGGAGTGCAGTGTGAAAATTATGACTAGATTTCTTTTTGGTGTGGAGTGCAGTGTGAAAATTATGACTAGACCTCTTCTTGGTGTGGAGTGCAGTGTGAAAATTATGACTAGATTTCTGTTTGGTGTGGAGTGCAGTGTGAAAATTATGACTAGATTTCTTTTTGGTGTGGAGTGCAGTGTGAAAATTATGACGATTTCTTTTTGGTGTGGAGTGCAGTGTGAAAATTGTGACTAGATTTCTGTTTGGTATGGAGTGCAGTGTGAAAATTATGACGATCTCTTTTTGGTGTGGAGTGCAGTGTGAAAATTATGACGATTTCGTTTTGGTGTGGAGTGCAGTGTGAAAATTATGACTAGATTTCTGTTTGGTGTGGAGTGCAGTGTGAAAATTATGACGATTTCTTTTTGGTGTGGAGTGCAGTGTGAAAATTATGACTAGATCTCTTTTTGGTGTGGAGTGCAGTGTGAAAATTATGACCAGATCTCTTCTTGGTGTGGAGTGCAGTGTGAAAATTATGACGATTTCTTTTTGGTGTGGAGTGCAGTGTGAAAAATGGCAATCTCTTTTATACAAATCAGTAAAACATTAGGTATTCTCCTAACAAAAATACCGATTCATGAATACCACAACACAACCCAAAAAAAGGGAATATAAACAAATATTTTTATTCACAAAACACAGTATTGGAACAATGAATGCAACAAATGGACTATGATATCAGTACACATTTTGTGCATAAATTACATGGACGGATAAATTATTTAAATATCACAGTCTGCCCTCCCACTTAAAATAATTATTCAAAAGATTTATTTTTTTGTCCCAGACATTCACAATGAAAAGTCTTCCACGGACATAACCATAAGAATCAGTGTCTCTGATGTTAGGCTAGAGTTGCAGTGGTTTAAAGAGCATGCAGACACACACAAGGAACTGTCAAGCAGGACAGACTTGACAAAGAGGGAACAGAACAGACCTGTCAGAGACAAAGGGACAGATTTATCAAACAGGGAACAGGACAGCCACAATCCAATGATTACACAATGTTAAATTCAGCAAACCAAATGATCAAAACATTTTAAAGGAAGAATGGATGAATTTGTAGACTGCAAGTACCACTAAATGACACTGCCAAGACCAAAGGAGGAAAGCACAAAATGTATGGGAAACATGACAAATAAACAAACCCTCAATCAGCCATCAACACATTTCAGCTCCCATGGAGTACATGTCCTCAACAAAAACATGCTATCTTTTCAAGGTCTTTCTCCAGCTCTCCATGACAAGCTTTTTTTTGTTACCCTCTGTCTCTTACCTGTGGATTCCAGAAGAAGGACTGCCTTGTAATTCTATCAAATGGTTTTTTCTTAATGTGTGTCCAAGCCAATGCTAGCATCTTTTCCTCACCTTCTATTCCATTGATGTTTGTTATTTCTTCCATCAGTTTCACATTAGTCATCTCGTCATACAATTTATATCCTATATCAACACACACACACACAGAAAAGTAACGCTCAACAATAAATTATGCAGCCTACGGAATTCTGGGAACAAAATTATGCAATACAAGGAATTCTTTACAAAACATTCTCTGCCTGGCAAATAAGATTTTAAAAAAACGTAAGGATTATTAAACTCAAAAAGTTAAAGGCAGCATACCAAAACCTGCAGCTGCCTAAGAAGGAATAGCATTAAATGGTAGAATAAGATTTAAAAAAACATGAAGAAAAGACCTGTGTGCTTTTTAGGGGTCTAGATGCAGAAAGATAGAACTATTGCTTCCTCAGGCACTTCATAATAGGTGACTAACAGGAAGTTGTACGTTAGGCTGACAAACCTCATCATGTAAAACAAGTTGCTACAGAAACCACTCCATCAAGAGCATGTGAATGCTATGTGCAGGCTTCCTGTAGTGGTGATTCCATTCTCATAAAGGGGACAAGAAGATTCAGAAAACTAACAGATCTTTAAATTAAGGAAACAAAGGAAGATCTAGAGAACCACTAGTGAAACAGGAGACAAGGAAATACCTTGAGACAAATTATGCTCGTATGGAAGGATGCAGGCAATATAGATTAATGAAAGACACATATGAAGAGATACGGTGGTTTGTGTATCCAAAAATTTACAATCATTCAAGAAGGACAAAGAACAATGGCTGGAGTCAATAAAATCGCAGCTACACAAAGCATAAATTCACAAAGATATTGTCACAGTAAACATTGTTGCCTATAAGAGTTAATCATAGATGCATTCAAAGAATTCTCTCAAATCCAAGGAATATAAATGTGTTCTGACTTAATTTACTCTGGTAAAAGATCCTCTCCTAATTCTTCGTCTCCAAAGTCATCATCACGTGCATCCCTCCTGCGGGCAGCTGTCCTTGGTCTCTCTGCCTGAGGTCCCAGGGGGTCGGAATAGGAAGCATCTGGGACAAGAAAATTGTAAGAATTTGTCAGGGCAAACAAATAATTACAGTGAAAGAGTCTGGAGGAACACGTAAACGAACAAAAGTCTTAGGGACTCATTTTTATTGTTACTAAATGCATTGAAAATAAAGTAAGTAAATTTACTATACATTCTACTGCACTAAATAAAAGTGGACTGCCAATAATCGCTAATCAGTAACTCATCATATAGTTCATAGGAAATATAAATTTGTGCGTGATATGATGAATTACTGACTCACGATAACTGGCTGGATTAATGAGGGTCAAAGCTTGAAAGATTAAAAATTGATCTCAGAAAGGAGCTGCATGAAAAGTTTCAGCTCTCTACAATGAGTGGAACACACAGATTTTGAGTGTCAAAGATTTGAAATGCTACAAATATATGAACCTCGCATGATTTTAAATTAAAGTGGTTAAAAATATCTGATTGAAGATGACCAGACCATCAGTGTAAAAGAAGGAGAGAAGAGGGAAGGACACAGTCAAAGCACATTTGATCTTGTTACTTTATAATTTTTTTTTTTTTTTGGGAAGTAAAGTTTTATTTTGAGTCTTTGGAAATTTTAATACCGGCCCATCTTACACACATTTAACTTTAGCGAAGTCAGATTTTCCCAGAGATTTAGCTACACTTGCTTGCATACATAAACTTTAAAAAAAAAAAAAAGTCATAGCAGATACTGTCATGGAGAAATGAAGTGTTTGAGACTTCACTGTACTAAGTTTAGGTTTATGAAGTGAGATGACCAGTTCCCTTCCTTGATGTCTTAGCCTTCCCTAACTCACGAGCAGAGTCAGGTATCCATTTTTACAGCTGGGTGGACTGGATCATGACGCTACCAGATTTTAAATCCAGAACCCAGTAACTTTGCCGCAAGAGGCAAGCCCGCTAACCACTCTATCAATCGGGTGTTCTTTAAAAATAATAAGACTACAAACTTAAGTGTACCAGTGATTCCGTGCCACTTTGCCATTCTGCTTTACTTCCTTCATCATGCATTTTCCTATTAGCTCCTTATGAAGCTTGGTAGCGCAGTGGTTAGTGCACTGGCTTCCTAGCTCGGTGGTCCATGGTTCGATCCCCAGTTGAGGTGGGATTTTTTAGACCGCAAACGGCTCTGGGTTCGACCCAGCCTCTTGAATTGGGTACCAGAGTAACTCTGGGAAGGTTAAGGCGGCCGGCGTGAAGCTGACCACATCACCTCTAGTGTGCCGATGGTCAAGAAAATATGGGCCTAACACCATATTCCCAATACACCCCAACTGTTGTGTAATGGGATCCTTTACCTTTTTTATGAAGCATAGAGCCACAATTGTAGTTTGATCCCTTCCCTGCATATAAGCATTCATGTGCTCTCACAGTGGTGGTTTCTCTAGTAACTTGTTTTACATGAGGAGGTTGCCAGCCTCATACACAACCTCACGTTAGTCACCTCTTACATCACGCCCCAAGGGGTCAGTGGTCCTTGTCCTTTTTCTCCTCAGAGACCCTTGTGAACTACACAAGTCTCCATTCTGCTTTACTTGTCTGTTATTTGCTCCTTACAGTTAGATGCATCAAATCACTTCATGTATCCATGCAGTCATGGTTTCTGTAGCAATCTGTTGTACATGATGTTTCCAACCATATTTCCACCATCCTATTAAAGAAGTACACATCAGGAGCCACTGTCCATGATGCTTAATTTCCTATGCTGCTATCTACATGGGGATTGAAAAGTAATTTTCTATGTTTAAACTGTTATATCCTACCTCGTATGTTGGATATACGACAACAAAAGTCAAAATAATGAGCAATAAGTGCCACTTGACATACATGTTTTATTTTTGTATTCCCAGAAACAAAATAAAACAAGAAACAATGTAAAATGGACAATAAACTGACGTTACAAGAGACTTTAAATATGGCTGCCCATAAGTGACATTATGTGTTAAACTGACCTGATATGCATGGAGGCATATCTGGAGTCATCCACATGACCACCAGCTATGCACAATGCTATAATATACGTACATGGAAGTGAACCTATGTCTGTGAGGCAAATTACACCCTCATTGACTCTTGAAATCATCCATACACTTCCAGGGATTCCCCCTGTGGTGAAACTTGTTGAGAACCCAGCATTGCACACTAAGCTTGGAGAAGTCACTTGAGCCCCAGGCGTAATTCTTTGGCTTTGACTTGGTTGACTTCATGCAGAAGGATCTCACTGTGGACCCAGTGATAGGCAGGGAAAGCTGAGAAGTGGCTCTGTACAAGACGTGAGAATTCCTTGGGAGAGCCCAGAACCAGAGTACAGTATTTTAGCTCTGCATAGTTGGAGAGCTCCCTTGAAAGGCGGGGAATGCACAGTGTGCCACACACTTCTTACTCCTAGCAGGGGATCAGATGTGATGATCCTTTAAATGCAAGCCAAGCTAGAGAAACTGGAGCTCATGACTTCAACTCAGCACATTTCAGAATGGCAGAAAAGCAACAGGAAAAGCCTAGATCTACAGTGTAGATAATACCAAGGAGTCTTCAATGTGGTATTGGCTGCTAAAGAGCGAGAAGCTCAGCAGCCCTAGTTAAACAACAACAACAGCAGCAGCAACAACAACAGACCGGATCTCACAGTGAGTTGGAATGTTAATGTGACATAGCGTTTTATATAATAAAATGACATTTAATTCCCTTTATTTTGACATTTATTTCATATAAATTAGTTGGATAGGAGAGCAGAAATAACTGTAAAAATACAAGGTGGCTTTTCAATCACCCTGTAGGTAACAGCCGTGTTTAATTTGCAATGTTCTTTTTCTCAATCCATCAATTGTAAACAGGTGAATGACTCATGGCTGGATTCAGAATTAGATATCCGCTAATTTAAAAGCAGTTGGAAGATAATCAGTGCCACCATTCATGACATACAGCTAAATCTTGTATTTAGATTTCACTCTGTAGGAACCACCCTGTGTAACTTGCCTTATAGTTTATAAAACCAAATGTGCAAACTCAAAAAAAAAAAAAAAGGACTCACCTATTTCTTGAGGATAGCTAGCCTGGTACGGACCATGAGCATCCCCGTCATCCAGGTTAGGACGTGTCCTCTGTTTTCGTGATTGTTTGCTTCCATGGCCAGCACTGTCCTCTCGCTCCAGATCTACAATAAACAGGAAAATATAATATAACCATGTCCATGTGTTCTCGAGGCTCATAAGGGGAGCAAAGAACAGTAACAATGTGTCCCAACAAGCATGTCATAAAAGGCGACAAAGGAGGTTTGGGCATAGAGCTGGCTACTCCATCCTGCAGAAACTTTAAAAAACTTCAGCAACTATGGACAAGTCAAAGAAAGTAAATAATTTAAATTCTACTCAGTCATCCAAGACAGATATGCAACAATGCAAAATTATAGACAACAATTTAATGTAGGACATCTAAGAAATCAAGGAACAAGAGACACATTTTGGTCACAATATCCAACAAATTCCAAGTGCTCCAACAGCTGGAAGATGTAGAGAATACAGAAGACTATTGGCAGCAAATCAAAACTGTATGGAATGAGACGTGAAGAAATACTGGGGGAAAGGGAACGACAAAAAAAAAGCATGGATAACAAAAGAAACCATCAATAAGATAAAAGACAGAAAAAAACAAGAAAGCAGATTTAAACACAAGCAAAACCAGAAGTAACAAAGCCAAGGCTCAAGAAGTGTACACAGAAGCAAACAAAGAGACAAGAGGAAGTATATTGAGGAGTTGGCAAGAGAGGCAGAAGATGCTGCAGCCAAAGGAAATATGAGAGAACTGTATTACAGCACAAAGAAGCTAACAGGGAAATACAAGCAAACAAGTTGCCTCATAAAAGACAAGAATGGAAAACTGCTCAGCAATATACAAGAGCAAATGAAGAGGTGGATAGAATATTTTGAGGACCTTCTCAATAGACCAGGGCCACAAAACCCCCCTGTACATCCAGCCAGCAGAAGAAGAGCTTCAAATTAACGGTGACAGACCAACGAAGGAAGAAATAAAGAAAGCCATAAAGCTTCTAAGAGATGGAAAAGTGTCTGGACCTGATGGCATTCCAGAAAAGTAGAACATATGCACTGACCTAAGACTTATTACTTGTTTACTTAATCGTTCCTCTTCTACTGTGAGGTGTACAGGTTTCGAAGAGAGAGCGCCATACTATCCTATCGGCTGTCTTCCTCCTGGCCTGGTTCCATTCTAGTCCTCGGTCCTTCAGAGATTGTCTAATGTTGTCCTCCCAGCAGACTCTGGGTTGTCCTGGAGGTCTGGATCCCTGGCTTTTAGCCTCCCCTACCTGTCGTGGCAGCCGATCTTCTCCCATTCTGCAGACATGGCGAAACCATCTTAGTTGGGACTGTTCTACTTGGGTCTGTAGGGGTTGGGTTATTAGGCCTTGAAGTATCGTCTCGTTGCAGACCATGTCTCTTGTTACTTTAATAACCTAAGACAACAAACAGAAAAGTATAACCTAACCAGGAGATTATGACAACAATTATTGAACTATGACCCTAAGACAACAACCAGAAAAGTATAACCTAACCAGGAGATTACGATATAAATTATTGAACTATGATCCTAAGACAACAACCAGAAAAGTATAACCTAACCAGGAGATTACCACAACAATTATTGAACTAATGCAAGGATGCATATCTGGAGTCATCCTTATATGACCACCAGCTATGCACAATGCTATAGTATATGTACGTGGAAGTGAACCTATGTCTGTGAGGCTAATTATACCCTCATTGACTCTTGAAATCATCCATACACTTCCAGGGATTCTCCCTGTGGTGAAACTTGTTGAGAATTCAGCATTGCACACTAAGCTTGGAGAAGTCACTTGCAAGCATAAGCGCTTATCATATATTTTATCCATAAGTGTCTAATGAAGTATAAAGCAGAAGTTAATTTCATGCAGAATCATCGCCCCACGCTTTTTGTCAATTTGATGTTACATTTTTTTTACTGCAAGCTATAAACTCCTTGAAAAATTATTTTTGGGTTTTTAGTGCATTAAAAGCGTGTGTTTAAAATATTTTTTCTTTTTTTACAGGCTTTTCTTTAACTCGCAACGTATGTCGCCCAGTTGTCACCTTCAAATCTTGCAATCGATTTTTCAATCACTTCCAGATGAGCAATAGCTCTGAAAATTGAAATTGGCATAGTTGTGTATTCTCCATCTCTTTGATCCTTAGCTGCCGACTGTCAAAGCAGTCAGTGGCCATTGCGCCTAGTGGCGTCTTGTAGGGCAACAACAAATTGATTCCACGTTGCTCGGTCGGTGGCCATCCTTCGTACAGTGCCCCAACTCTGGTTCATTCCCTGCATCTCAGCCTCCACAGTCCTCCGCCAGGTTGTTTTTGGTCGGCCTCTCTTTCGTTTTCCTTATAAACTTATATTACTTACCAGTTTTACAGCAGCCCCTTAATTTATTTACTTATACTATATTGTAGGTTATGTGCCCATTGACCAGGGCAGTTTCAACTAAGAAATGATATAAAAATAGGATCTGTGTGGGTAGGGGTAGCTTGCACCTAGTTGGTTGAAGTGGTCGACACCTCCCATACTGTATTTTTCTGCAAGCACTGGCTTCTGAATTGTTCTGCCCTAAAGAATTTGTCTTTCTAACTGTCTTGTTTATATTATCATTGGAGTGAACAGTAGATATAAGGTTAAATCTTTTCGTATCATGCCAGGTGACTGTCGGCATGCCTTATGTTCTGTCGCACAAAACACAGGATGATTTGTCTTTTCAATTTGAGTTGTTTTTTCTTCAGCGCTACAGGAAAATGCTTCCTATTTTCAGCTACTGTTCCAAATGCACCAATCTGAATGTCAGGTCTTGAAATAAAGCTGAAGGCTGAATAAAAACTACCACAGAAGAGAATATGTTCCTTGTTGCGTATGCAATTTGAATTAAAACTATGGTGACTTTTCACTGAAAAAAGAGTCCAAATAATCTCAGCTTTGAGAGTATCTTCCTTGGTCACAAATGATGTCACATCTGTAGGTGTCCTAGTAGTGTTAGACGTTTTTGATGTGTCCGAGGGAGTAGTGTTAGATGGTTTTGATGTTTCTGAGGGAAAAACTGCTCCTTGGGGTTGTGTTCTTTTCTGTTTAAAAAAAATGGAACACACAAATAACTTATGAGTAGGTTTAAGCTATGTATATTTACCAAGTCAAAATTCTAAACGCATACATAATATAGTCAAACAATATTTAACTAGAACAAAAGGTAATATATAGTAATTGGGAGGGTAATACTTATGATAAGTGAAAATCTTTTAAATATCCAACTGGAAACAGCAGGCCTTTACACACACACACCCCCCCCCTACTATTTTTGTTGGGTTTTGTTTGTTTAGATTTTTAAAAAAATTTAATTTAATTTTTTAATTTTTTCTTTTTTAAATAACAGGCCTATGCACAAAATTACAGTGATTTGACAGATGTGATGCCACTTTCATGTATCGGCGGTTATTCATGTTATCTGGAATTGAAAACATGTAGGCCTAGGCCTATCCTAATTAGCCTATAACCCTTCAGAGGTAGAACGGGATAAGTCTTTTCATCATAAATATAATAAAAAAGCATTCAAAATATATTTATTTCCAAAAAATGTGGTGAAATGAACAGTGGGACATGGGGCTGATAACAGGGTATGCTAAAGGATATGGAATCGCCATCAATTTCTATTCCTGACCATCTTAAACTGTGTCAAACATATTCCCGTATGCAGATGTAAACCAAGAAATTTCGTTCAAACGCTTGCCTATAGGCTAATTTTGGCCATGGTTAAAAATAAAACTGTAAATAGGCCTACACTGTAAATTACAGACGCAAGTACAGTAGGCCTATCTATAAACTGGACTTATTTAAATAGGTTTTATAAATGAGATAAATGAATTTATTACTTACCTCAGTTGAAATGAATGATTTAATACAACTTGAATGAAGTTTGGTGTTTTTCCCAGTAGCATTCGAGTAACAACAGACGCGACGAGCGCTAAAAATAAATCTGCGTTTACATCATTAACGCAAAGTGCCGAAAACAAAACCGCCGAAAACTTCTGGAAATGGATTTAGTGCGCAAAGGGAAGTAAAAATTCTACGGTAACTGAAGTTTAACGAAAAATACCATCAATAACAGAAAAATGGACGCAAAGTATCGAACTTTCGATTTCGTATTTTTTTCCAGGTCCGATGCGGAAAATTCAAGGCTTTTAGCCATTTTTCCAGGCTTGTCAAGGCCTGGAATTTTTTTTCTTCGTTTTCCAGGTTTTTCCAGGTCGCTACGAACCCTGTATGATAAGCGCTTTAAGCGCCCTTGGCTTTTTTTCAATTTGATGTTACATTTTTACTGCAAGCTATAAACTCCTTGAAAAATTATTTTTGGGTTTTTAGTGCATTAAAAGCTGGTGTTTAAAATATTCTTTAAAATTTTTTATTCTATTTAGTGTTAGAAAAAATTTGGATTGTTTTCCTTGATTTAACTAGACATTTGTTTGAGTACTGCCCTGTTTTATGCATAGAAAAATAAAGCATACAATGTACTCACTCTTGAATTTTTAATTAACTTGATTATGGCCCCTGATTTGTTTACATTTCTTTACGAAAAACTTTAATTACTCATAATTACAATATTAAATAACTGACTGATTATTGTATTGTCATCGGGAATACACCACTATGCCAAGTTTAAGAGCTATTGCTCATCTGGTAGTGATTGAAAAAACTGATTGCAAATTTTGAAAGTGACATTTTTTTTTTTTCTATAACCAGCGGCACTCGAGCTTTCCGGCTCTTTCAGCCCAATGACATGTCATTGCGAGGCTGGGGAGTCAGTGGACTTTCCTTCCAACCCGGTCAGGAGCTTCGCTCCTTCCCATCCACACGGGATTTATGTGCAGGAGCCGTTCAGGTTATTCAGTCAAATTTCCGGTCGTAAACATTTCTTCAAACGCCGACGGCCGGGTTTGAACCATGAACACCTGGTCGCCAGTACAACGTCGTAGCCATTACACCAGCGCGGCTCCCTTGAAAGTGACATACAAGTGAAGTTAAATACAAGTGTGTAAAATAAGTAGCCCAAATTCACCCAATTTGCATTAACTCTTTGACTCCAGACCAACGCTCTGAGCGTTGCAAAATTCAACACGCCGTGCCAGAGCAACGCTCAGGGCGTGGTTTTTAGTTTATCACGAATAAACCCTAAAAATCGTCCGCTTAATGCAGTTCATATATTAAAACTCATAGAATGACTTCCGCTACTATTTAAACAACAAATTTGACTTTAGTTAATCAGCACATGTGCGTGTTTTGATGTTATTATCACAATTTTTGTGAAGATTCGCGTGTTTACGTTTTTCGTTGTTTTTGCTAGAGAAATATGTCACGCTTTATATTTACATTTTCTAAGTCTCCTAAGCAAATAATTGTGTCAAACTACTTTGAAACATTGCTGACATTGATGATGATTGTTTGGTAGTCACAGTTTGTTGTCAAAATACGGAATATATGCAGAAAAGCTAGACACACTAGATTTAGTTGATGAGTGGGCGTAGTCATATTCTGGCCGATCAAAAAGCAACAAAACTAGACCTACCTTAACATCTAATCACTAGTTCTTGGTAGAAGATGAAGCTAGGGATACTATTAAAACATTAAACAAGAGTAAAAAAGTATTTATATGACGTTATTCTTATTTATTTGTTTGAAAATTACGTAATGCACGATTGCATAATTTATTTTTTTCTTACAAAGAACCACGGAAAAACTGGTGCGAATAACACTAAATGTACTAATTTTGGCCATAAGCATGTTTTTTTTACTTTGTATATGGATTAACTTGACGTTTGAAGACTAAAAAGAAAGTTTTATTGTCTACGACAGTAATTTGTCTTTGGTAAGATCGTATTCTACAGTCAACTTTTTAGCATTTTTCAATTTTACATGCAAAATGATTAAATTATACCGAACATACTTGTGTTAATACTACCACAGACATTATATATTTGAATTCTCTATCCATTTCCCTACAGTTTGGTATATAATAAGTACATGTTCAAAGGAAAATTCACAAACAAATTTAGACTGAAAGATGAACACTTCACTCTATAAAATTCTGCCCACAAAAAAAGTCTGGCACAGCGTGCAAAATAACTCTGGAATGAATGAGTTAAAAAATAGCCCAAAGTCACCCAAAATATCCCCAGTTGAGGTGGGATTTTTTAGACCACAAATGGCTCCGGGTTCAACCCAGCCTCATGAATTGGGTACCATAGCAACTCTGGGAAGGTTAAAGGCAGCCAGCGTGATGCTGACCACATCTCCCCTAGTGTGCCGATGGTCAAGAAAATATGGGCCTAACACCATATTCCCAATATGCCTCAATGAGCGTGTAACAGGATCCTTTACCTTCACCCAAAATAGTCAAAAAATCACCCAAATTGTGATTGAAAAGTAGCCAGAAGAAACATTTGATGTTCAGAATATCTCAGTTTATAGAGCTGCAATAAACATGCACTGCTCATGGATGTTAAAAAAAAAGACACAATGGACTGCACTTTTAACATCTTGTAGCAATCAACTATTGTCATTCCCTACATTCCAGTTCTGTAAAGAGCATAGATCTTTCAGTCAGTTCGCAACAAGCCCTCCTGTCCTGTGCCATCCGTTGAAATTCTTTTCCATGTCATCTCTATCATTTTTATGTCTGTCTTAGCTCTCTTCTTCATGTGCTTTTGGGTCTCCTCCTATTTCACTTACCTTTTGGTACCCGAATCTGCTCTTGAGTTAGGGAAGGCAAAAGTCAGCGAGGAAGGCAACTGGTCACCTCACGTCATTAAAAAAAAAACTGGACCTAATATGGTGAAATCTCTAACACTTTACTCCTCTACAGCAGTACTTGCTGCAGGACTACCTTTTTCTTTTGGGAAGGGGTGGGGGGGGGGAAAATTGATTCCAGAACCAGGACTGTCCTGTAATGCTATCAGCTGGTTCCTTCTCTGCGCACCCTATCCAATGCCAACATTTTTCCTTACTTTCTGTTCCACTGACATTTGTCTGGTTCTCTTCATCAGTTCTACATTGGTTATCTTGTCAAATTATATATTTTAAACCATTCTGTTCTATCAATCAATCAATACCCTTTAGCTCCCCAAGGAACATAGGTCTTCAACAAACATCTTCTGTTCTATGCAAGCACCCATGTGTAACTTCTTGGTTAGTACATGTCTGATAAAGTGAGAAAGAACACAACTAATATGATGAAAAAGAGAAATATCAAAAGAAAATTAAATAACAAAATAACTTTATGGAACGAAATTTCATGAAGGGAATGAAAATAAAATACTGGAAGTCAAGTTAACAGCTCAAAAACCGGAAAGGACAGGCAGTCCCTAATTTGACCAAGTTTTTAAATTTCAAATTGTTGTCAATTTTAAACCCTCTCACATAAAAATATATAACAAACACCACTTACCAGTGTTAATCCAGACGTGATTAGTAACTGTCAATATTAAAAACTTAGCTGAAATTATTTTTATGGTGATATGGATAAAAAAACCAGACTTGAAATTTGCGTTAACTTGTACTGTATGTCTTATAGACACGAAGCTCCGCTTGCTGCTTATGTTTGATGTAATCATGACAATTGTATTTAGCTATGAACTTCAGAGTTGTCGTCAAGTCTTACCAAACAAGTCTCAAGTCTTATCAAACAAGTCTCTAGTCGAGTCAAGTCGCTAATAAAAAAACTCTCAAGATGCTTAAGCCAGACTCGAGCTGGAGTCGATCGGTTCAAGTTGACAACACTGAAACAGGAAAGTCCCAGCTCCAGTGAAGTCGCTAATAAAAAACTCTCGAGTCGTCGTTATGGTGATTTAAGTCCGATTTGAGTTTTTGTCAATTGACCTGAGTTAAAACAACACTGCTTAACTCTCTCAAGATATTTAACAAATGTTAAAAACTGTATGATTGAGGGAAAAATAATATAAATACACAAACTCCTTTGATGAAAAAAATGATTATGTACCAAGAAATAAAAAAAAATGAATAAAAAAACATGTTCGTGAGGATCACATAATCAGTCATTACTCTACAGCTCCCCAGGGATCATCATCATCATCATCCTCACTATAATTTTCCTTTCTGCTACCTACGAAGCATTGAGCCACCAATGCAGCTGGCCCCCTTGTGCAGCTCTGAGCCTGCACAAAGCATTCACATACTCTAGCAGAAGTGGTTTCAGTAGCAAATTGTTTTACATGATGAGGATGGCAGCCACAACCTCATATTAGTTGCCTCGTACCGACATGTCTGAGGGAATAGTAGTCTTATTCTTCCTCTGTCTCATAAGAGCCCCCCCCCCCCCCCCCCCCCCCCCCCCCCCCCCCCCCCCCCCCCCAGCTTCATCAAGTTCTAATATCCTGATATTTTTCTGCAAGCGTGGAAGAAAAAAAGTCAGTAAATTAAAACAAACTTGCCACAGTCTCTCCCAGAAGCAACGTCACAAGCAACAACTTACCGCTGCCTGCACTGCTCTCCCGTCTTCCTCTTCCACTGCCTCTACGGCCAGCACTGGTGGTTCTCTGTTAAATTACAGAAACAATACCGGTACATGAGCCTGCTTTTATCCATCTGACCCTTCATTATTTTTTAAAATTATAACTCTTTTTCAGGACAGCGCTTCCCCAGTAAATAAGATAACATTACTCTTTCTCAGGACAGTGCTGTCCCAGTAAATAAGATAACATTACTCTTTCTCAGGATAGGGCTGTCCCAGTAAATAAGATAATATTACTCTTTCTCAGGATAGTGCTGTCCCAGTAAATAAGATAATATTACTCTTTCTCAGGACAGTGCTGTCCCGGTAAATAAGATAACATTACTCTTTCTCAGGACAGTGCTGTCCCAGTAAATAAGATAACATTACTCTTTCTCAGGACAGTGCTGTCCCAGTAAATTAGATAACATTACTCTTTCTCAGGACAGTGCTGTCCCAGTAAATAAGATAACATTACTCTTTCTCAGGATAGGGCTGTCCCAGTAAATAAGATAATATTACTCTTTCTCAGGATAGTGCTGTCCCAGTAAATAAGATAATATTACTCTTTCTCAGGACAGTGCTGTCCCGGTAAATAAGATAACATTACTCTTTCTCAGGACAGTGCTGTCCCAGTTTGAATAAGATAACATTACTCTTTCTCAGGACAGTGCTGTCCCAGTAAATAAGATAACATTACTCTTTCTCAGGACAGTGCTGTCCCAGTAAATAAGATAACATTACTCTTTCTCAGGACAGTGCTGTCCCAGTAAATAAGATAATATTACTCTTTCTCAGGACAGTGCTGTCCCGGTAAATAAGATAACATTACTCTTTCTCAGGACAGTGCTGTCCCAGTAAATAAGATAACATTACTCTTTCTCAGGACAGTGCTGTCCCAGTAAATAAGATAACATTACTCTTTCTCAGGATAGGGCTGTCCCAGTAAATTAGATAATATTATTCTTTCTCATTATAATGTCCACTGACAAAACAAGATGCCAACCAAAAATTACCATCAATGATGAGGAAATTGAAAATGTCACACATTTTGAATATCTTGCGTTGAGACTCCTTTTGCGCATCATTTAGTATATTATATTTGAACACTTGGTGGTGCACAAAAGAGTCTGATGCGATTGTGTATGCGAAGGAGGATATGATGTAGTTTGTTTGCGGTAGCAACATTATTCACTGTGTTATGGATCTGTGTAGAAAGTATCGGATTCTCTGATCAGTGTCTGTTATGACATGTTTCAAAGTGTATTTACTTGTCTACTTGAAGAGAGTGCCTGAAAGAATCATATATTGGATCCATGATATACGAATGATACATAAGGATATAAATATGTCAATATGATTAACGTTGGATACTTCACACTAGCATAAAATAAAATTACCACTGGGATGTGGAGCAGATCAGTTGTTAGTAAATGGAATAAAGAACTTTAAGAAGGGCACTGAATATATTGATTAATGAAGTAATATAAGGATGACTTTCAATATGATAATCACATATGATCACATGTTATGCAGCCCAGTTGTGAATGTCAATAAATGTTGCGGTGACTGTGGACGATGGACTTGTAATATTCTTTGAATTCCAGTTAGCCAATTGCATTCTGAATTGTTTCATAAACTGTTTCGCCTAGACATCTTAACGGACAACCTTCAGCCACACAGTCTCGTAACACGTGGATCAATAACTAACAACAATGGAGACTGCTCAAAAGAGGTCAGAAGGAGACTGGCCATAGCAATGCAGAGGTTAAATAAAATAAAGAACCTATGGCATAACACCAGCAAATTAATAAAAGTAAAACTTCTGAGAACGTGCATCTTTCCGGTGGCAATGTACGGATGTGAATCATAGACCATTACACAAACAATAAAGAAAAAAATCGAATCTTTCGAAGCAAAGTGTTAGAGAAAAATTCTCAGAATATCTTGGACCAAGAAGAAGAAAAATATAGACATCCTACACGACCTGAACATCGAGGAAAACTGGCTCATAAACAATATCATGCCCCGGAAACCGAAATACTTTGGCCACATTAAACGTCATAGTGGTTTAAAAAGAGCAGTAATAGAGGGTATGGTACCTGGAAGGCGAGGGAGGGGCCAACCAAGACGACGGTGGACACAGGACAATGATGACACCTTGAATACGAAAATGGAGGAGGCAGGAAGGCTGGCTAGAGATCGAGAGTCTTTCAGGCGGGCTGTGATGAGAGCGACGTTCTGCAAAGGACATGCTACATGATGATGATATTCTTTCTCAGGACAGAGCTGTCCCAGTAAATAAGATAACATTACTCTTTCTCAGGACAGGGCTGTCCCAGTAAATAAGATAACATTACTCTTTTTCAGGACAGGGCTGTCCCTGTGATGCTCCCTACAGTGCCACCTCAGACTGGATGAAAAGAAGCTCTCACAACAATCAGAAGGGAAAAGAACATGTCAAAAGGAATTCCCATGGAACAACTGGTAGAGGGAGACCCCAAAAAACATGCAGAAGACAAGTGGAGACATAAATGAAAGGGACGAAGAAATGGAAAGACCTTGAGTTGATGGCACAAGACAGGAGGACTTGCCATCAGTTTGTTGAAGGCCTATGCTCCTTGGGGAGCTGAAAGGCAGTGATCACGATTATGAAACCCATTTCACTAATGGCCTGACCATCATATAGGAAACTCATTTACTTTAATGTTGATTTGACTGTAAAACATTTAACAAACATTTTACAGCAACGTTAGTTGGATATCAAGCCAGTTCTCACCTGGTCTCTCAGTTCTTTGTTTTTCTCTGCCTTCTTAAGTTTTGTGGCATACTCCTGCACGTCACTCAAGCCCAGGTCAGTGCAAAGACGAACTAGAAACTTCAGACCTAGACAAAACAACAAGCAAAGGTACTATAAACATCATTATAAGATATCATTTGATAATTCCCCCTTTTTTGGTTCCTAAGACGCACAAGACCACAACTGCAGCTTCCCTCTTGCAGAAAGCATGTGATGAATCATTTCATGTTCTCCTGCCGTGATAGATTCTGCAGCAACTTGTTTCATATAAAGATGTTGCTAACCCTATGATGAATCACTTCTGTTCTCCTGCAGTGGTAGCTTGTACGGCAACTTGTTTCATATGAAGTCATTATTAACTCCAAGCACAACCCTCTTTAGCTGACTTTGTCTGTGTGTTTGATAGCATGTGGTGGTCCTATTCTTTGCTTCCTGTATTGGGTTCCGGAACCTACATGTGCAATAACTAGATACTGGCCAAGACTAAACTATCAGAATAATGTGAATGTAGTGCCAACTGATTAGCAGTGTGGATCAAAAAACCACTTGAATTGAATTAGCAAGAATAACCTATTCCACTAATTCACTGTTGTCAGTGAGCCAGCAACTGATGACAAAATCTAGACAAGTGCCAGTGGAACAAAAGGTGAGAAGAAGACATGGGAGATGGATAGGACACACATTGAGGAAACCTGTTGATAGCATTACAAGGCGGTCCTTGTTCTCGAACCCCCAGGGTAAAAGAAGTAGAGGAGGACCAAAGAACACATGGAGAAGGGAACTGGAGACAGACATGAAGGGGACACAGAAGACAGTGAAAGACCTTGAGCTGGTGGCACGTGACAGGAAGTCTTGGTATAAGTTTGTTGATGGCTTATGGTCCTTGGGAGTTGAAAGGTGATGAAGAGTGTATGTGAGTGATTCACATGCCATGAAGGATTGTTTCTGTGTGAGTGATTCACATGCCATGAAGAGTGAGTCTGTGTGAGTGATTCACATGCCATGAAGAGTGTGTCTGTATGAGTGATTAACATGCCACGAAGTGGCCAAAGTCGAGCCAGTCAGATGAGAATATTTATACATATTTTATGTCACAAATGCTGAGGATGTTCATCATCATTACTACCACCATCATCATCACTACCACCATCATCATCACCTTTCAGCTCCTAGCAGAGTAAAGGTCCCCAACAAAAACATGCCAAGTCGTTCTCTATCCCTGTCCTAGAAGAAAAAAGGTGGGTCAGCAACTCAGACTTCTTTTGGATTTCTCTGAGTTGCATCATGCACCTCCTTACCAGCAGATGTTCTTCTGTTTTGGATGGCCTGAGCGGGACCCAAAGACGCAGCAATAAAGAACGCAGTCAGCAACTCATAGCTTGACTGCCTGCGTCAGGACCAGCGAACCAGAGCTGGTCAAGACCACACTCCACCTCCACGTGGTGGTCCTGGAAACAGTCTGCAGCAGTGCAGTCTGGCTGAGCGAGTGTGGATCGCAATGGGAAGGCAAACCCGGTCCTAAAAAATGCCGTGCAGAAGTCGGATGTGTCGACCGAAAGGTGCAGATATCACAGCTTAGGCGTAAAATTCTCTGCTTCCCTTTTGAGTCTTGGTGTAACTAACACACAGGCATTGTTAAGGATACTGTGATGCACAAACTACTTTTTATGTAAACAGGTTTGTACATGACTTCCATTCTCCATAAGACTTCCGTTTCTGAAAGCTGAACACAGATGCCATTTATGTTCAAAACTTAAATGAATATACTGAAGTGAAAGAATTGGTATGTTTGTATTTCTGCCTTTACAAACTACTAAAGTTGCAGAGTTAAGTGCCACAAATATTTTAATTTCTTTATTACATACTTTTATAAATGTTCAAGTAAATGTCCACAGAAAATGTTCCTGGGTCCTACTCATTTATATCAGCCAGGCAGCACCTTTGAGAGCATGACAGACTTAAGCCAGACTTTGACCTATCAGTTCAGGATTCTGCTATAATTTATTTCAACTGTTTATTCTTATATTTCCTTCTATGCTGTTGTTCAGATTTAAATTTCTTTTGAACTCTACTTCATCTATATTCAATTGACTGTTTTGTTTCCATTTCCATTTAATACATATTATTTGCTTTATTATGCCAATGAAAAATATTTCTTGTTCTGTTAATGTTTAATTTTGACTGTGTGCATTTTTTCATATTTGTTTTCAATAAAATTCATTATGGACGATGTCATCAAGGCATGTAAGGAGAGAACAAGAAAGTATTCAGTGGGGTACTGGAAGATGAGACAGGTCTATATTTCAGAGCTGGCATTTGCTGATGATGTTGCCCTGATTGCTAAATCAGAGGCACATCTCCAATCCAACCTGCAAGTCTGGAAGGAAGAGCTGGAGAAGAGAGGGATGGTCATAAGCAGCTCTAAAACAAAATCCATGGTGATATCACGAGAAGAAAGAAGGCATCAGATTAAGCTGGGAGAACAGGTCCTGGAGCAGGTTGACCACTTTAAATACCTCGGAGCTATTATAGACCGAAAGGGAGGCATCAAAGAAGAGTTGGCCACTCGAAAAGCAGCAGCTGGGAGACTTTTTCAGGCCATAAATCGAGGATTCCTCAGCAAGAGAGAGGTTGGTAAGAAAACGAAGATGGCTGTATACCGCTCCACCTATGTCCCAGTCTTGACATATGGATGCGAGTCATGGGCAATGACTACAACCCATAAAAGCCAGATCCAAACCTCAGAAATGAGGTATCTGAGGAAGGTGGTTGAAGTAACAAGAAGAGACATGGTACGCAACCAGACGATACGTCAAGGCCTAAAATGCCACACCCTACAGACCCAAGTAGAACAGTCCCAACTAAGATGGTTTGGCCATGTCTGCAGAATGGGAGAAGATCGGCTACCACGACAAGCATGGGAAACAAAGAGCCAAGGATCCAGACCCCGAGGACGACCCAGAGTCCGCTGGGAGGACAACATTAGACAATCTTTGAAGGACCGAGGACTAGAATGGAACCAGGCCAGGAGGAAGACAGCTGATAGAATAGTCTGGCGCTCTCTCTTCCAAACCTCTACACCTCACGGTAGAAGGGGAACGACTAAGTAAGTAAGTAAGTAAAATTCATTATTTAAGCAGGGTATTATTGTTAATCGTTCAAATGTAATCAACTTCTTTTCCTGCTAAAGTTACTTTCAAACACCTTGTTCAAATACTTTTATCTCCAATGTATCACGTTAATTTGTCATTTTATCACCAAAACTTCCCATCACCTTCAACCTCTCATAGTAAAACATGCCACCAACAGCAATACCTACATTCCACATTGTCAGGGAACTTCCTGTGTATCTGTTTGTATGTTTCTAGAGCTTTCTGGTAGTTCCCACTCCGACGGTAACAGCTGGCAATCATTAAGTACCATTTGACCTGGTTTGGTCTGAGGATGGCGATACATTTCAATGAACACAATGACGATGATACTGCTAACATGCACATCAAAGTTAAGATTAAATATAGGATACATGGCAAAAATGGCTTCTGTCATCATTACCATGATCTTTTTTTTTTCAATCCTAATAGAGGATGGAGCCAACACTACAGATGGCCCCCTAGGGGAAAGGAAAGGATCCCGTTACACGTCCATTGAGGCATATTGGGAATATGGTGTTAGGCCCATATTTTCTTGACCATCGGCACACTAGGGGTGATGTGGTCAGCATCACGCCGGCCACCTTAACCTTCCCAGAGTTGCTATGGTACCCAATTCATGAGGCTGGGTCGACCCCGGAGCAGTTTATGGTCTAAAAAATCCCACCTCAACTGGGGATCGAACCTTGGACCACCGAGCTAGGAAGCCAGTGCACTAACCACTGCGCTACCACAACTTCCCCCCTTGGAGAAGCCTACGTCAAAATCACAGACTCTAGCAGTGCTGGTTTCTGTAGCAAATTTTTTTACATGATGAGGTTGGCAGCCTCATGGAGAACTTGACATTAGTCACCTTTTTACATGATGAGGTTGGCAGCCCCATGGAGAACTTCACATTAGTCACCTTTTTACATGATGAGGTTGGCAGCCCCATGGAGAACTTCACATTAGTCACCTTTTTACATGATGAGGTTGGCAGCCCCATGGAGAACTTCACATTAGTCACCTTTTTACATGATGAGGTTGGCAGCCCCATGGAGAACTTCACATTAGTCACCTTTTTACATGATGAGGTTGGCAGCCCCATGGAGAACTTCACATTAGTCACCTTTTTACATGATGAGGTTGGCAGCCCCATGGAGAACTTCACATTAGTCACCTTTTTACATGATGAGGTTGGCAGCCCCATGGAAAACTTCACATTAGTCACCTTTTTACATGATGAGGTTGGCAGCCCCATGGAGAACTTCACATTAGTCACCTTTTTACATGATGAGGTTGGCAGCCCCATGGAGAACTTCACATTAGTCACCTTTTTACATGATGAGGTTGGCAGCCCCATGGAGAACTTCACATTAGTCACCTTTTTACATGATGAGGTTGGCAGCCCCATGGAGAACTTCACATTAGTCACCTTTTTTACATGATGAGGTTGGCAGCCCCATGGAGAAATTCACATTAGTCACCTTTTTTACATGATGAGGTTGGCAGCCCCATAGAAAACTTCACATTAGTCACCTTTTACATTATGTCTGAGTGAGCAGTTTTTTTTCTCAAAAACCCCCGAGTAGCGACATGAAGCAAAAATGGCTACTGTGCTTAAGTATATATTTGTTTATGAGGGGAGAGTAGGGATCTCCAGGGTAAGAGAAACAGAGACAGAAAAACATTGAGACACAGCCACATGAAGGGGATAAAGAAGGCATGGAACAATTTGATGAGATGGCACAGGACAAGAATGTATGTCATTTATGACGTGTAAAACAGCACAGTACTATATGAGCTGTGCACCAATTTATTGTTGTTGAACTAGGGCTCTGAGCTCTTTTGCAGCCAATGCCAAGAAGAAGAATCCTTGGCATTATCTATATGGTAGATCTGGATTTTCTGTCATTGCAAGACTTGCTGAGTTGGAGTCATGAGCTCTGGTTTCTTTCCCGGATATTCTATCCTGGCTTGGCATGCATTTAAAGGGTTCTCACATCTGGTTTCAAGATAGAAGGGGGATGGGTGGCATACTGTGCACTCCTTGCCATTCATGAGGGCTCCAAATATGCAGGGCTAAAATACTGTGCTCTGGTTCAGGGTTCTCCCAGGGTTCAGGTCATCAAATCCTGCAAAGAGCCACTTCCCAGCTGTTTGCCTGTCATCGATTCATTGTCAGATCATCCTGCATGCAGCCAACCATGTAAAAGCTGGAGTTAAGTCTGGGGCTCAAGTGATTCCCTCATGTTTAGCATGTAATGCTGGGTTCTCAGCATGTTTCCCAGCAGGGGACTCAAGATGCTGGGCCACTCTGGTATGAATACTCGATACCTGAAGCATTCACCAGGCAACTCAAAAGTTTCCTATTTCCAGGATGCACTATGTGAAGGTAAATTAATATGAAACAAATATAAAGGTATGTTATAAGGCCCTCATAGGAAATAAAGAAGTAGAACACTAGACAACAGAAAAACAACAGACATGAGTGGCTTACCCAGGATTTGAACCCTGGATCTTCCGTGCGACAACACCGCCTAGCTATGCAAGCGAATCACACTGTCCTCCCTGCCATCTACGCATCCATAGTGGCTTACCCAGGATTTGAACCCTGGACCTTCCATGCGACAACACCGTAGTGGCTTACCCAGGATTTGGCAGGGAGGACAGTGTGATTCGCTTCAGGATGCGTAGATGGCAGGGAGGACAGTGTGATTCGCTGGATGCGTAGATGTCAGGGAGGACAGTTTGATTCGCTGGATGCGTAGATGGCAGGGAGGACAGTGTGATTCGCTTCAGGATGCGTAGATGGCAGGGAGGACAGTGTGATTCGCTGGATGCGTAGATGTCAGGGAGGACAGTTTGATTCGCTGGATGCGTAGATGGCAGGGAGGACAGTGTGATTCGCTTCAGGATGCGTAGATGGCAGGGAGGACAGTGTGATTCGCTGGATGCGTAGATGTCAGGGAGGACAGTTTGATTCGCTGGATGCGTAGATGGCAGGGAGGACAGTGTGATTCGCTTCAGGATGCGTAGATGGCAGGGAGGACAGTGTGATTCGCTGGATGCGTAGATGTCAGGGAGGACAGTTTGATTCGCTGGATGCGTAGATGGCAGGGAGGACAGTGTGATTCGCTTGCATAGCTAGGCGGTGTTGTCGCACGGAAGGTCCAAGGTTCAAATCCTGGGTAAGCCACTATGTGAAGGTGCTTCAGGGTCTTGGTTAGAGGTCTAAACCTGAAGTTCACATGACAGCAGTGTGAATTCCTTTTCACTTGAGTTGAAGCATCAAACATCTTAACTGTTTACAATCCTGAGGACCTTACACCATACAGTGCTTACAAACAGCTGTTACAGAAGAGCTCTTCATGTCAGTTGAAGCTGCTTGTTATGACTCTTTTTGCGCATCACTTAGGATCTTACATTTGAAAACTTTGTGGTGCACATAAAGAATCTGATGCGATTGTGTATATGCATGAATATGACGTATGAAGGTTGACATGAGCAACAAGGCGGATTCTAGAATATGTGTTCATAGGAACAAGACATGATTGTGTCAAAGTGTATTTTGATCGGTGAAAGATCCTAATTCAGTGTGGATTTATAAACTAGCAATCGAGATATGATCGCTGCTATGATTGCCTAATGGATGTTAAGTGGTTGTGTCAGATTCGTATACTGCCGAGAATGGATTTATCGTAAATAATTTGGACATATGCCATGGACATACATAGCACATTGTTGGATTAACTAATGTTTGAATGGATGACAGCATTGTAATTATTTAGGATCAAGCTGTCTTGGATTCCCAAGGTGGAAGCTAATAAATGTTACGTATGTATGTCAAACGGACTCGTGTTATTAATTGAATTCTACTTGGTCGAGATTATTGTACGTTGCTTTATGAACTGTTTCACTCAATCATTTATTGTGGCACCACATACACACACAGAGATCGTAACACTGCTTATATGAGTATTTTTAAGTGTTTTTTGTTTTAAAAAGTTTCATTGCTTTAACCAACCGCTAGCAAAAGGGGACATAGTGCTGACGGTGAAGGTTCTAGAAAGCATAAAATCATTTATACAGAACAGAAAAATGAACATTATTACAAAGTATGTAGTTGCTCAAACTACTACTAGACCTGCCAGAAATTTTAATCCTTGACAGTGATCATTACTGTTAAGGACAAGGGAAGAATAAGAAAGCATACAGCTACTGTAAAACTATCACTGTCGACTTTAACACAATGAATACTCCACAGCAGATGTACATGTTACACTAAGGCAATCTCTGCACTTTACTATACGATAGATGCTCACTAGCAGATGTAAACTTTCCTGTAAAACTAATGGTGTACTTACTGCACTATGGAGGCTCTCTCAAAGTAGTGGATGGCCTTCTCACAGAACTGAGAATCAATATAGTAGGCCCCAAGCCATTCTATGACAGGTATGTTGGATGGGAAATGGCGGTATGACTGTTAAAGTGAGGAGATAATAATAAGCATTAGCATCACCATCACTCTTAAACTCACCAAAGAAAAGGCCTTAAAAAAACTTAGGCCAAGTCATCCTGTCCTGCGCGATCAGCTCCAGGTTTTCCCCCTATCTTTCTCATCATTTTCACTTCTGTCTCAAGTTCTCTTCTCTGTGTGTTTTTCAGTCTAACTCTGCTTCTTTTACCATGGGGATTCCACAACAAGGACTGCCCTATAATGATACGAATAGGTGTCCTCAGTGTGTGTCCTGTCAGCATCTTCTTTTCATCACCTGCTGCACTGACACTTGTCTGCTTCTTGTCATCAGTTCCACATTAGTGATCTTTTCTGCAAGCACCTTTTCATGAAAGTCTGTAGCTTTTTGGTTGTGGATTTTGTTGTTCTCCATGTTTCACAGCCATGCAATAGAACTGGCTTGACATCTGAGTTGAAGATTCAGATTTTTGTGTTGGACTTGATTTTCCATCATCTCCATATATGTCCCAATGCAATGACAGCATTATACAAACAGAAATGCTGACATTTATGATGAAAATAATAATGGTGACAATAGTATGATGCTCACAAAGATAACAAGATGGAAGTTATTAACAAAGTCAGTGAACCAAACTTCAGGTATGACAGTGAGACCAATACTATCTTTGATGTATCCAAAATACATCATGGGCAAAGGATCCTGAAACACCTGATTGTTTCAAATGACACATGAAAAAAGCAAGCATAGCCAGGGCTCAATGTGATGCTCATTGCAACTCCACTTATCTATACATTAAACGTGGGGCAGTTGAGTGTCAGAACCAGTTCAGCAAGAGAAATACCAGTGGAACAAGAGATGAGCAGCAGATGTGTTACGGTGTTATTTTAAATGACGGCGTCTGCTGGGGTTTAGCAGTGCGCAACGTTTAGGGGTCAATAACATTAATAGAATATGTCGATATTTTACGGTATACTGAACGCGAAATATATGCTAAGATTATGACGTATTCGCGTTGGGAAGGTCACGCTTGGTGACTTGGTTACATGACCCTTTTTACGCTATCCGTCAAGCAGAGAAGTCGTGTCTTGTATGTCTTCCAAGGAGAGGCTTAGTATATGGCCGATATATGAATTCAATATAGAACTCAGGGTCAGTTCGGATATTAATCTAAAGTATGAGATTATTAAGTAAATTAAATGATGGAAGGAGAATCATACTATGATTCAATTTGTAGCTGTCAAGAACTCATGCGCTCATTTCTGGCTGTTGACTACAGCAGCGCATGTACATAGCCATGATGTTCATCTGACATATTGTTTTTGACACGGACGGATACTTTCTTGTATTACTTGGAATTTATTGTTATGCTGAACCGTACATGAAGTTTGTGAATGTCTTATATTGTTTATATGAACGTCAATACATGTGGACTCAGAACAGAAGGCTTGATATCTTACTTACGTTTCGGGTTTGGTTCCACAGCTGTTAATGTTTACGTTTTTTTTCTCAGCACGATAACTCTCCCACAGGAGAAATCAACTAATGTACAATATGCAAATCAGAACGTCGAAGGGATGTTCTTACGGTCAGAGCTAACCATCAATAACAAACATTAACCACGTCAAGAGAATGACTTTAATATTCAATAAATAATATAAGATGAAGGAACCGCAACACCCGTCACAACTGGTGGCCAATAGTGGTCTTGAAGCTTTTCAAAAGAGCGAACCTCAAAAAAAAAAAAAAAAATTTTTCCTTTCGAGCCGAAATGGACATTATTATGCGAAACACCGGTGACGTCATGCCCTTGACAACAGTATGAACGTTTGCAAAAGCCAGCAACAATCAATGCCCTTCAAAAAAATGTTTGCAGCTCTCAAACAGCGGAGTAAACGAATTGCTAACGTCTTCATTATTTCAAACAAGCTTACGAGTCTGTTGGCGAAGCAGATAATGTACTGAATTACTGCCAAAAAAAAGATAAGTAACTGATTTTAAACGTTACAATATTTCGTCCTTTTTGTCCGACAACGCCATGTTCTTTTTTTTTAGCCATGTGAAATATTGTTTCTGTCTTTTTACATGTAGTGGGAGGTAGGTTGGGAATCGGAATTGAACTTATGGCTTTTCGAACGTCAAGCTCAATTCCGATCGTTCCTTAGGGCCGTGAATTAATCGCATTTCGCGAAGAACGCGTCGAAGACATTACCGGTGATTGTTTCGTTCGGACCTGCATTAATTCACCTTGTATGTTAGGTGTCTAGTTCTGTGAAATAACCGTTGTATTTTACTGTATTCAGTTTGATTTTTATTCAGTTACAGTCATATGTTCGTAATCTATCCTGTTTATTCTAATCTGGCTATCTTTAATTTTATTTAAATGTATTGTATGATCGTCAAATGAGTCCTGTGACGTCATTATTCGTAGTGCCAAATATGTTCTTTTACTTCAGTTAACCTTCACCCTTCTATATTTCCGGTTAGTAGACTTGGTTTTATAATATCACTTATTTTTGTGAAAATGTCACTTTTGTATTGTGCTACTGTACTGTAAAGCCTTGGTTAATCATTTGTATTGTCTTCATTAATGTTATGTAATAATAATATTTCTATGAATTGATTTTAATAATATATTTAATTAATTTAATTAATTTTTGGGAACTTTGATGATGAATCATGAACATTGCAACAATTTGCAGTGGTGGTTCCAGAAACTAGCAAAGCACTTTATACATGATGAGTAAGGCATAAAATCAAAACTTTATAAGTGCAAGTAAAATTTTATATTAAAATAATTTATTGAATTATTTTTTGGTATTCACACCATGGATAGGTGTTGAATTAAAAAACTATATATATAACATAGTAATTGGTACATTTTCATAGTACTATATTGTTGACTTCTCACATTTCTTTAATTAAATAAAATAGTTCATGGAGGAATAATGCCCATAATTACACTGGCTAACAAAAAAAATTTTTTTTTTCTTTCTCTAACATTTCTATGTTTTTCTGGTCAATTTTAATGCGCTGTTTTTAAATCTGCAAACCGTTTTTCTCTATCAGGTCGGGATCTCGAGAAATACGCAATTGAAGTTTTTTAACAACGCATACAGTATTATAACATCATTCGTACAAGAAGTATAACAGTTATGTAGGCTTGAATTTCTTTGCAGTCGACTTTCGTCGGTGAATGGCATGTGGTACATCGCGATGAAACATCCAACAATAATCGGCAAGCATGGTCACACTCCACCGTCCTTGATAACGTGACTCCATTACGGCGATATCTTGATGGAATCGTTCTCCATGTTCATCGCTGACTTCGCCAAGGTTGTCAGGGAAAAAGTCAAGATGCGAATCGAGCAAATGGATTTTGAGGGACATGTTACAGCCCATAATTCTGTATGCATCTATGCACTGCTTAACAATATGCACATAGTCGACAGATTTGTGATTTCCCAGAAAGTTATCGACGATCGATTTGAATGCCATCCATGCGTGAAGTTTACTACCATGTAACAAGTTCTCGAATTGTTTGTCTGCAATAACTTTCCTAATATGAGGTCCTACAAAGATACCTTCCTTTATCTTTGCATCGCTAACTTGCGGAAACTTTTCTCGAAGATAAGTGAAAGCTTTGCTCATTTTATCTAATGCTTTTACAAAATTCTTCATGAGCCCCAACTTTATATGTAACGGTGTTAAAATGATGCTGTCTTTGTTAACTAATGGCTCATGTATTACATTTTTATGCCCGAGCTGCATACGATCCCTGATAGGCCACACCTTTCTTGCATAATGTTCCTGTCTGTTGCGGCTGTCCCATTCACATAGGAAGCAACAAAATTTAGTATACCCAGTCTGCATGCCCGTGAGAATTGCAATGACCTTTAGGTCTCCACAAATCCGCCATTGGTAGTCATTGTACTTTATTTTTGCCAAAAGTATAGCCATATTGTCATAAGTTTCTTTCATATGAACAGAGTAGGCGACTGGAATTTTGCAATAGCAAATGTCATCATCCATCTCAAAGTATTGAACAAGTTCTCTGTGTCTATGACGAAATTTAGATATCAAAGTATTGGGCGCTAAAAGATTCCATTCTTTGAGTCGCGAACCGAGTAATTCCACTTGTCCTTTGGTAAGAGCGAGATCACGTATTAGATCTGAAAGGTTAATTAAGTGAACACCATCATTCACCGGTATATAATCCGAGTCAGAATTAGTTTCTGAAGCAGGTAAACTATCACTTTCTGATGGTTCATTGACGTCCAACGGATATTGTTCTGGTGGAACTGGGATCGGACACGTGATTGGATCACGAGACACTGGTTTCGAAACCGATTCAATATTTGGATAAACCACAGACTTTCTAGTTTTAAAAGTGAAACCATGGATATTTATCAAGCAGAAGTAACAATCAGTAGCGTGATTTGTCTTGTTCATGCCATATTACTGGCACTCCAAAAGGCATCGACTTATGCTTCGGCGATATTCGTAACCAACCTGCCAATGTATTTGCACAAAGTCGAACAAACTGCATTTGGCTTCCAAGATTTATTTGCATCATCAACTTTCGAATCGAAATAAAGTTCATATGCTTTCTTTAGTAATGGTGTAAAGTTTTTCTGGTGAACACGATCGGTAAAATATCCGCACACGTAACAGAACAGATCAGCTGAATTTCTACAACTTCTAGAAGCCATATTTCGCTCAGAATTATTTCAAAATACAGTAACTATTGGAAAAATAGCGTAACATATGTCATGCATCTTTTAGCAGTATAAAAAGTGGAATTATTTTGCATTTTATTAATTTTTAATAAGTTATGTAGTAAAAATGAAACGGAGCACATAACGGTTTCCCAAAAATATATGTATTCACAAATATCTTAAAAACCTGACGTGATAGAGATAAACGGATTTCAAATTTGAAATCAGCGCAAAAAACTGACATAAGAACACTTATTCTTATATAAGAAAGAAAAATGTTGTTTGTCAGTGTTATTTAATAATTATATTAGGTGCAGAATATAAACACAGCATCTGATATAAATAAATATCATAATTATTTATGATATATATTATTGATTACATATAATTTTATTATAAAATATTGAATAGTTGTTGAACTTACAACTATTATTAAGAGGATATTACAGTTTGGTATACTGAGTATTCATACTTGAGCTGTTACAAATAAATACATAGATTCTATTGTTGACTATCATAGATCTGTAATTCCTTACAATATTAACGTCAAGATGCTTGTGTTAGACCATTTTGTTAAAATTGGAAAGGATTATGGCTACAAATCACAGGAACTTCGTCAGTTTGCAGAAGCAGAACTTGCTAAATATGAAGCCAAAGAAGCAGAACGGATAGAAATTTTAAAAAAAGAAGAGGCAGACCGTGAAATGAAAGAAATAGAAAAAGAAAATAGACAAAGAGAAATTGCTAGACAGGAAAGGGAGGAACGTCGACAAGAAGAAGAAAAACGTCGACAAGAAGAAGAAAAAAAAAAGGAGAGACGAATTGGAAATGGCCCGTCTTCAGAATGAAACAGCAAGATTTCAGGCACAAAGTGCTGCTGCAACCCAGAATGATAACGCACAAAATGGGTCTTCATCCAACCAAAACAAACATTTTTACAACTTTAAATTACCCCATTTTAAATTAAATTTTGATGATTTATCATCATTTTTATCAAGATTTGAACAGACATGCAAATCAAATCACTTGCCTAAGGATACATGGGTACTTAAATTAAATGAATTTTTAGATGGGGAACCATTGACGGCATCTCTGAATGCTGACCCAACAATAGCTAATAATTATGATGCTATTAAAACCTTACTTTTACGAAGGTTTCATTTGGACGAAGAAAATTGTAGGTTAAATTTAAAAATATCTTACCTGACTCTCCTAAAGACTTTGCAGAGTTTATTGCGAACATTCGCAATACATTTAATAGATGGCTTGAACTGGCAGATGTCAACAAATCATATGACAAATTAGTTGATTTGTTGCTACGGGATAAGGTATTATCCTCTGTCAGCCCACCATTCTTCGCATATTTGCAAGAACGAAAGCCAGTTACCATTGACGAGTTAGAAAAAATTTCATTGAACTATTGCAATGCGCATCCGAATGCGAACATTTCTAACTCTTTGATAAGGGAACCTCTACCTGTGGCTTCCAATATGGCATACTATAATAATAACAACCCAAGAGCTCACAGTGTAGACAGAAGTAGGTTCAAGGGAAATTACAATGTTAATTTTCACAAAGGACATAATAATAATAATTTCAACAATAAAAATGATTTGTACAGAGGTAGATCAAGGAATAGGAATTATTCACCTCAGTCAAGCTACAACAACAGTCAACATAACACTAATTATAATAGACCAAATAACCACAATAATAACAGCAATTGGAATGGTAATAATCATAGCTCGAGACATCGAGATAACAGTTACAATAGGGGACAACAGGATAATTCAAATGATTATTCTCGTAATAGGTCTCAGTCACGTAGACCATCACAATTTGATCACAATGCAGGGGCGGCACTCACGGATGGTACGACCCCTAGTGTTTCTGATAATAATAATCAGTCACAATCTTCGTCTGCATGTTGTGCTGTTAACTTTAATGTGGCAAATAGTTGCCAAGATTGTAATGCTATTTTTCAGAAGGCCAAAGAAACAGTGCTGAATTGTGGACACCTTTATACAGCAGTTGGTTTTTCGGCGAAAGACGGCACAGGCACCCTGATGTTCAATAGAGGATTGGTAAACGGTACTGTGGTCTCAGTTTTAAGGGATATGGGATCAACCATTATCGGAGTCCGACAGTCCCTCGTTCACTCCAGTTATGCTACCGGGGAACACATCAGGTGTATGACCTTCGGGGGTACTATTGAGTACTACCCCACTGCCATAGTATATGTTAACACACCATTTTTTACAGGTAATGTCAAGGTGTGCATGTTACAGAATCCATCAGCTGACCTTACAGTAGGACGCATCCGCGGCAGTAAGGATTGCACTCTTAAGGAGATTAATGAATGGGAAAAAAAAATTTGCAATCTTTTAGCAACGCTAACGCTGTTGTTGCGATGGCTACACGTCGTGCCAACAAAATGAATACATGTGGCACAGCAGTTTCCAACTTCACTCTGAGTACTATCCCGGAAACTGATGAGGATGATGGATCTATTGTACAACATTCTAAGGATACAACTGATCCAAATAAAACTTTTGATGTTGTCGACATTAAAAATGAGAGTACTAAGCAGTATAATAAGTTGAAAAATAATGTTAAGGTTAGAAGGAACTTGAATAAGAAGGTTGAGACAAATAAGTCTAACGGCAAAGGTTTTACTTTGCCCAACCAAGACATGTCTACGACATGTAGGAAACCTACTACCTTTAGTAATGATAGGTATCACCATAAGTACAGTCAAGATGATACGTCATCCATTAAAAATACTTTGTCTATGTTGAGGGGGAAAGTTAATTCTTTGACAAAGAATACATTTCATCATTGTGCACAATTTCGTGACAATGATACTACTTATATTGGGAAAAGTGCGTATTCTCGCACAGTGTTAGTGCGAAATCTGCCGCAGGATACTACCTGGCAGGCACTTGGAAATTTCTTTAATTTTACAGCAAACGTTAAGTTTGTTCGTCTTCTACCATCTGTTGATGGTCAGAATAGTCAGGCTTTGGTTACATTTCGTAACAATCGTGACGCTCGTTGGGTTATTGAGCATGATAACGGTGTCTATTTTCGTCACCATCATCTACACTTACAATTAGTACCTGATTCTGCGTCACGCAGATAACAGGGTACTTTAACCCTATTCGTCACATCTTTGATGACTTAGCACTTGTCAGTCATCATTTCTTGTTTTTTTTAATCATCTATCCTAATATAGATTGATTTATTGATTTTTTTCTTCTCGAAAAACATTTTTGATTCTTAACATCTTTAAATTTGTACACGTTTTCTGTCTTATTTGTTTTACCATGCCTACAAGAGACAGTAAGTTGTTTAAATGTCTCAACTATGCTCCGCCCCATACAGCATAGATTTATTTGTCATCCATCACGGCTGTTTTGTCATCTTTGCTAAAGAAGAACATGCCGTTAAGGATAAATTGGACAGACGAATGTGACAAAACTTTTCGCAGTGTCTTGAACATTTTCTCATGCCCACCTGTTTTAAGATTACCAGATGCCTCTAAAAAGTTTGTTCTACGTACAGATGCGAGTAATTACGGACTCGGGGCTTGTCTACTCCAATATCATGATGATATCCTTCATCCTGTATTGTATATCTCACGCAAGCTGAAACCTCCGGAGACTAAATATTCGACTGTGGACAGATAGTTACTGGCCGTGATATGTGCAATTACTAAGTTGGAAAAGTTTTTGCTTGGATCACCATTTCTGATCCAGACAGATCAGAAATCTGTGGCAGCATTACGTCGTTCAAACCATAAAAGTCCAAAGCTTGCACGATTTGCTATCGCGCTGCAACCCTATGATTTCGAAATAGAATCGATACCAGGAACTGAGAACGTAATGGCCGATACTTTGTCAAGACATCCTACGGATTCTGAATGAATATTACTATTTCAAGAAAATTTGCTGACTAATCAAGCATTACATTTGCAATGAATGGTATTAATGCTACGTCAGAATATACAACACTTCAGTTGGACTTCCTACTTAAATGAGGAAATTTCGAAATAAATTATTGTGATCAAAATATCAAGTTTTACAGATCGGTTGAAAATTTGGACTTCACTTGGACTTTGCGTACCACTCATTTCGATTGCAAAGTAGTAAAAAGGAACAATCTCTGATATAGACTGGACAAATACGGTGATGACTTATTCAAATTACGTTCAAAATTTCAATAAAGGAACTAACGACGATTGGATCATCATATCAGAATTGGATAAGATGAACTTTGTTTCTTAAAGAACTTTCACACAAGTCAATAGGATGTAACAATGATTGGATCTTCATGTCCGATATTGTTAAATTTGCTAGTTATTAAATTAATATATAATAAAATAAAGTTGAAGTGTGATGAAATAAAAAAAATAAAATATACTAAGAAAAGATGAAACAAAAGAATATCACACCAATTAAACCTTTTAAATAGTTTAATTATTAAGGTGATAGATATTAGATTATGATATTTCATATGTATAGTTAAAATGTATGAATTTTTTCTGTTCTTTTCTTTCTGATTGCTTTAATTTAATTAGGTATCTATCCTTATACTTCATTTTCACACGCATTACTAATTTAATGTATACTTTAATATTTAGTTTTAATTGTCCGTACTTCTCAATTTTTATTTCTTTTTCTCTCTGATACTATTTCTCATTTTCTTTAATTAGATATTAATTAGTTAGTACCATACTTACATATTATAATTAATTATTTTAATTTTAATTAGTTAGAATAATTTTAATAACACCTCACATTAGTAGTTAGTCAATACATACATCAAATTAATTAGTTAATTAATTAATGACAGTGACATTTCTTTATTTAATATAAGTTATATGTATGATATGACGTTGATTTTATTATAAGATATTACTGACATGACCGCAACACTGTTCTAGATAGAACATCGTAGGCCATACGTCGGGTTTTGTTAAATTTTTGATAATTTGATTAATATTGTTCAAGAAAAAAAAAATCTAATAGATTTTTTTTCCCCCGTCGGACAGGAAATCTGTTACGGTGTTATTTTAAATGACGGCGTCTGCTGGGGTTTAGCAGTGCGCAACGTTTAGGGGTCAATAACATTAATAGAATATGTCGATATTTTACGGTATACTGAACGCGAAATATATGCTAAGATTATGACGTATTCGCGTTGGGAAGGTCACGCTTGGTGACTTGGTTACATGACCCTTTTTACGCTATCCGTCAAGCAGAGAAGTCGTGTCTTGTATGTCTTCCAAGGAGAGGCTTAGTATATGGCCGATATATGAATTCAATATAGAACTCAGGGTCAGTTCGGATATTAATCTAAAGTATGAGATTATTAAGTAAATTAAATGATGGAAGGAGAATCATACTATGATTCAATTTGTAGCTGTCAAGAACTCATGCGCTCATTTCTGGCTGTTGACTACAGCAGCGCATGTACATAGCCATGATGTTCATCTGACATATTGTTTTTGACACGGACGGATACTTACTTGTATTACTTGGAATTTATTGTTATGCTGAACCGTACATGAAGTTTGTGAATGTCTTATATCGTTTATATGAACGTCAATACATGTGGACTCAGAACAGAAGGCTTGATATCTTACTTACGTTTCGGGTTTGGTTCCACAGCTGTTAATGTTTACGTTTTTTTTCTCAGCAGCACGATAACTCTCCCACAGGAGAAATCAACTAATGTACAATATGCAAATCAGAACGTCGAAGGGATGTTCTTACGGTCAGAGCTAACCATCAATAACAAACATTAACCACGTCAAGAGAATGACTTTAATATTCAATAAATAATATAAGATGAAGGAACCGCAACACCCGTCACAACTGGTGGCTGTTGCTGTCATTTTTGACGGAGTCATCTGTCAAGTTATTTGCTTATGTTTTTATCATAAGAATAATTGTGTCTTTACCTGCGATGTCAGGTTGATTAGGGGTTGTCTTCCCTTGTTTATTCATTCATTGTGTTTGACCTTTAGGGTCAAAGGTAGACAGTTCGGGCGTATGCCCATGGGCAGGTTTTTTTAAGCGGGAGTTGAGTTAGACTTCCGGCAAGCCGTGAAGTGTCCTGGGTTTTCTGAAGGGACCAAGGGTCCATTGTGTTTTTCGGGAAAATCTTCGAAGTGACTGCGATGGCAGTTTTCCCTAGTGAATCTCTGTGCGTTGGAATGACAGCAGAGTTCCTTATATTGTTCTGTGGATTCGGTTACAGGTAATACCGACTTTTTCCATTATTACGCTTTCGGTGGCAGAACATGTTAGAAGATTACCTAGTCTGTGAACTGCAACTCACCGGTCCTCCATTACAGAACATATATGTTGTGCTCAAGGTAGCCATCCAAGACTATTAGTCTTCATACCATCCAGAAATCCAGTGACGAAGATATATTGTGGGAGCCGCAGATTGGCGGCATATTTATGTCCACATACGCATTACTGCAGGGTTGATGGTAACCTGCTTATCAGCAGTACACAGCCGACGTCAGAACGAGGCCTGTGTTTTCGGCTATTATACTACAGCCTGATAATGTGCAATTGGCGGGGAATGCCAAGTTGTACCTATGTGTCAAGGTGATTAAGGTATCTGACGCGTTTAGTCAGAGAGATCAGGCGGCATTTTTAACTGTCATTATTGAAGAACATTGTATTGACCATGCACGAATATTCAAATGTTTACCAGCTTGTTGAATGCCTAATGTATACCTATCGATTTCCGGTCAGCATGACCTTGTTACACTGACTGTTCCTGTTGATACCATGTGTGTTCTCGTCAATAAATGTTTTGAAACGTGCCTGCAGTGTCCAAGCATCCTTGACTACTGCATGTGAGTGTATGGGTTGCAGGGTCTACATATCTACGAGCCTAAACACATTCGCGCCTTCATTCGCACCCACACTCAGTTCATCATACGCTCGCACTACACACCTAACAACATGTATACTGTCTTGGGCCAGTGATCACCTCAACAAGAGAAAAAGACAGTTACATTTCTGGTGGGCCAGTTACGTGGGCTCTTCTGATACATTTCTTGTACGCCAGCCTTAAACAGACACCCCACCAGGCTACTTACACTTCTGGATGATGGGGCTATTTTCGTGAGAAGGACAAGTACACCTTACATTTGTGGGTTTAAGCTGGACAGAGCGAGAAATTAACATTTCCGTGGACTTATGCTACATTTATTATGCCTCCAGTGTTGTCCAGAAATTTACATTTCTACATGTGCTACATGTCATGAGGAACAAAGTGGACAACTGAGAATAACACACATACTCTATGCTTTCAAGTTTTGTCTACACAGGACAGAAATAGGTCATCAACTGTTGACCCAGATAAACAATGCGAGCATTTATGTTATAATGCTACATAAACCACAACAGGACAAGTACTGAAGTTAACATCTAGGCATTTGCTACGTGGACCACAACTGCAAGTCGAGTCCCTTTTTGTAAACGGTACCGCTGGTCGTTTACACGTTTCAGTCAACAACAGACTTTTCTACGCCCGAGCATTCAAGTTACATTGTTCGAGGTCAAGTGTTTGTAAACAGTACGTGGAAATTGTAAACATTCAATGTGCAAGATACGACAAGGTCATAGTGACTTTTGTTCGTGAATACCACTTTATGCTACAGTGGATTTGACATTCAGTGCGCGCTTGACATTTTGTTTCTGTGTTCGCAAGGAGCAAGAAATTTACTTTAGTTTCAGCTGTGACTGAACTTGTTCTGCAACACATTGAAATATTGATTGCTATATATATGTTTATGTTACTTCTACTGTTTTTGTGTATTTTTCTTGTGTGTTTTTCTGCGGGTTTTCAGTTGATGGGTCTTACAGTAAATATGCCACTTAATCGAGGGTTACTGTAAGCGTTCTGTAGGGATTGCAATTTTCTTAATTGAAATTTGCTAGCGACTTTTGTTGCTATTTTTTTTTTTTTTAGCTGTGATGACATCAGTTAGTGTTGTTTTCGTTATTTTTCCGTTCTTTGATTTTCGATTAGTTTTGTTTGTATCTGTTCTTCTCTCATTCCTTCCATTTATTTCTTTACACCTTTTCGTTTATAACAGTGTTGCCATTTGTCTTGTTTATTTTTCGCGGTCATCATTACACATTTGTGTAACATTTTCTTTACTTTTTGCTGTATTGTTTATTTGACTTCCGCGAATGTTTTCGGTCATTGTTCTGTATTTTTGTCTTTGTGTTTATGATTGTACTACATTATTGTCATACACAGTCTACATACATACACTTGGTCATGTATTATTATTATTATTGATAAGGTACACTCTTCATATAGAGATTGTTAATAAAATATTATTATATAAGATATTTATACAAGTTCTTTGATAAAAGACTTGTTATCCTCAAAGATTGAGACAAGGTGAAATACATATTCAAGTTCTTTATAAAAAAAGACTTGTGCCCATAGTGAGTGGGATATAAAGGAATTATTTTCCACAGGTACTCAAGTGATTTTTTGTTACATTATAAACAAGAGGACCATACAAGGTCTTTGTCTAAGACTAAGAGAGTCAAATAAAGTGAAGTGAGTATACAAGTCTAGCATTTCAGACTTGTCTCCCATTGAAGTGGGATAAGGTAATTGTTGAATTTTTCAGGTTACTGATCTCATTAGACAGAATGTCTACATTGGATTTCTTCATCCAGCAAGGGTTGACCCTTGGTAAATCTGGTAAAGAATTGGAAGAATATTCATCTGCTCAGTTCGCCATTGCATTAAAGTCAGATGAAAAGAAACAAAAAGAGGAAATCAAATTGAAAGCAGAAGCTGAACAAAGGAGAGCAGAAGCTGAACTAAAGAAGCTAGATGCTGAGAATAGAAGATTAGAACTTGAAGAGAAAAGGTATCAAAGAGAAGCTGCTGTAGAGGAGAGAAAACTTCAAGCTGCTGCTGAGGAGAGAAAAGCTCAAGCTGCTGCTGAGGAGAGAAAAGCCCAAGCTGATGAAAGAAAATTCCAGATGGAAATGGAAGACAAAAAAATTCAAGCTCAAGCTGCTGCTGAGGAGAGGAAAGCTCAAGCTGCTACAGAGGAGAAAAAAATTCAAGCTGAGGCTGAAATTAGAAAAATGGAACATGAGGAAAGAAAACAGAAAATGGAACTTGATGAAAGACTCGCAACTTTGGAGTTAGAGAAATTGAAATTGGCGAGTACGGGTGCTCAGCAAACAACTTCGAGTACGACAAAGGAGTTTGTTAATAGGATTAAATTGCCTCATTTCAATCCTTTAAAGGATGACGTAGCAGATTATCTAGATAGATTCCAATTTTTATGCGATACGCATAACATAAAAAAGGAAAAATGTGTTGAACAACTGATGGAATTTTTTACAGGTGACACAGTGACTACTCTTATGACAATAGACGAACATGACAGGACTAATTATGATGTTGTCAGAGCAGCATTGCTAAAAAAATACCAACTAAAAGAAGAAGACTATCGTCTTCGTTTTAGGACAATGTTGCCAGAAAATGGAGTAGATTTCTCAGATTTTGTTACAAAAATACGTCGTACATTTACACGATGGGTTGAGTTGTCTCAGACTGAGAAAACATATGAAGGTCTAATGGACTTATTATTGCGAGATAAGGTTTTGTCATCTGTTAATGATTCTTTTCTTGCATTCCTTCATGAGCGTAAGCCTAAAAAACTTAAAAGATATGGAGGAATACTGTTGTCAGTATGCCACCGCGCATCCCCATGCTACAGTTAGCAATTCTAAAGTGAAAGAAGGGTTGCCAGCTGCTTCGGCAACACCATATGGCCCTAATTTCAAAAAAAAATTTCAGGGTGCTCAACAAAACTGGAATAGGGGAAGTAATCAGAATTACACTCAGAAGCGGAGTAATCCAACACATGATGGTTCTTCGTCTATGAATTGGAGACAAGATGGTGGTTCTCGTAATTTTAGTGGTAATAATTTGAGACACTTTCGCAAAGGCTATCCAAATAATAACTATTCAAACTTTCGAGGTAATCATTCTCGACGTCAAGATTATGACGATGGTGAATTTAGAAACCGGGATTCAAACCGGAATGATGATTACAATAGGCAATATGATAACAATTACAGGGGAAATGATAGTCGAAATAATTACAGGGGAAATGATAATCGAGGCAGACCTAGATTTAACAAAAAAAGACCTTTCCAACAGGCAAACTCTGCACAACAAGAGTTTGATGGAGCCTGTAATACAGTAAATGATAGTGGTAACTCTAGGGCTATCACTGGTTGTGCTTTCGATTTTGGGAGAGCAACTGAATGCCCCCAATGCTTAACATTGTTCGACTCATCAACTGTATCTACTCTAAGTTGTGGTCACCCTCTTCCTGCTCTACCTGCTACAGTTGCGCATGATGGGAGAGGATCTCTCATCTTACATAAAGGTCTAATAAATGATAGGCTAGTCTCAGTACTCTTCGATTCGGGATGTACTACCGTCGGGGTTAGGCAGTCTCTGACAGATCCTTGCTGTGCCACTGGAAAAACTATCAAATGTGTTACATTTGATGGGACCATAGAAGAATATCCTACTGCTATTATTAGGATTGACACTCCCTTCTTCACAGGAGATGTCCATGCATGTCTTCTTCCTAATCCTATTGCGGATCTTATAATCGGTCGTATTCATGGGGTTAGGGAATGCACACCGCAACAAATTTCTATTTGGGAGGAAAAAAACATCCATGCACTTAATGCTCATGGTAACATTAAGCAATATGGGAACAAAAATTTTTGTGGAAAATATAGTTTCCCACGGAATAACAATACTGCCTCTAATGGGAGTTGGCGTCAGGCCAACAAAGGTAAATCAAGTTTGGATCACGGTGAGGACTTTGATAAGTGGGTAAAAGAAAACAAAACTGTTAGTACCCATCGTACTCAGCTCAGACAGTATGATGTTAAGCACATTGCCATAGGCAAAAATAACAACAATTTGGCTAGGAAAGATAATCGTGATTATGAACAACACTAAAGGCGTTCATCACGTGGTAATTTCCCTTCAAGTAATTGGAGACAATTTAAAGGTCCTCATAATTTTGGTTCTAATATTCATGGGAACTTTAATAAAAGTTACCAACCTGATAAAAGTTTTTCTTGCAAACAACAAAATCCATGTTTGTCTTACTTCCCTCAAGAGAGAATAGACTTCTCATTTCATGGAAAGGTCCATACAATATAGTCTCCAAAATTTCCGATGTCGACTATATTGTCGATGTGGATGGAAGGCATAAAACCTTCCATATAAATATGCTAACAGAGTTTATTGAACGTCCAGACTATTTGCAGCCTGTTTTCCAGGCGATGGACGAATCTCCAGTCCAACATGGTCACATCTCATCCCTGTCCGTTATACAGGATGAGGAAACTATTTTTTCTGACGTTAACTTACCTCTTCCTGCGATTCCACTGAATTCAACGGAATCGTGGAGGGACGTTACAATCTCTTTGAACTTGTCTTTTGAGGAGCAACGTCAAGTATCCTCTACGCTACAATCATATCAGGATGTCCTTACCGACATTCCTGGACACACAGATGTCATAGAACATGACATCATACTTACTGATCGTAATCCGATCAGAGTAAGACCATACCCAATACCTATTCATTTTCAAGCACAAATCGAGAAAGAATTGGATGAAATGATTCAACTGCAAATAATTGAACCATCCACTTCAGCTTATTCTTCGTCGATAGTTATTGTTCGAAAGAAAGACAATAACATACGTCTTTGCGTTGACTATCGCAAATTAAATCAAGTTACGAAGTTCGATGCTGAACCTATGCCATTATTAGATGATCTAGTTATTAGACTTTCTAAAGCTAAATTCTTTACTAAACTAGACTTGTCGAAAGGTTATTGGCAAGTCCCACTGACGGAACACGCCAAACCTCTCACTGCTTTTTCGACACCTAGGGGTCTGTTTCAATGGAATTTTATGCCTTTCGGGCTTATGAACGCCCCAGCGACTTTCGTGCGCATGATGCGACGAATTCTATCAGATCATGCAGATGTCATCGCATATTTAGACGACATCTGTCTTTTCAGCGATACTTGGGAAGAACACTATTTGGGTCTAAAGGAATTGCTATCTACTCTACGTGAGCATAGTTTGACTGCAAAACCCTCTAAAGCTTTTGTTGGGTTTAGTGAAATTTCCTTCCTAGGTCATCGAGTTGGTCATGGTCTGTTGAAGACAGAGGACCAAAACATTTCGAAGATATTAAATATCTCGGTTCCGAAGACAAAAAAGCAAGTGCGTAGTCTCTTGGGATTGATACAATTCTATGGAAGATTCATTGAGAATCTGTCCTCCATTATGGCACCACTTTCATCGTTATTGAAAAAAGGTTCTCCTAATATGGTGCGTTGGTCCCAGGAATGCCAATCTTCATTGGATCAGGTTAAGAATTTGTTCTCATCTCATCCTATCTTAAGACTACCAACGATTGATAAGACTTTTGTTCTTCGTAGTGATGCCTCTTCCACTGGGATTGGAGCGGTACTAATGCAGGAATATTCAGGAACTCTGCATCCTGTAATGTATATTTCTAGGAAGCTAAATGCGGCAGAAAGGAATTACTCGGTTTTAGACCGTGAATTGTTGGCTATGGTTTGGTCCATTCTTAAGCTACAAAGGTTCCTTCTGGGCGCGCATTTCTTTATGGAAACCGACCAAAAAGCTCTTACGGCTATGCAAAGTAAGGATTTGAAGAGCTCGAGATCTACTCGTTATGCTATTGCTCTTCAGCCTTTCCATTTCACGGTGCGAGCTATCCGTGGTTCGGATAATGTGATGGCGGACATATTGTCCAGATGCCCACATGATTCCAGTTAAATCTTGTGTCCTAGTTTTTCCTGATACACTTTCGGACTTAGGTCTGTCTTTAATATCCTAATATGTTGTAATACAAATGTATTTGGATGATGTTTAGATAATTTAACAAATTTCATTTTGTCCATCCATCAGTGATATGTTGCTAATATAGCATTGTAATTCATGACATTTGTATATTGCTATAATTATAGTATTTAGTAATGTTTGATATATGATTGGTATTGCCAGCAACTTAGGTTTCTTTAATGGTACCCCCTTAGTTTGTTTGGCTTAAAGGAAATATTTTCTCCTATGTTGGGAGATGTTTTGTATCCTCTTCAGACGCTTTATTTATGCGTCTATTGTACCTGATATTAGGTTCATTTTTTTCATGAGCACATAAGTGATACTTGTGCAATCTTGCTCATGGACATATTTAAAAAAAAAAAAAAAAATTTCATTTTTTTTTACAGGGGGGTTGTAGTAATATGTTGCTGTCATTTTTGACGGAGTGATCTGTCAAGTTATTTGCTTATGTTTTTATCATAAGAATAATTGTGTCTTTACCTGCGATGTCAGGTTGATTAGGGGTTGTCTTCCCTTGTTTATTCATTCATTGTGTTTGACCTTTAGGGTCAAAGGTAGACAGTTCGGGCGTATGCCCATGGGCAGGTTTTTTTAAGCGGGAGTTGAGTTAGACTTCCGGCAAGCCGTGAAGTGTCCTGGGTTTTCTGAAGGGACCAAGGGTCCATTGTGTTTTTCGGGAAAATCTTCGAAGTGACTGCGATGGCAGTTTTCCCTAGTGAATCTCTGTGCGTTGGAATGACAGCAGAGTTCCTTATATTGTTCTGTGGATTCGGTTACAGGTAATACCGACTTTTTCCATTATTACGCTTTCGGTGGCAGAACATGTTAGAAGATTACCTAGTCTGTGAACTGCAACTCACCGGTCCTCCATTACAGAACATATATGTTGTGCTCAAGGTAGCCATCCAAGACTATTAGTCTTCATACCATCCAGAAATCCAGTGACGAAGATATATTGTGGGAGCCGCAGATTGGCGGCATATTTATGTCCACATACGCATTACTGCAGGGTTGATGGTAACCTGCTTATCAGCAGTACACAGCCGACGTCAGAACGAGGCCTGTGTTTTCAGCTATTATACTACAGCCTGATAATGTGCAATTGGCGGGGAATGCCAAGTTGTACCTATGTGTCAAGGTGATTAAGGTATCTGACGCGTTTAGTCAGAGAGATCAGGCGGCATTTTGAACTGTCATTATTGAAGAACATTGTATTGACCATGCACGAATATTCAAATGTTTACCAGCTTGTTGAATGCCTAATGTATACCTATCGATTTCCGGTCAGCATGACCTTGTTACACTGACTGTTTCTGTTGATACCATGTGTGTTCTCGTCAATAAATGTTTTGAAACGTGCCTGCAGTGTCCAAGCATCCTTGACTACTGCATGTGAGTGTATGGGTTGCAGGGTCTACATATCTACGAGCCTAAACACATTCGCGCCTTCATTCGCACCCACACTCAGTTCATCATACTCTCGCACTACACACCTAACAACAATCAATGCCCTTCAAAAAAATGTTTGCAGCTCTCAAACAGCGGAGTAAACGAATTGCTAACGTCTTCATTATTTCAAACAAGCTTACGAGTCTGTTGGCGAAGCAGATAATGTACTGAATTACTGCCAAAAAAAAGATAAGTAACTGATTTTAAACGTTACAATATTTCGTCCTTTTTGTCTGACCACGCCATGTTCTTTTTTTTTTTTAGCCATGTTAAATATTGTTTCTGTCTTTTTACATGTAGTGGGAGGTAGGTTGGGAATCGGAATTGAACTTATGGTTTTTCGAACGTCAAGCTCAATTCCGATCGTTCCTTAGGGCCGTGAATTAATCGCATTTCGCGAAGAACGCGTCGAAGACATTACCGGTGATTGTTTCGTTCGGACCTGCATTAATTCACCTTGTATGTTAGGTGTCTAGTTCTGTGAAATAACCGTTGTATTTTACCGTATTCAGTTTGATTTTTATTCAGTTACAGTCATATGTTCGTAATCTATCCTGTTTATTCTAATCTGGCTATCTTTAATTTTATTTAAATGTATTGTATGATCGTCAAATGAGTCCTGTGACGTCATTATTCGTAGTGCCAAATATGTTCTTTTACTTCAGTTAACCTTCACCCTTCTATATTTCCGGTTAGTAGACTTGGTTTTATAATATCACTTATTTTTGTGAAAATGTCACTTTTGTATTGTGCTACTGTACTGTAAAGCCTTGGTTAATCATTTGTATTGTCTTCATTAATGTTATGTAATAATAATATTTCTATGAATTGATTTTAATAATATATTTAATTAATTTAATTAATTTTTGGGAACTTTGATGATGAATCATGAACATTGCAACAATTTGCAGTGGTGGTTCCAGAAACTAGCAAAGCACTTTATACATGATGAGTAAGGCATAAAATCAAAACTTTATAAGTGCAAGTAAAATTTTATATTAAAATAATTTATTGAATTATTTTTTGGTATTCACACCATGGATAGGTGTTGAATTAAAAAACTATATATATAACATAGTAATTGGCGGACCTGGATTTCGCAGATGATGTAGCATTCTTAAGTTCAACACCAAGACAATCCCAAGAAGCAATAAATAATTTGTGTCGTCTCTCGGTTAAAATAGGTCTCCAAATAAATGCCTCTAAAACTAAAGTTATGAACTTTCAAGAGAAATTCATACTAGAATTGCTTTGGCAGCTAGCGCCTTCAATAGATTATCTAACATTTGGAAATTACGATCATTGAATATACATACCAAGCTTCGTCTGTTTAATTCAAATGTTATCTCAGTGTTAACATACGGCTGTGAGAGTTGGAAAATAACAAAATCATTGGAGAACAAGCTGAATACATTCGAGAACAAATGTCTTAGAAAACTCATGAACATCAGTTGGAAAGAATTCAAGACTAATCGACAAATAAGACAAGACTCTAGGCAGAAATATGTCTCCGACTATATAAGGAAAAGACGATGGTCATATATCGGTCATGTCCTACGAATGCAAAACAACAGAATACCACTACAGGCGCTCACTTGGGTTCCTGAGGGTAAGAGGAAAAAAGGAAGACCAAAAGAAACACTCAGAGGAACAATAATAAGAGAAGGAAGAACGTTGGGCCTAAATAATGTGCAAGAGCTAAGAGGAGTGGCGTCACAACGAACAACCTGGAGAGCACTGGTTTCTGCCTTATGCGCCGTGTTTGGTGCTTAAAGAATTTATTATTATTATTATTAATTGGTACATTTTCATAGTACTATATTGTTGACTTCTCACATTTCTTTAATTAAATAAAATAGTTCATGGAGGAATAATGCCCATAATTATTTAATAATTATATTAGGTGCAGAATATAAACACAGCATCTGATATAAATAAATATCATAATTATTTATGATATATATTATTGATTACATATAATTTTATTATAAAATATTGAATAGTTGTTGAACTTACAACTATTATTAAGAGGATATTACAGTTTGGTATACTGAGTATTCATACGTCCGCTGGGAGGACAACATTAGACAATCTTTGAAGGACCGAGGACTAGAATGGAACCAGGCCAGGAAGAAGACAGCTGATAGAATGGTCTGGCGCTCTCTCTTCCAAACCTCTACACCTCACGGTAGAAGGGGAACGACTAAGTAAGTAAGTAAGAGTATTCATACTTGAGCTGTTACAAATAAATACATAGATTCTATTGTTGACTATCATAGATCTGTAATTCCTTACAATATTAACGTCAAGATGCTTGCGTTAGACCATTTTGTTAAAATTGGAAAGGATTATGGCTACAAATCACAGGAACTTCGTCAGTTTGCAGAAGCAGAACTTGCTAAATATGAAGCCAAAGAAGCAGAACGGATAGCAATTTTAAAAAAAGAAGAGGCAGACCGTGAAATGAAAGAAATAGAAAAAGAAAATAGACAAAGAGAAATTGCTAGACAGGAAAGGGAGGAACGTCGACAAGAAGAAGAAAAACGTCGACAAGAAGAAGAAAAAAAAAGGAGAGACGAATTGGAAATGGCCCGTCTTCAGAATGAAACAGCAAGATTTCAGGCACAAAGTGCTGCTGCAACCCAGAATGATAACGCACAAAATGGGTCTTCATCCAACCAAAACAAACATTTTTACAACTTTAAATTACCCCATTTTAAAGGTTAAAATTTAAAAATATCTTACCTGACTCTCCTAAAGACTTTGCAGGGTTTATTGCGAACATTCGCAATACATTTAATAGATGGCTTGAACTGGCAGATGTCAACAAATCATATGACAAATTAGTTGATTTGTTGCTACGGGATAAGGTATTATCCTCTGTCAGCCCACCATTCTTCGCATATTTGCAAAAACGAAAGCCAGTTACCAGTGACGAGTTAGAAAAAATTTCATTGAACTATTGCAATGCGCATCCGAATGCGAACATTTCTAACTCTTTGATAAAGGAACCTCTACCTGTGGCTTCCAATATGGCATACTATAATAATAACAACCCAAGAGCTCACAGTGTAGACAGAAGTAGGTTCAAGGGAAATTACAATGTTAATTTTCACAAAGGACATAATAATAATAATTTCAACAATAAAAATGATTTGTACAGAGGTAGATCAAGGAATAGGAATTATTCACCTCAGTCAAGCTACAACAACAGTCAACATAACACTAATTATAATAGACCAAATAACCACAATAATAACAGCAATTGGAATGGTAATAATCATAGCTCGAGACATCGAGATAACAGTTACAATAGGGGACAACAGGATAATTCAAATGATTATTCTCGTAATAGGTCTCAATCACATAGACCATCACAATTTGATCACAATGCAGGGGCGGCACTCACGGATGGTACGACCCCTAGTGTTTCTGATAATAATAATCAGTCACAATCTTCGTCTGCATGTTGTGCTGTTAACTTTAATGTGGCAAATAGTTGCCAAGATTGTAATGCTATTTTTCAGAAGGCCAAAGAAACTGTGCTGAATTGTGGACACCTTTATACAGCAGTTGGTCTTTCGGCGAACGACGGCACAGGCACCCTGATGTTCAATAGAGGATTGGTAAACGGTACTGTGGTCTCAGTTTTAAGGGATATGGGATCAACCATTATCAGAGTCCGACAGTCCCTCGTTCACTCCAGTTATGCTACCGGGGAACACATCAGGTGTATGACCTTCGGGGATACTATTGAGTACTACCCCACTGCCATAGTATATGTTAACACACCATTTTTTACAGGTAATGTCAAGGTGTGCATGTTACAGAATCCATCAGCTGACCTTACAGTAGGACGCATCCGCGGCAGTAAGGATTGCACTCTTAAGGAGATTAATGAATGGGAAAAAAAAAAATTTGCAATCTTTTAGCAACGCTAACGCTGTTGTTGCGATGGCTACACGTCGTGCCAACAAAATGAATACATGTGGCACAGCAGTTTCCAACTTCACTCTGAGTACTATCCCGGAAACTGATGAGGATGATGGATCTATTGTACAACATTCTAAGGATACAACTGATCCAAATAAAACTTTTGATGTTGTCGACATTAAAAATGAGAGTACTAAGCAGTATAATAAGTTGAAAAATAATGTTAAGGTTAGAAGGAACTTGAATAAGAAGGTTGAGACAAATAAGTCTAACGGCAAAGGTTTTACTTTGCCCAACCAAGACATGTCTACGACATGTAGGAAACCTACTACCTTTAGTAATGATAGGTATCACCATAAGTACAGTCAAGATGATACGTCATCCATTAAAAATACTTTGTCTATGTTGAGGGGGAAAGTTAATTCTTTGACAAAGAATACATTTCATCATTGTGCACAATTTCGTGACAATGATACTACTTATATTGGGAAAAGTGCGTATTCTCGCACAGTGTTAGTGCGAAATCTGCCGCAGGATACTACCTGGCAGGCACTTGGAAATTTCTTTAATTTTACAGCAAACGTTAAGTTTGTTCGTCTTCTACCATCTGTTGATGGTCAGAATAGTCAGGCTTTGGTTACATTTCGTAACAATCGTGACGCTCGTTGGGTTATTGAGCATGATAACGGTGTCTATTTTCGTCACCATCATCTACACTTACAATTAGTACCTGATTCTGCGTCACGCAGATAACAGGGTACTTTAACCCTATTCGTCACATCTTTGATGACTTAGCACTTGTCAGTCATCATTTCTTGTTTTTTTTAATCATCTATCCAGGTAGAGGCACTAGAGATCATATATTCAACATGAGGATCATCATAGAAAAGTGTAGAGAATTCAACGTTGACCTACATACTTGTTTCATTGATTACACCAAAGCTTTCGATTGTGTACAACATCAGCAGTTATGGGCTATTATGAAAAATATGGGATTTCCAAACCACCTTATACAACTCATCGCACTGCTGTACCAAGAACAACAGGCAGCCGTAAGAATAGAGGTGGAAACATCAGAATGGTTTGAAGTACAGAAAGGAGTAAGACAAGGCTGTACCCTTTCCCCTTACCTGTTTAACATTTATGCTGAGAATATCATGAGAAACGTAAGAGATGACCAAGAACACACAGAGTTTGACTCATTTAACATCGGCGGGTACCAGATCCCGGAAATCAGATATGCTGACGACACAGTCCTCCTATCGACCAACCCAAAAGGACTTGAACAATTACTTCTGTCCACCAAAAAAACACAGCGAGGCCCAGAATCTATACCTAAACACCAAGAAGACCAAAGTATTGACAACAGACAAAGTAAAGACCAAACCAGAAATTGAAATTGATAACGAAGAACTGGAAAGTGTCAATGAATTCGAATACTTAGGATCAATCATTAACAGCTCTGGCGACTGTGCAGTAGAAATTAAAAGAAGACTTGCAATTGCTTCACATAAGCTAATACAGATGAAAAACCTATGGCAAGGCACAAGCAAAGAAACAAAGTTACAACTGATCAGAGCATGTATATTCCCAGTAGCAACATACGGCTGCGAGACTTGGACACTCAATAAAACAGTTGCAAAAAAGATTACATCATTCGAAATGAAATGCTACAGAAGGATGTTGAGAATACCCTGGACAGAAAAAAAGACCAACAGAGAAGTACTGCACTCACTAAACGTACAGGAACATTGGCTCCTAAATACCATCGCAATAAGGAAGCTGAAATTTTTCGGTCATATAAAAAAGACATAATAGTCTGGAAAAAACAGTGATGGAAGGCATGGTCCCTGGAAAAAGGGGAAGGGGTCGACCTAGACGACGGTGGACCCAGGACATCACAGAGAGTCTGAACTTGTCTTTGGCTGATGCAGGTCGACTTGCCCAGAATCGTGATGCGTTCAGAGCAGCTGTAATGGAGACAACGTTCTGGAAAGAATATGTCACATGATGATCCTAATATAGATTGATTTATTGATTTTTTTCTTCTCGAAAAACATTTTTGATTCTTAACATCTTTAAATTTGTACACGTTTTCTGTCTTATTTGTTTTACCATGCCTACAAGAGACAGTAAGTTGTTTAAATGTCTCAACTATGCTCCGCCCCATACAGCATAGATTTATTTGTCATCCATCACGGCTGTTTTGTCATCTTTGCTAAAGAAGAACATGCCGTTAAGGATAAATTGGACAGACGAATGTGACAAAACTTTTCGCAGTGTCTTAAACATTTTCTCATGCCCACCTGTTTTAAGACTGAAATTATAAGGGATGAAGATGACATGGACAGATCTTGAGCTGAATGGCACGGGACAGGAAGACTTGGCATCAGTTTGTTGAAGGCCTATGCTCCTTGGGGAGCTGAAGGATGAAGATGATGATGGCGGTGATGATGATGGTGATGCTGATGGTTGTGATGATGGTTGTGATGATGGTGATGATGATGGTGATGACTATAGTGATATGGCGGTAATGATGATGACGGTGATAGTGATGATGATGGTGATGATAGTGGTGATGATGGTAGTGATGATGATGATCACAATTATATCTAGAATTCTTTGGAAAATAAAACTACCCAAAGAGGAATTTATCACTGAAAAATCACATATCAAATTGCTGCAGCCATTGGTTACATTATGACATCAAGAAACAGTCATGAAAAAGGGGAAGGGGTCGACCTAGACGACGGTGGACCCAGGACATCACAGAGAGTCTGAACTTGTCTTTGGCTGATGCAGGTCGACTTGCCCAGAATCGTGATGCGTTCAGAGCAGCTGTAATGGAGACAACGTTCTGGAAAGAATATGTCACATGATGATGATGTTATTGTGTCAGCCATTACTCTGCGTCAATAATAAATTTCCAGTCAGTGCTGTTCATCATGACCAGTCAACACTCTACAGCAAAGGTTTCTTAACATGTGGTCCACTGACCCGTGGGGGTCCGTGAATGGATTCTATGGGGTCTGTGTATATAACCTAACATTTATAATATAAAGTTTGTAATTATGCTTTTATTTAGAATTTTTGCCAAGAAGAGGCCCATAGCCTTCATTGGACAATCTAAAGGGGCCCATAGCCTTCCTCTGACAATCAAAGGGGCCCATAGCCTTCATCTGACAATCAAAGGGGCCCATAGCCTTCACTGGACAATTAAAGGGGCCCATAGCCTTTATCTGACAATCATTGGGGCCCATAGCCTTCTTCTGGCAATCAAAGGGGCCCATAGCCTTCACCTGACAATCAAAGAGGCCCATAGCCTTCATTTGACAAAGGGGCCCATAGCCTTCATCTGACAAACAAAGTGGTGGTCCATGGCATAAAAAATGTTAAGAAACTCTGCTCTACATGGTGAACCATTAAACTTCCAGTTAATATTCTTCTGAGTGAACCATTACACTTCAAGTCAATATTCTTCTGAGTGAATCATTATACTTCTAGTCAATACACTTCTGAGTGAACCATTACACTTCCAGTTAATATTCTTCTGAGTGAACCATTAAACTTCCAGTTAATATTCTTCTGAGTAAACCATTACACTTCCAGTTGACACACTTCTGAGTGAACCATTATACAAGTGTACTTCCAGTCAACACACTTCTGAGTGAACAATTACACTTCAAGTCAATATTCTTCTGAATGAACCATTAAACTTCCAGTTAATATTCTTCTGAGTGAACCATTACACTTCAAGTCAATATTCTTCTGAGTAAACCATTACACTTCCAGTCAACACACTTCTGAGTGAACCATTTTACTTCCAGTCAGAACACTTCTGAGTGAACCATTACACTTCAAGTCAATATTCTTCTGAGTGAACCATTACACTTCCAGTTAAAATTCTTCCGTGTGAACCATTTTACTTCCAGTCAATAATTTTCTGAGTGAACCATTACTCTTTCAGTTAATATTCTTCTGTGTGAACCATTAAACTTCCAGTCATTATTCTTGTGAGTGAACCATTACTCTTTCAGTTAATATTCTTCTGTGTGAACCATTAAACTTCCAGTCATTATTCTTCTGAGTGAACCATTACTCTTTCAGTTAATATTCTTCTGTGTGAACCATTAAACTTCCAGTCATTATTCTTGTGAGTGAACCATTACTCTTTCAGTTAATATTCTTCTGTGTGAACCATTAAACTTCCAGTTAATATTCTTCTGTGTGAACCATTAAACTTCCAGTTAATATTCTTCAGTGTGAACCATTAAACTTCCAGTTAATATTCTTCTGAGTGAACCATTACTCTTCTAGTTAATATTCTTCTGTGTGATCCATTACACTTCCAGTCAACACACTTCTGAGTGAACCATTAAACTTCCAATTATTATTCCTCTGAGTGAACTATTACATTTTCAGTTAATATTCTTCTGTGTGAACCATTACACTTCCAGTTAATATTCTTGAGTGAACCATTACACTTCCAGTTAATATTCTTCTGAGTGAACCATTACACTTCCAGTTATTATTCTTGTGCGTGAACCATTACACTTCCAGTCATTATTCTTCTGAGTGAACTATTACATTTCCACGTAATATTCTTATGAGTGAACCATTACACTTCCAGTTAATATTCTTCTGAGTGAACCATTAAACTTCCAGTTATTATTCTTCTGCGTGAACCATTACACTTCCAGTCATTATTCTTCTGAGTGAACTATTACATTTCCACGTAATATTCTTCTGAGTGAACCATTACACTTCCAGTCATTATTCTTGAGTGAACCATTACACTTCCAGCTCTCAGTCTCAACTTTGTAGTGAGGATGAGCCTCACCCTCTATCCATTAACACTTCTGTTTTATTTTCTATCTCCCTATGTAGCAGGTGTGCTGTGTAGTTCCAATGGAGGTCCTACAAAATCTAGGTATGAAAAGAGGACTAATGAGGGAGATCAAAGTTAGGCAGCTAAAATACTTTGGCCACATAAAAAGGCATAACACCTTGCAGAAGACCATAACAGAAGGGAGAGTTGAAGGCAAACGTGCAAGGGGAAGACAGCGCTATAAGTGGGAAGATAACATCAAGAGATGGACAGGAAAGAGTCTATCAGAGTGCACCACCAAGACAAGAGACAGAAACGTTGGAGATCCATTACAGCCAACCTTCGTTGTGGAGATGGCAGCTGATGATGATGATGAGTTCCAATGGGTCTCTGATAAGACAAAAATAGAATAAGACTAATACTCCCTCAGGCATGTAGTATAAGGTAACTAATATGAGCTTGTGCATGAGGCTGGCACCTGCATCATAAGAAACAAATAGCTACAGAAACCACATCTGTAAGAGCATCTGCACGCTTAATGCAGGCTTCCTGCAAGGGGATTAGCTGCAGTGGTGGATCCATGCTTCACAAGGAACAGACAAAAAATGAATGAATATAGCAAGTATAACGTTTATAAAAGCTAGACATCATCATCATCATGAGTCCCAAAACTGTTGGTCACTGGGGCATCAAGGTTGATGAGCAATTAACTATTAGTTACCACTCTTCGACTGACAGTCAACCAATTTCTGTTAAGTGAAGCTCTTACCATTCTGTGGCTTGAGGGATGTCTTCTAGACGTTCATATCTGGTTCATGTTAAAGATTTTGCTAAAACTAAGATAGCAAACATGAAATACCGTGCAGTCTGGATATGCAGAAGTTGCTGGGACTATCTAAAGTACGTCTACTTAACCAACATTCTCCGCATTTGAATTTTGCTCAAAGATAGACGATTACATCATAATCAGAGATAAAGCAATTTGCAATTATTTTAACCATTCAGAAACAGGTATTTTGATTTTTCATTTCTGCATCTTTAAAAGTTTTCAAAAGCAATAAAACAAAGCCTAAAATTTAGTGTCAAGTTATTTGCTAGTAGCAAGTGTAAAAGTGCTCAAATCACATTAAGTAGTAGTATTTTTGCAAGCTCTCTTAGAGGTTCCAACACAGATTTCTACAGCGATAGAGTTGCTCCCCTGACCTAGGGACTTCTCTGTTGTCTAGTGTTTTCCTTCCTTCTTTCTTGTGATTGCCTGCCAAAAACTGGTTTACGTTTATTATTTACTATTCACATGACTCAGGTTTCACTCTTTGTTTATCTTCATATTTCAAACACGTAGTCCTGTTGCAGAGTTCTAAGCAAGCCCTTTTCTCGCAAACCGAGGTGATCCAGTGTTTGCTCATTGGGCCTGATGATTATTTGCTTGCTGGTTTAATGAATGGTACCACTGTAATCTACTGATGGAACCTTGAATGTTTATTAATGCATTCTAACCCACAAGCTCCATGATGTGCCAGATTGGCTTTTGCTTTTACCCACCGGCGCAGGATAAATGGGCGCATCCTGCGCCAGCGTAATATATGACAAACTTAAACGGAAAAAAAAATACCTCTTGATAAGCTGGTTTTAAATAATTTCATTGCATCCAAAACATGTGTGTGAACATTTGTGAGCAAAAAAAAAAATTTCAGAAGCTGAAATTTTGTGCTTTACATGCGTTGCTAGAGATCTACCAGCAGGCTGCGTGGTACGCCTGTTTTATACGATTCCAAACTGGAACAAAAAATTAGAAAATAAATGGCCATAGCGTGCTAATATCATGTAAACATTTTCTGTGGACCACGCGTTTTGAATTGGTAGCGAAATAAGTATTCTAGTGCTCAATTTTTTAATACTTTTATCAATTAATGATGTTACGGGGCTGTTTGTTTACCAGTGGCTTAGTCACATACATAACTGTCATAAACTATCAACAGATCAACCGCAATAGATTATTTCTAAAAGAATGTTAGCGATATTGATAATAGCCTATTTTTGATTCCAATAAGGACATTTAACAAACTTGATATTTTTAAGGAATGTGTGAGATGACTTCATAAAATAAGATATTTCATTTGTTTGTAATAAAAAATCTTAGTTTGTTTTTCAACTGGATATACGTTTAGATTCCTAGGCTTTTCCGCCAAGGGAATAAATAGACCTGAAATATTAATGTGTATGGGCACAATTTTAATTCATTTTTTGTTTTGATTTTATTATAGTTTCTACACTTCGCAAGACATAACACATAATTATTATATCACATAAGAACTCAACATTGTTTCGCAACAGTTTTCAGCCAATTTGCTAAAGTTTGATGCATAATACATATATCTGTCGAATTCATATATATGTCTACTGACTGTATTGAAAACACCTGTTGAAAATAAAAATGCCTCCATTTTGGGGCCTGGGTAAAACCGAAAAACTGCCTGGGTTCGAATGAATTAACCTGTTCACCAAAAAATTATCGTATGAGTCTCCATCTGAGCTGGGACAGAAAAATTACTTCAACTTATCTGAGAATACTAGTTATCAGAATACGACTTAACTCGAGCCAGGTAAGGCAGAAAATATTGCTACACTCACTTTTTCTGCATTCACATATCATTAATGCTATATCATCATTATCAGCCGTCAGCTCCACAAGAAGCATAGGCTGTCAACAAATACTTTCCAAGCTTCCCTGTCACGTGCCACCTGCTCAAGGTTGTTTCACGTCTTCTTTATTTCTTTTGTTTTTGTCTCCAGTTCTCTTCTCCAAGTGTTTTGTGTGTGTGTGTGGCCTCCTTCTACCTCTCTTATTCTGAGGATTCTAAAAGAAGGACTGCCTTGTAATGCTATCAACAGGTTTCCTCAATGTGGTATCCTATCAACAGGTTTCCTCAATGTGGTGTCCTATCAACAGGTTTCCTCAATGTGGTGTCCTATCAACAGGTTTCCTCAATGTGGTGTCCTATCAACAGGTTTCCTCAATGTGGTGTCCTATCAACAGGTTTCCTCAATGTGGTGTCCTATCAACAGGTTTCCTCAATGTGGTGTCCTACCAACAGGTTTCCTCAATGTGGTGTCCTACCAACAGGTTTCCTCAATGTGGTGTCCTACCAACAGGTTTCCTCAATGTGGTGTCCTATCAACAGGTTTCCTCAATGTGGTGTCCTATCAACAGGTTTCCTCAATGTGGTTTCCTATCAACAGGTTTCCTCAATGTGTGTCCTATCAACAGGTTTCCTCAATGTGGTGTCCTATCAATAGGTTTCCTCAATGTGGTGCCCTATCAACAGGTTTCCTCAATGTGGTGTCCTATCAACAGGTTTCCTCAATGTGTGTCCTATCAACTTCCAGCATCTTCTTCTCATCTCGTGTTTGACTGGCATCTGTCTGGTTGTTGTTATCAGTTCCATATTGATAATCTTGTCATATCCTGTCATTCAATCCTTCTGTTCTGTGCAAATAACAATTTACGATAGTCTGTAACTTCCTGGTTGTTTTTATTGTTCTCTATGTTTCACAGCCATACAGTAGGATTGAAATGACATTTGAGTTAAGATCCTTCTTCTGTATGTGCCACATTTCTAAGTTGTTGGAGCACTTGTTACTTATTGGACATGCGACTGTAAATTTGTCTCTTATTTTTTAATGCTATATGTTTATTGGGACCAACATAAAGTGAAACTGAAGAAGGATACGTGTCTGCAATCTGGTACATAACCTGAGGACTGTTACGCAGAATTGCATGCAGTTTGTAGAAGCAATCATTGCCTTCTTCCAGCCGACTTAGTTTCTTGTTACACAGGCCTGAAGGGATGATGCAGACATTATGTTGTCAGCCAGTCATTGACCAAAAAAAAAAATGGAATGTTGGGAAAGGATAACAGACAAACACTATTTTGAACATGTGATCAGACAAGATATACTGCACTGAAATTTTGATAAGACAGACACACAATTATTTTGAACGTGTGATAGGAGAGATACACTGTTGCAAACATGTGATAAGACATATGATAGGACAGATACGTTGTTGTGAACATGTGGTCAGACAAGATATACTGCATTGAATTTGTGATAAGACAGACACACCGTTATGAATGTGTGACAGGAGAGATACACTGTTGGTTGCAAATGTGTGATAAGACTTATGATAGGACAGATAAATTGTTGTGAACATATGATAAGACAGACACACTGTTATGAACGAGTGATAAAACAGATATGTTGTTGTGAACATGTGATCAGACAAGATATACGGCACTTAATTTTTTATAATACAGACACACTGTTATGAATGTGTGACAGGATAGATACACTGTTGGTTGCAAACGTGTGATAAGACATATGATAGGACAGATACATTGTTGTGAACTTATGATAAGACAGACACACTGTTATGAACATGTGATAAGACAGATACACTTTTGCAAATGTGTGATAAGACAAATGATAGGACAGATATGTTTTTGTGAACATGCGATCAGATAAACTGTTGTGAACATGCGATCAGATAAACTGTTGTGAACAAGTGATAAGACAAATACATTGTTGTGAACATATGATAAGATGTATGATAAGACAGACACATTGTTGTGAATATGCGATCAGATAAACTGTTGTGAACAGATAGTTTGAAAAGATAAGGTGACAGGATATCACCCTGTCTTGCACTAGTGGTGGTCTTGAAATATTCTGACTTATGGTTTACCGTTCTCACATAATTTCTGCAAGTCTTGTAAAAGCTCTGTTTAGCATGGATCAGAGGTTATGGAATGTTCTTCCTTGCCAAGCAGTCCCAAAGTTTGCTCCAGGGGAACTGTCAAACACTTTCTCCAGACCCAAGAAACAGAGATGCATCTCACCTTTATACTCAAGGGCCTTTTCATTCAGCTGCCTGAGTGTGAAGATAAGGTCTTGAGTACTATGGTTTGCTCGGAAGCCACACTGGACCTCATCCATTTGTGGCTCAGCCAGGCGTCTGAGTCTCTGCTCCAGTATTCTAGAGTAAATTTTACCAGGGACACTAAGCAGGGATATGCCTCTATAATTTCTGCATTGTCAGTTGTCACCCTTTTTAAAAATGGGTGTTATGATGGCAATCTTCCAATCCTGTGGTACAGTCTTGTGGCGCCAGGCTGCCTGTAGGACCCTCAGGAGTAATAGGTCACCTGCTGCTCCCATGTACTTAACCATTTCTGGTGTTATACCATCATGTCCTGCTGCTTTGCCCACCTTGATTTTCTCCAGTGCTGCCTTCAGTTCTTCCATCTTGATGCCATCTTCACCACCATTGGTTTCCTCTTCTGTGCTAGTGGTTATCATTTCTGAGGCCTGACCTTGCTCAGTCAAGCAGCTCTAAGAATTATTCTTTCCATCACTTCCTTTGGGGCAGTAAGCAATTTGCCTTGCTTGTCCTTTATAAATTTAAGAGGGCACTGTTTTTCCTTTCTCATGTTCTTTAGGGTCTTGTAGAACAATTTCTGGTTTTCTTGAGCTTCTATTTCTAGCTTTTCTTCAAATTGTTCCCAGGACTTCTGTTTTGCTGCTTGCACCTTGTTCTTTGCTTCTGTTCTGAGTATCACATATTCTTTATATTTCTGTCTTTCATGCTGTGTTTTTAGCTTCTAAGTATTTTTTCCACGCCTTCTTATTTTCTCTTTAACTTCTTCTGTCCACAAAGGTGTCCTCTTTCCCTTCTTCCCAAGTCGAACTTCACCACATACATCTGCTGCAGCTGTTTTTTAATGATGTCCTTAAATTTAAGCCAGAAGGTTTCCAGGTCGTCTGATCTTTCGTCTTTATTTCTCACTGCTGTCGCAATAGGGGCCTGATACCTGGTCTTAACTTCTGGCTCTCCTAACTTGTAAGTCTTAATGCTCATCTCCCCTGCTCGGTTACTTAGTTTCTTGCATGATGGTAGGCAATGCTTAGGCTGAGCAACTCTTTCAGTTGCTCTTTTAACTGTCAGCAGGTAGTGATCACTTCCAATCTCTGGCCTTCTCCAGACTCTAGCATCCCACACATACTTGAATGAGCTCTTCCTAACAATGGCATAGTTGATGACTGATTTCTCAATCCTAGTTGATTCATTTCTGGTGTATGTAAGTATGCACTTATTGGGGAACTTTGTGTTCGTAATGACAAGGTTATGCTCAGTGCAGAATCTAAGGAGTCGCTTTCCATTGTCATTTAGTATGTTTTCTCCATATCTTCCAATAACTCCACTCCATCTAGCATGGTCATTTCCAACTCTGGCATTGAAATCTCCAAGAAGGATAATTTCGTCTAGACAGTCATCCAATGTCTTTTGAAGCAGCTCAAAGAATTCTTCTTTGACATCTGCTCACGTATTTTCGTTTGGCCCATACACAGTGACAAGGATGAGGTTTCTCCTTCTTTTAAATTTAACACTGTAATGCGCTCTGAGACAAAGTTTCATCTTTTGATGTTATTTGTTTGGCTTTTAGCTACAATACCCCCTTTAGCTCTTTCTCTTGTGGGGACTCCACTGTAGAGCAGCATGTTGCCATTGAGGTTCACAACTCCTTGCCCTTTTTTCTTAGTTTCTGTCAGAGCCAGGCTTTCCAATTTTGTTTTCCTCATCTCCTCCACTAGCTCCTTCTCTTTCCCATTAATGCTTCTACAATTCCATGTTCCGTAAATCGTAGTCCATAATTCGTGCCAGTTCATCGCCTTTAATATCAGTCCGGTTTTCTCTCCGTTGGTTCTTGTAATCGCATTTTAACTACCCTCACACAAAATTAAATTAATGACTACCCTCACATAAAAACATTTAGTGACTACCTTCACAGACAACACTTACTGACAGCCCTCACACAAAACACAATTACTGACTACCCTCACAGTTATTGGCTACCCTCTCATAACCACACACAGTAACTACCCTCACACAAAAAATCAGTCTCAAAGAACACTTTACCCAGATTGTACAAGGCCTCGACACAGGAGGAATCATTGGAGAGAGCTTCTTTAAAGAACTCCCTGGCCTTCTCATAGTCGGCCTTGGCATATAAGACATTCCCCTTGTTCACGAGTGCTGGTAATAATCAAAATGAAACAGTTTTAAATAATCATTAAAAAATCAAACAAACATAAGAGCACAGATGTCAAATGAGTGCTTGTGCAAAAAAAAGGACTGAAATGGTATGACAAGATCACTAGTGTGGAACTGAGGACAAAAACTAAACAAGTGTCAGCGGAACAAGAGATGAGAAGAAGATGCTGGTGATGGATAGGACATGCACTGAGGAAACCTGCAGATAGTATTACAAGGCAGCCCTAGTTCTTGCATCCCCAGGGTTAAAGAGGAAGGGGGAGACCAACGAACACAGACATGAGAATTGGAGATAAGACATGAAAGGAATGATGAAGACCTTGAGCTGATGGCACAGGACAGGCAGACTTGGGCTCAAATTTACTTAAGGCTAAGCTTCTGGGGGGGTCATGATTGATGATGATAAATGTCATTCCCAAAGTTAATTTACAAATATTGTCTCCAAAGTTAAAATTTTTGTTCCCAAAGTTAATTTACAGATATTGTTTCCAAAGTTAAAATTCTTGTTCCCAAAGTTAATTTACAAATTTCATTCTCACAGTTAATGTACATAATACTTTCACCTGATTCTGTTTCCAAAGACACAGATCTTATTCCCAAATATAATGCATTAGTTTCTTTTCTGTCTATTTTATATACTTTTAACTTCTGTGAACTATGTCAGTAATTAAAAGGAGTTGTGACACAGTGAATACTATCTCACTGTAATATCAATGGATCCATAGAAATGAAGGGGCTGACAGACTGGCAAAGGAATGTGGAAAAATTACCTAAAGCTGATACAAGCATTGCATATGACGAGACCAAGAGGCTTATCAAAAGCAAATACAGTAAACAGTGGTAAAACAGAACACCCTAACCATGAAAGTAGAACTAGGGCTGCAGGCTTTTGCTGTGGCTTTTCTGCCATTCCGAAACGAGCTGAGTTGAAGTCACAAGCTCCAGTTTTTCCAGCTAGGCTTGCATTTAAAGGATCATCACATCTAGTTCCAAGCTAGGAGTAAGAAGCATGTGGAATACTGTGCATTCCCCACCATCCAAGAGGGCTCTCAAACTATGCAGAGCTAAAACACTATGATTTTGTTCTGGGCTCTCCCAAGGAATTGCCACGTCCTGCACAGAGCCACTTTTCAGCTCCCCCTGCCTATCGCTGGGTCCATAGTGAGATCCTCCTGCATGCAGTCAACCAGATCAAAGCCAAAGAATCACGCCTGGGGCTTAAGTGACTTCTCCAAGCTTAGTGTGCAATGCTGGGCTCTCAACATATTTCACAAGGGGAATCCCTGGAAGTGTGTGGATGATTTCAAAAGTCAATGTGGGTGTAATTAGCCTCACAGACAGAGGTTCACTTCCACATTTGTATATTGTAGCATTGTGCATAGCTGGTGGTCATACAAAGATGACTCCAGATATGCCTCCATGCATACCCTGACCATGAGAAAAGCAACGTCTATCTCTAGCTCAACAGAATAGAACAATTAATAATCTCCAGATTCCACACAGGTAAAAAGAGATGAGATGCCATCTGTTCAACAAGCTGAAGATAGGAACTACCAATGAGTTTACTCTGTAGCAGTGATAAAAAGACTGTTAAACAACTACTGCAGTAGTACCCCACATATTAGGAACAGAGAAAGTGAATATGGCCACTGTCATTAACAGTCCATGAGAACTTCTATGGAGATGCCAGCAACCTGAAGCTGACCACGGATTGCTTCCAGAACATTCAAGTTTCTCTTCTTACTGACCATAGTCTGAGTTTTGAATTCAGTAGACTTTCACTAAACAGTCTGATGAATTAGAAACCTACCCACCACAAAAATATTTATAGAATGTGTGATTCCTGTATAGACACATTTGGATTCTCACTGGTGCTACAGAGTTCGTGCACTGTTCTGAGAACCTCCCTATGTGATCTAAGAGAGGAAATCGGAGCACTGATAGAGTTGTCCCCAATAAGCGCATACTTACATGTGCAATGAAGATAGTCCTTAAAACTAAACCAAACCAGTTTGACGGTCTAAATTTTGCCAACAACCTAGCTTTTCTACCCCTTACCTTAACCAGATGTACTACACACATAAGGACTGAAGTGGTATGACAAGATCACTAATGTGAAACTGATGATAAGAACCTTACAACTGCCAGTGGAACAAGAGATGAGAAGAAGACGATGGAGATGGATAGGACACACACTGAGAAAACATGTTGATAGCATTACAAGGCAGTCCTTGTTCTGGAATCCCTAGGGTATGAGAGGTGAGGGAGAAAGAGGAAAACATAGAGAAGAGAACTGGAAAGAGACAAGATGGGCATGACGAAGACATGGAAAGACTTTGTGCTGATGGAATGGGACAGGAAGACTTGGCATAAGAAGGTCTGAAGGACTATGCTCCGTGGGGAGCCAAAAGGTGATGATGATGATGATGACTATATACTAAGGATGCAAAGGAATCCACGCTGCTTTTTAAAAAATTGCAGGTTTAGGCCTCGAACCAAAACCCTGAAGCACCTCCACGCAATGCATCCTAGAAATGGGCAACCTTCCAGTTGTCTGGCTAGTGCTTCAGGGATCAAGCAGACACACCAGAGTGGCCCAACATCATGATTCACTCTGTGGTGAAACATGCTGAGAACACAGGACTGCACTCTAAGCTTGGGGGGAGGGAACCACCTGAGCCCTAGACTTAACTACAGCTTTTACCTTGTTGGCTGCATCCAAGAGGGTTTCACTATGAACAGATAACACTGGCTAACAAACAAAAAATTTTTTTTTCTTTCTCCAACATTTCTATGCTTTTCTGGTCAATTTTAATGCGCTGTTTTTAAATCTGCAAACCGTTTTTCTCTATCAGGTCGGGATCTCTAAAAATACGCAATTGAAGTTTTTTAACAACACATACAGTATTACATCATTCGTACAAGAAGTATAACAGTTATGTAGGCTTGAATTTCTTTGCAGTCGACTTTCGTCGGTGAATGGCATGTGGTACATCGCGATGAAGCATCCAACAATAATCGGCAAGCATGGTCACACTCCACCGTCATTGATAACGTGACTCCACTACGGCGAAATCTTGATGGAATCGTTCTCCATGTTCATCGCTGACTTCGCCAAGGTTGTCAGGGAAAAAGTCAAGATGCGAATCGAGCAAATGGATTTTGAGGGACATGTTATAGCCCATAATTCTGTATGCTTCTATGCACTGCTTAACAATATTGTGATTTCCCAGAAAGTTATCGACGATCGATCTGAATGCCATCCATGCGCGAAGTTCACTACCATGTAACAAGTTCTCGAATTGTTTGTCTGCAATAACTTTCCTAATCTGAGGTCCTACAAAGATACCTTCATTTATCTTTGCATCACTAACTTGCGGAAACTTTTCTCGAAGATTAGTGAAAGCTTTGCTCGTTTTATCTAACGCTTTTACGAAATTCTTCATGAGCCCCAACTTTATATGTAACAGTGGTAAAATGATGCTGTCTTTGTTAACTAATGGCTCGTGTATTACATTTTTATGCCCGAGCTACATACGATCCCTGATAGGCCACACCTTTCTTGCATAATGTTCCTGTCTGTTGCGGCTGTCCCATTCACATAGGAAGCAACAAAATTTAGTATACCCAGTCTGCATGCCCGTGAGAATTGCAATGACCTTTAGGTCTCCACAAATCCGCCATTGGTAGTCATTGTACTTTATTTTCGCCAAAAGTATAGCCATATTGTCATAAGTTTCTTTCATATGAACAGAGTAGGCGACTGGAATTGATGAAAATAAATTTCCGTTATGCAATAACACGGCTTTTAGACTAGTCTTGGAAGAGTCGATGAAAAGTCGCCATGCGTTGACTATGTGCTCATGACCGAGGTGCACCATTAGACCGTTTACATCTTTGCAATAGCAAATGTCATCATCCATCTCAAAGTATTGAACAAGTTCTCTGTGTCGATGATGAAATTTAGATATCGGAGCATTGGGCGCTAAAAGATTCCATTCTTTGAGTCGCGAACCGAGTAATTCCGCTTGTCCTTTGGTAAGAGCGAGATCACTTATTAGATCTGAAAGTTCTGAATGGTTAATTAAGTGAACACCATCATTCACCGGTATATAATCCGAGTCCGAATTAGTTTCTAAAGCAGGTAAACTATCACTTTCTGATGGTTCATTCACGTCCAACGGATATTGTTCTGGTGGAACTGGGATCGGACACGTGATTGGATCATGAGGCACTGGTTTCGAAACCGATTCAATATTTGGATAAACCACAGACTTTCTAGTTTTAAAAGTGAAACCATGGATATTTGTCAAGCAGAAGTAACGATCAGTAGTGTGATTTGTCGGTTCACGCCATATTACTAGCACTCCAAAAGGCATCGACTTATGCTTCGGCGATTTCCGTAACCAACATGCCAATGTACCTCGTATTTGCACAAGTCGAACAAACTGCATTTGGCTTCCAAGATTTATTTGCATCATCAACTTTCGAATCGAAATAAAGTTCATATGCTTTCTTTAGTAATGGTGTAAAGTTTTTCTGGTGAACACGATCGGTAAAATATCCGCACACGTAACAGAACAGATCAGCCGAATTTCTACAACTTCTAGAAGCCATATTTCGCTCAGAATTAGTTCAAAATACAGTAACTATTTGAAAAATAGCGTAACATGTCATGCATCTTTTAGCAGTATAAAAAAGTAGAATTATTTTGCGTTTGATTAATTTTTAATAAGTTATATAGTAAAAATGAAACGGAGCAAATAACGGTTTCCCAAAAATATATTTATTCACAAATATCTTAAGAACCCGATGTGATAGAGATAAACGGATTTCAGATTTGAAATCAGCGCAATAAACTGACCTAAGAACACTTATTCTTATATAAGAAAGAAAAATGTTGTTTGTCAGTCTAACAGGTAAGGGAAGCTGGGAAGTGGCTCAGATTCCTAGGTTTAATCTATGAAGCTCATGTCCTGATATTTTTCTACTTTTAAGTCTCTCTACAATAGTGTTCATATTACATATACTGCATTATGTATCTCCTTTTGCTCAACATTTCCATGCTTTTATGTACAATTTCCACTGTTATCTAAGTCTTATCCTCACCATTATGATTTTTATTTATTATTTTGGTAAAGTGACTCATATGGCTAAGGTCTGGTGATCTTCAGATTCAATGGCTCCTGGTTTCTTTGTTATGAAACATTTGTATAAACTTACCAAACCAGGATCAACAAACACACCTAAAATGTAGACAGCATTAATATGGACTTAATATTCAAAACAGCCAGTAAAGAATCTCTTCTTTCATGCAATCTAGAACAGTGTTCCACAACCTTTTTTTTTACTTCACAGCACACTAAAGTGCACTTCAAAATTCTACAGCACACTAAAGTGCACTTCAAAATTCTATAGCACACTTAAGTGCACTTCAAAATTCCACAGCACACTAAAGTGCGCTTCAAAATTCCACAGCACACTAAAGTGCGCTTCAAAATTCCACAGCACACTAAAGTGCACTTCAAAATTCAACAGCACACTAAAGTGCGCTTCAAAATTCCACAGCACACTATAATATTTAAGTAGGTGGATGCGGTAAATATTTAAAAATTCACTGGCAATCATTCATTCATTCATAACCCTCCACTCCCAAAGGAGCATAGGCCTTCAACAAACACAAGCCAAGTCCTCCTGTCACGTGCCATCATCTCAAGTTCTTTCCACGTTTTCCTCATCATTTTCACCTGTTTCCAGCTCTCTTCTCCATGTGCTTCTTGGTCTACCTCTGCCTCTCTTGCCCTGGGGGTTCCAGAACAAGTACTGCCTTGTAATGCTATTAACAGATTTCCTCAGTGTGTGTCCAATCCATCGCCATCGTCTTTTTCTCATCTCTTGTTCCACTGGCACTTGTCTAGTTCTTGTCCTCAGTTCCACGTTGGTAACCTTGTCATACCATTTTAATCCCTCTATTCTATGCAAACACCCATTTATGAAAGTCTGTAGCTTTTTGGTTGTTGTCTTTGTTGTTCTCCATGTCTCAGAGCCATACAATAGGACTGGCTTCACATTTGAGTTGAAGATTCTTATTTTCGTGTTGGATCCAATTTCTCTTGATCTCCATATATTTCCCAATGCAATGAAAGCTCCTCTTGCTTTTTGTATTCTTAGTTTGATATCACTGTCTGTCCCTCCAACTTTGTCTATATTGCTGCCAAGATATGTGTATGATTCTACATCTTGTATTGGTGTTTCTTCAAGTTCAACCCTGTTATCATTACCTGCATTTATTCTCATTATTTTTGTCTTTTCCCTGTGTATTTTCAGACCCAATTGCTGTGACCTCTCATCGAGTGTTTTCAATTTGTCCTGCATCTGATTACGGTTATGGGACAGAAGAGCCAAGTCATCAGCAAAATCCAGATCATCCAGCTTAGTTAGAGTCCACTGGATTCCATTTCTGTTGTGTGTTGTCGATGATCTCATAACCCAGTCTATTGCTAGTAAGAAAAGAAATGGAGATAAGAGGCATCCCTGTCGCACTCCTGTTCTTATCCCAAACGGTTCTGTAAGCTGTCCTTCATGAAGAACTCTGCATGTCATGTCTTCATATGTTTTCTTTATTAAATTAATGATCTTCAAGGGAACTCCATAATGCCTTATCAATTTCCAAAGTGATTCTCTGTCTACACTGTCAAATGCCTTTTCGTAGTCTACAAATCCAATGTATAGTGGTGAATTCCATTCCAGACTTTCTTCAACTATTATTCTCAAAGTGGCTATCTGGTCAGTACATGATCTGTTTTGTCGAAAACCTGCTTGTTCATCTCTCAGTTTCTTGTCTATGGACTCTTTTAATCTCTCAAGGATAATCCTGTTTAATACTTTTCCTGGCACTGATAGTAACATTATTCCTCTATAATTTGTGCACTCTTGTAAATTTTCCTTCTTAGGCAACTTAACCAGATATCCTTCCTTCCATTCTGCTGGTATCTCTTCCTTTTCCCAGACTTTACCAAGTAATTTATATAACATCTCTGTAGCCGTGTCGATATCTGCTTTGATGGCCTCTGCTGGAATGCCATCAGGTCCAGACGCTTTTCCATCTCTTAGAAGCTTTATGGCTTTCTTTATTTCTTCCTTCGTTGGTCTTTCACCGTTAATTTGTAGCTCTTCTTCTGCTGGCTGGATGTCTGGGGGGCCTTGTGGAGCTGGTCTATTGAGAAGGTCCTCAAAATATTATGTCCACCTCTTCATTTGCTCTTGTATATTGCTGAGCAGTTTTCCATTCTTGTCTTTTAGGAGGCAGCTTGTTTGCTTGTATTTCCCTGTTAGCTTCTTTGTGCTGTTATACAGTTCTCTCATATTTCCTTTGGCTGCAGCATCTTCTGCCTCTCTTGCCAATTCCTCAATATACTTCCTCTTGTCTCTTTTGATACTTCTTTGTTTGCTTCTGTGTACACTTCTTGAGCCTTGGCTTTGGAACTTCTGGTTTTGCTTGTGTTTAAATCTGCTTTCTTGTTTTTTCTGTCTTTTATCTTATTCATGGTTTCTGTTGTTATCCACATCTTCTCCTCTATATACCTTTACCTCCTGCAATGATGATCTAAACTTCTTGTTTATGCATATATGGTCAATCTGATTTTCTGTTCTATGGTCTGGTGATATCCATGTTGCCTTGTGTATTCTCTTGTGTGGAAACATGCTTCCTCCTATAGCCAGTTGATTTGAAGCACAGAAGTTTGAGAACAGTTCCCCATTTTCATTCATTATTCCTAGCCCATGTTTTCCCATGACTTCTTCAAATCCGGTGTTGACTGTACATATCTTTGCATGTCACCCATCAAAATTGTGATGTCTCTTTTTACTGTACCTATCTTTGCATTCATGTCACCCATCAAAATTGTGATGTCTCTTTTTACCTTTTCAATAATTTCCTGTAGTCTAGTATAAAATGCTTCTGTCACAGACTCTTCTTTGTCATTAGATGGTGCATAACATTGGATGACATTTACATTTATTTTTAGCTGTTTTAAAAGTAGCTGTTATTATTCTGGGTCCAACAGCTTCCCATTCAATGAGTGCTCTCTGTGCTTCATTAGATAAAATAAGAGCTACCCCTTCACTGTGGTGTGACCTTTCGTCTTCATGTCCTAAGGACAGCACCAATTCACCTGTGATGAGTTTCTTCTTGTCTACCCCATTCCACTTTGTTTCACACATTCCCAGAACCTCGATTTTATATTCCCTCATTTCTGCTGCTACTTGTGCCACTTTCCCTGTTCGTTTAATGTCCGAACATTCCAGGTGCCAAATCTGGAAGTTCTTCTAGAAGAAAGAAGGTTAGTCAGCAACACAGACTCTTTTCGGCTTTCTCTGTGTTGCATCATACGCCTCCCTGCGAGAGGACCTTCCCCTGTCTTGGATGGCTGTGTTTTATTTTCCTTAATTGACTTGTCCATATTTGTTGAAGTTTTTTGTGGTTTAAATTTTTTACATGAGGGGGTAACCAGCCCCATGCCCAACCCTCCTTAGTCGCTTTCTACGACATGCATGGAAGGGAACAGTGTTACTATTCTTTGCTCCCCTTTCGGGCCCTGGTAACACACGGGTGACTGGCAATCATAAGACAATGCAAATTTTTTTGTGACGGATTGGTGGTCGATGAAACTCAATTTATTATTTGTAAAACTGTATGTGTGATATTCTTTCATATTTTACTGTTACACAAAATTTTGTATACCATTATATGGTGTATTCTGCCTGGCCCACCGGTTGTGGAGCACTGATCTGGTAGACACTTCATATACCTGCTACTCTTACCTGCTGGGTTGTACCTGTCTGCTGTCATGGCTATCTCCGCATATTTGTCTGCTTGGGCATAGTCTGCTTCCTGACAGTTACAATATAAAAATAAAGCCATAATAATACAATAGCTGCCAGGAGAAGACAATTCTTAAGTATCTTCTGCACCTATAAACTAAATCTGTATATAATTCCCATGAGTCTCTGATGACATAAACAGAGAATAGAACTACTGCTCCCTCAGTATGTCATACGAGGCGGATGATATCAAGTTGACGCTTGCAACCTCACTGTGTAAAACATCTTGCTACAAAAGCCACCACTGAAAAAAAAGCATGTGCATGCTTTGTGCAGGCTTCCTGCAAAGAGACCAGCCACTGTGGTGGCTACATGCACCATAAGGAGCACAAAAGAAAATAATGATGAAGATGAAATTTGTATGTATCAGTTTATTTGATTCTATCTGAAAAAATATTGCATCTTGTAAGAGGTTCTTAAGATGAGGTTGTGCACTGGACTGGCAAGTTCATTATGTGATAACAAACAAATACAGAAACCACTGCTGCAAGAGAACATTTATTTTTCTATCCAGTGCCACTTGGGCTTCAGCCCTTCGGCCCAATGACATGAAACAAATTTCATGGCATTGCGAAGCTGGGGAGCCTGTGGACTTTCCTTCCCACCTGGTCAGGAGCCAGATGTTCATGCCATCTACACTCCTTCTCATCCACAGAGGGTTTGTGCTCAGGAGCCGCTCAGGTTACTCCAGTCCCCGGTCGAAGGCACTCCTTCAAATGTCTTCACCAGGACTTGAATTAATCCAGTCCGAGTCACTGTCGAAGACACTCCTCCAAATGTACTCGCCAGGGCGCGAACCTGGATCACCCGATCACCAATGCAGTGTGGTAACCACTTCAAGAGAACATAAATGTTTAGGTCCATGCTTTCTGCAAAAGGACCAGCTGTGGTGGTTGTCCCATACTCCCTAAAGAGCGAAGATGCAAAAATGATGATGATTAAAATAATGTAACTAGCCCCGTGTACTTCCTAGTGGTCTCAGAAGAGACCAAGAAAGACAATTCTACCTCAAAGAAAATTATTTCATGTTGTAAGAGGCACTTAACATGAGGTTGTGCCTAGGATTAGCAAATTCATCACGTAAAACATAGAGCTATAGAAACCATTGCCACAAGAGCACATAGATGTTTTGATGTAAGCTTCCTGCAAAAGGACCAGCTATAATGGTGGCCCATGCTCCACTAGAAACAAAGAAGGGAAATGATGAAGAAAAATTATTGGGCAGAGTAAAACTTGTGCAGCCTGGCACGTTGACTATTGGTAAGACTTGTGCTGCCTAGCATGTTGACTTCTGGTAAAACATGCGTTTCCTGGCATGACAATTACAAGTAAAACTTTAAAAGCTGGCACATTTCATATTCTTTTCTCCTAGCTCCTATTTTGAATAATAAAAGAAATTATTTTCTCATTAGAGCCCATCTTGTGCGAGCCAGTTCACTCAAAACCTTTTCCACATATTCGCTCCCTCTCTATGGTTCGCCCACAAGTTTTTCACAGATTACGATGGAATCAGTACTGTGGTTACCAAATGGGTCTTATATGTCAGACAGGTTGAATGAAAGGATCAGATTATGAATGGCCATAAATCCAGTAACTTTTTGGGGTCGGAGTGGATAAGAGGTATGGCATCCACCTCGAGTTCTAGAGGTACCGGGTTCAATTCCCAGTTGAAGGAATATAATTTATGAAAATTTTTTTTCAAAACCAGTGGTCCTAATGATGTATACTCCCCCCTGGTCTCCTGGGTAGTGAGATCGGATGCCTAGCCTTCTCGGATAAGGGCGGAAAAATAGGAAGTCCCGTGTGCAAGTTGTGCACGTTAAAAATCTCACGGCCATTATCGTAAAGAGTAAGCCTATCAGGCTGCTGCCCTGGCAAACGTTGAAAGGAACACCAGGAAACTAAGCAGCTGAGGACTATCACCTCAGGGCAGCATTCCCATAGTCAATTATGACTGAAGGGGATTTATTTTTATTATTATTATGAATGGCAGTTCGGAAGTGAACTAGTACTGAGGGAACTTTACAGTGTGTCCCACTTCTTAAACTTCACTGATGAAATAAACTATAAATTCAAGGAACTTTACAGCGTGTCCCACTTCTTAAACTTCACTGATGAAGTAAACTATAAATGCAACCATTACCCTTCAGCTCCCAAGGAGTATAGGCTTTCAACAAACTTATGCCAAGCCCTCTTGTCCAGCACCATCAGCTCAAGGTCTTTCTATGTCATCCTACTCCCTTTCAATTCCGTCTCCAGTTCTCTTTTCCATGTGTTTTTCACACTACCTCTCTTACCCAGGGGATTCCAGAACAAGGACTGTCTTGTATTACTATCGACAGGTTTCCTCGATATGTATCCTCCCCAGTGTGAGTATCTTCTTCTCATCTCTTAACTGTCTAGTTAACAGCTTCCTAACAGCTATTTACATTAAAGATTTTACAGAAGAAATTTTCTCAGGAACAAGAGACACTCCCTACTCCCATAAAAAAGAACCTCCAAAAACAAGAATACATGACAAGATATCACATTAACATAGTAACTATATACACAAGAGAGAAAACAGCATGTAACAAGAAGTTAAAGGAACTACAACAACAAACAACATATAGAAATTAGCACATAATGAGATACAAATGTCATATAACAACTGCAGACAAACATGGATTTCATTAAAAAAGCAACAAACAGTAACAAACCAGGAAATAAAGGAAGGACAGGTTAGTGGCGGCAGTGCTTGCAACTTTGGAATCTTTCTTCTCAAAGGACTTCAGTGTCTCAATAGCCTGAAAGAAACAAAAACCATACAAGTTTAATATTCAGCAATACATCATGTACTGAAGGAAACTGTGCAAATGCTAGTCTCCTAAAGTTAACCATCATAAGTAATTTATAATTAAACAAATGTAAGAGTAGCTGAGTGTTCGACTCAGAAAAGTGCTTTCCTGGTTGTGGCACAGTTACCAGGTTCTGGGATCGAAACCTGGTAACGCCATGATTCAGTTTACCCAGCTGTAAATGGGTACCTGAATCTGCTCTTGGGTTAGGGAAAGCAAATAAAGGCAGGAAGGAAGGGAACTGGTTACCTCCACTTCATAAAGCTGGACCTAGCATGGTGAAGTCTCCAACACTTCGACTTCCCTAAGGCAGTTTCTGTTATGGAACTAACTTTTTTAACATAGCAGCTCCAGTCAAGGATAATAACTTACCCCTGCGGTCAGCAATGAGCAAAACCACCCAAGCAGAATTGGACAAAGTCCAAAGCCAAACCCTAAGGTTCATACGTGGGGATATGAGAACACGCCAACAGTTGCCTGTGAAATGGATGCAAACATAGAGCCTATGGACCTACGACGTAAACGTGCTGTCTAATTGCTATAGCTGCACTCATCCATATGAGACAGTTCAGCATGTGCTGCTGACCTTCCCAGGACTCGTCTCCACAGAAAGAAGAAAGCTGTTGCCGGGCTCCCCAACAATCACAAATACTCTATATACACCACCACTCAACAGCTACAGAACATGAGTAAATTCTTCAACTTGGCACTGGCTACGAAAGAGTGACAGGCTCAGCAATCCTAGTTAATCAACAACAACAACAATAACAACAACAACAACATAGCAGCTGCCACGTCAAGCATCCGAGGAGGCAAATAATATAAGGTTGTGCACAGGGGCAGACAACCTCATCTTGTGAAACAGACTGCCACTGAAACCATCACTGCTGTAGCAGCTGTGCTGATACAGGCTTCCTGCAAGGGGACTTGCTGTAGCAGCAGCTCTAATGTTCCAGATGGAGCAACAGAGGAGATGCATGAATATAGTATCTGGCTGCAGTGCATCTGAAAGCATTAATGATCATAAATGATTTAATCTAGAGTTCTTGTGCACATTAAAGCTTCAGCAGCTTCTAATTCACCCTGTATATAGGTACAGACAAACAAAGTATAAGACTGCTGCTCTTTCAGGCATGCCATAACAAGCGACTGCAGGTCTATATCCTTTTATCTGAAATCCTCGGGGGGACTGCTTTGTGTTGGAAACCAGACTTTTCCGGTTTTCAGATGTCACCCAAAACGTGTTCAAAACTAGCCAATAAATAGATAAGTAAATAAATAAATGATAGTATTTAACAGACACTCGTTGGACATAAAAGATGACACCAGACAACAGAAAAGAAAATAGAAGTGATAGGCTTACCGGGAATCAAACCCAGGACCAACAAATGGCACCATCGCTTTGCTCTGAAAGTACATCGTGAAAGGACGCTCAGCCAATTTCACACCCCTAGAAACCTCAAAACTAGCCCAAAGTCAACCAAAATGTGTTCAAAACTAGGCCAAAGCGGCCCAAAATGTCAAAAATAGCCCAAAGTGGTCCAAAAGGTGTTCAAAAATTGTCATAAATTGCAGAAATTGTGATAAAAAAGTAACCCATTTGAAATTTTACATTTTCAGAATATTTAGGTTTTCGGGTGTTTGGATAAAAGAATATAGACCTGTAACAGTTGTTTGAAGCACTATGTACTTATTAGATGGTGTAACAGTTAATTTTTACGTTTGTTTGCTTTAATAAATAAAGATTTCTGAAATATTCCACTTTCAACTGCAGTCTTTCAATATGTTTTGTTGTGAAATCTTCTGATATAACGGAGAACTGGCAGATGGCAAAAGAACAGCTGGGTGACTGCAGCTGAGGGTGAAAGATGTTTGCAAGAGAGACATGAAGGCACTGGACATAAATCCAACAACCTGGAAGGATGAGGCTGCCAATCACACCAAGTGGCGATGCTCCATACAGCGCCTCCTCAGACTGGGTGAAAAGAAGCTCTTGCAATAAGCAGAAGAGAAAAGAAGACTCCAAAAGGAACAATCAGCACACACAAAAAAAACAGAGGGCTATCACTTCAAGGGTGCTTTATCCCCATGGTCGGTTATAACAGGAGGAGGCTACTGATATCTTCTGACTTTAAGATATAATTTGACTGACAGAACACGGTGATCTGATCAGCACTTCAACATATTTTTAGCATCATATAAAGGAAGAACTGCTGGATATTCACCCACCTGGGCAAAGTTTTTCTGCTTCAGGAACATAATGGCCTTGTCAATCTCAAGGTCATGGGCAAGGTCAATGTACTGTGAATTTTTTACCATCTCTATACACCTGCAACAACAATCAAACAACACAAGTCTGGATTAATGGCAAACACTAAGACTTTACTGCGTATCTGTATATCACTTTGCTAACACATATATTATCACGTTTCCAGATGTTTCTAAATTTATCCACTGAAAAAAAATATACACAGATCATTGCAATGAGCTGAAAACACACCAAACATTCCAATAATATATTCTGATGACATACCAATCATTATCATAAATTATTTTAATGATGTAAAAATCAATGCCATAAATTACTTTGATACACCAATCATTTCAATAAATTACCTTAATGACACAACAATCATTCCCATAATTTACTTTAATGACTCAAAGCACTGCCATAAATTACTTTGATGACACACAATTATTCCCATAAATTACTTCGATGACATAAAATTACTCCCACAAATTACTTTGATATAAAATAATTCCCATAATTTACTTAAATAAAAATCACTGCCAATAATTACTTTGTGACATAACAATTATTCCAATAAATTACTTTGATGACATAAAATTATTCCCATAAATTACTTTGATGACATAAAATCATTCCCAAAATTTACTTTGATGATATACCAATCATTTCCACAAATTACTGTGATGATATAGCAATCATTTCCACAAATTACTGTGATGATATACCAACCATTCCCATAAATTACTTTGATGACATAACAATCATTGCCATAAGTGACTTAAATAACATATGTCAATCCAATAATTTACAATGCTGACATACCATTCATTCTAATAAATTACTCTGATGACATACCAATCATTCCCATAAATTACTTAAATGTAAATCCTTCTCATAAATTATTTTGGTAACATGCCATTACCACACTGATGACATTATTGATCATTCCCATTAATGCAGTGGCTCTTAACCAGGGTGTACATACCCCTGGGGGTGTGAGAAGCTCCTCCTGGGTGTGCAAGATGTTATGATAAAAAAATGTCACTTATTGTACAGTTACGGCAACCCACAAGTAAACGATTACTTGTCATGTTGTAATATTGTAATTCTAAATAACACTGTAAATTAATATTGCAGCAAAATATTTTATAAGAACAAAGAATCATTATATTATATTTTCTATGCATGTATGTTTTAAAAGAAAAATATTTTATTCAAAATTCAAGTTAGTTTTCTATTTTATAGTTTTATTTCAGAGTGCACTAAGTGTAGTTGGTTGTTATTGTAGTAGAGCACTTATTGACGGACTGTTGAATTGAGCAATTTCAGAGAGAAAAAAATCCTATATTATAGTAACCCCTGCTATATCGAAGAAACGCAATTGGAATGATGACTATTTCTATATGGTTTCACTCGTACGACACAGAAAGATGGTACTCAATGACCACAATGCATGTTGTGCTGCTCTATATTTTCAAACCATCAAAGCTGTTAGAACATTTCAACAAACAGTATGGCGGTGAAGGTGCTGGGCATACGCTTGACACCTTGAAGTCTAAGGGAGTGTGATTTATTACGATTGATACTATAATGACATTTATATCTACCCCACCTGAAAAATCCTTGTTACAAGCATCATATCAAGTGGTAAATCTTTGTGCCAAGAAAAAGAAGCCTCATGCAATAGCAGAGGAACTAGTAAAATCTTGTGCATTGGAAACTGCAAAAATTGTGTTAAGTTCAGAAGCACACAAGGAAATTCAACAAATTCCCCAATCAAATGATGTGATACAATCTACAATTCAAGACATGAGCCAAGAAATTTTACAAGTAGTAGAAAATATCAAAGCCAGTCCCGTGAAAGTGGGTATTCAGCTTGATGAGTCTACTGATGTTGGCAGTTATAGTCAGCTGATGGTGTTTGTTCATTATGTAAAAGAGAAAGAAATTATGGAAGACTTCTTGTCTTGTGAACCATTGGACTCAACTACAAAAAGAGTTGACGTATTTAACCATGTCAAATATTTTGTTCTGAAAGATGAGATAACAATCTATGTGATTGGATCAATTTGTACTGATGGTGCTCCAGCTATGCTAGGCGAAAATTCTGGATTTGTTGCCAATGTCAACCAAGTACTCCAAGAACGTATTACACATTGTATATTACACCGACATGTCCTTCAATCAAAAACATTGCTAGTGAATTTAAAGAATACTTTGTCTATTTCAGTGACCGTAGAAAATTTCATCACAGGACGCGCGCTGAATCATCGAATCTTTCAGGCTTTTCGCGAAGAAAACGGTGCTGCTCAGACAGTACTTCTTTTCCACACAGAGGTAAGGTGGCTATCTCAGGGACAAATGCTAAGCAGAGTTTTTGAAATGCTAGAAGAGATAATTCAGTTTCTTACTAACCAGCACAGTAATTTAGTTGAAAAATTTGAAAAAAGATAATCAATCCTTCAGTTGGTGTATTTAGCTGCTATATTCACTTATCTGAATGAATTAAACACATCAATAAAAGGATTTTGGATGAACTCGGTACAACCAGAGAAAAATTGTCTGCTTTTATCGGTAAACTTTAAGTTTAGATAAAATGTGTAGAAAAAAGTAATTGTGCCAATTTTCCTTTGCTTGATGAAACTGTTTCGGAGAATGAGGGCAATACAATAGTTGCACAGGAAATCACAATTCATTTGCAACAGCTGAGTGACTCTTTCCAAGGATATTTTTACACGGGTGATACTGAAGCAGTCGACAGATGGATACTGGATCCATGTCTTTTTTTATTTTAACTGTATGGATGACAGTACTTTAATGAAAGACGATCTCATTAAATTACGAGCAAAGAGCTGCATTCAAATGGAGTTTAAACAAATGAAATTAGTCAATTTCTGGTGTGCTCAACTAGAACCATTTCCACAACTAGCACAGAGAGCACTTCATACTCTTGTGCCATTTGCAACAACGTACTTGAGTGAGATGGGATTTTCTTCACTTGTAAATATAAAAACAAAGGCCAGAAATCATTTAGATGCGAGTGATGATATGCATGCGGATATTTCAAACAAAGAGCCCCGTTTAAAAAATATAACTGAAAGTAAGCAACAGCTAAAAAGTCATTAAGAATTTACAATTATATAATTTAATAAATTAAAATTTTATACAACTAGATGTGTAACTGGTGTCACACATAAAAAAAAAATTCAAACCATTTTTAAATAAATTACATTCTTATTTCAAAAGTGATGAAAGCACAGTGAATAAAAATTATATTTATTTTTCATGGGGGTGCGAGAACATATTTTAACAATCTAAGGGGTTCCAGCAGCCGAAAAGGTTAACAACCACTACATTAATGACTCACATATGCCAATCACATTACTTTGATGACATAATCAACCATTGCCATAAATTACTCTTAACATTCTAATCATTCAGACTCGTTACTCAGATGACATATCAATCATTCCCATAAATTTCTGGCAAATAACAATCATCCCCACACATTACTTTGATGACACTTCAATCATTCCCCATAAATTACTCCCAACATTCCAATCATTCAGACACATTACTTTGATGCCATACCAGTCATATCCATCAGAGAAGGAAGCTTCAATTGCTGGTGAGATAATCTTGGCAGCATACTTGATGCATCTCTCAGCTTCATATTTCCTAACAAAGTAGATCATACAAGAACTTGGTACAGCACATTTTGAAACCTAACACTAACCTCATACTTATGATAATAGATATACTTGTATGTATGTCTTAATATTAATTCATTCATTTAATACATGTCCACTCCCCATGGAACATGGGCCTTCAACGAACTCATGCCAAGTCTTCCTGTCCCAAGCCATTGGCTCAAGGCCTTTCTTTGTTTTCTTCATCTCTTCCATTTTTGTGTTCAGTTCACATCCTCATGTGTATTTTGGTCTCTTTCTACCTTTGTCACCCTGTGGATTCCAGAACAAGGACTGCCTTGTAATGCTATCAACAGGTATCCTCAATGTGTGTCCTATCCATCACCAGCGTCTTCTTCTCACCTCTTGTTCCACTAGCACTTGTCTGGTTCTTGTTATCAGTTCCACATTGGTGACTTTGTCATATTATTTCAATCCTTCCATTCTACGCAAGCACCCATATATGAAAGTACATCTTAATATATAAAATAAAAATCATTTGTATCCCATGAGAATCTTAAAAAGAAAAAAGTGGAGATTCGTTTGAAGCAAAAATCTTCTATCAAACCCTATTTAATGAGAGAATATTATGAAAATAGCTGAATGCTGATAATGGCAACAGTTATAAAACAAGATAATGCAGCTAATGATGGTAATATAAAAACACTATGATAAAAGTTTACAATGAGAATAAAAATGTAGAGAATGTGACCAGCCAACAAGCTAATAAAAGAAGTATTAAAATCAGATATCAAGTGAGTAATGATACAGTTCCATGTTGAAAATTGCAGTGGAGGGAAAAAAAATGAGAGAACTTGATAATAGGTTGACACTAAAGGTAAAGGATCCCATTACACGCCCATTGAGGCATACTGGGAATATGGTGTTAGGTCCATATTTTCTTGATCATCGACACACTAGGGGTGATGTTGTCAGCATCACACCGGCCACCTCAACCTGCCCAGAGTTCCTCTGGTACCCAATTCATGAGGCTGGGTCGACCCCGGAGCCGTTTGCGGTCTAAAAAATCCCACCTCAACTGGGGATCGAACCATGGACAACCAAGTTAGGAAGCCAGTGCACTAACCATTGCGCTACAGCGGCTCCCAAGTTGACACTAGCAACAGTTATAATCTAGCATGAAGAAGTGGATAATGATACAATTCCATGAAGAAGATTACAGTAGAGGAAAACAAGGACACAAATAAGAATCTTCAACTAAAATGTCAAGTCAGTCCTATTGTATGGCTGTGAGACATGGAGAACAACAAAAATCAACAACCAAAAAGCTAGACTTTTATAAACCGGTGCTTGCGTAGAATAGAAGGACTGAAATGGTATGACAGGATCACCTATGTGGAACTGATGACAAGAACCAGACAAGTGCCAGTGATGAGAGGAAGGCACTGGAGATGGATAGGACACACATTGAGGAAACCTGCTGATAGCATTACAAGGCAGTTCTTGTTTTGAAATCCCCAGGGAAAGAGAGGCAGAGGTCGACAAAAAATAAAAAAAACACATGGAGAAGTGAAATGGAGACAGAAGTGAAAATGACGAGGAAGGCGTGGAAAGAACTTGAGCTGATGGCACGTAACAGGAGGACTTGGCATGTGTTTGTTGAAGGCCTATGCTCCTTTGGGAGTGGAGGGTACTGACTGATTGATTGAAAACAATGACAGAGCATGACAACAGGTTGACGTTAGCAACAGTTATAATCTAAGATGAAGAAGTGGGTATTGATACAATTCAATGCAGAACGTTACAATGGAAGAAAAAATAAAATGTGAGAATATGATAAATATGCGAGCTGTGGAACAAATGTAACTGGTTATGGAATTCAGGACAGTAATTTATATTAAACACAACCATTATTTTCACAACTGCCTCAAGTTGGCAGAGCGGATGAAACTCAGGAATGAATTTACAGTGGGGTAGAGGGGAAACACACACCCCCCCCCCCTTAAAAAAAAGGTAATATGTCTTACTAGGACATAAGACAAAAAAGAACACCTAAGTTACAGCCATAAGGTCATCACCAGGGACAAACGAACAAAAACAAAAAGGAAAGAAAGTGATAACTAAGTAAAAGACATGAAAAATAAAAAAAAACAATACACCTGCTGGCCCAGTGAAGAAAAAATGAAAACAAAAGGGAATGAATTTAGAACAGTTGCAGTCAAGGTGAAGTATTCTCAATTCCCAGCACAGGCAGAGAAAAAAATTACATCAACAGGAGGCTGACCTTTGGGAGTCACGACTCAAAGTGTTGCCCCACACCCATCAAAGAAGTGTAAAGGAGATAAACGGACATAAACACTTATGACAAGGTGAAAGAAATTACAACACACTTAGCTGTAAAAGGCTAAGTAAAAAAAAAAATTGCCGACACAGAGGATAATGCAAAACCTAAACACAATGGCATAGAAGAAGGGTAATAACAAAATTAATAAGAAGCAATGACCAGTAGTTGTGGGGAATACACGATCACCCATGGCAGAGGGCATTGCACTTAAAGAAGAGAATGACATTTCTTACTTTTCTCTCTCAATCTGTCTGAGTGAGTCGTTCTTAATGACTTCCAAAACTAGGTTGTACTGTTTGTCATCCTTAGAAAGAAACAGATCAGAGTTTGTACAAACACATTAGAGGTACAAGTGTAATATTTGTATATCATACCTGTCAATCTCCTGAGATAAAAAAAACATGTACAACATACCAATCTGTTCAAAGTATAAAACAAAAACCTCTATGCAATGCCAATAAAAACCTTAAAAAATATTAAAAAACCTTACACAACAGTTTTTTTGTAATACAGAAGATGAACAGTTTAAAAAATGGCAACCAAAAAAAATAAAAATGTGCTTTAAAAAATGCACCTGTACATGGACAAAAATTCCTGTACAGAAAAAACCTTATCCCTGTACATTTTCCTGTACAGATTATCCCTTTCTTGCACAAGTTGGCTGCCATCACAAGAACAGCTATGTAATGGACCCCCGAAGGGAAGTGAAAGAGAAGCTGAGCAAAAACAACTTGGCGGAGAACTGTGGAGGCCGAGATGTAAAGAATGAACCAGAGCTGGGGCACTGTACAAAGGATGGCCGCCGATCGAACAAAGTGGAAGCAATTTGTTGCTGCCCTACAAGACATTACCAGGCGTGATGGCCACTGACTGCTCTGACAGTCGGCGGCTAAGGATCAAAGAAGAAGTACAAGTTGGCAGGTATGGTATATACATTAAAGACAGAAGTGTAAATGTTTGTACACCCATGTGCAGAATTTCATATGAGCACATCAGAGGCATAAATGTAAATGTTTGTAACCACATTAAAGGCATGTGTAAATGCTTGGACAAACACAGTACAGCAATGATCTGCAACTAGGTTCGACCATTACCTCATGTCAAACACTTGGTGTATCTGCATTACCCCGGCCAACAGAACTACTTATTACATTGATAAGAAAAAAATACGAGGAAAAAAAAACCAGGTTGTTTTATTTATATACAAAACAAACTGGATAAAAACTACAGAATCTAATCATAATCCTCGTTAATCTAATGGCTAGGGTTGGAGTGGCAAAGAGGTACCGCAACTGCCTCTTATTCTAAAGGTACCGAGTTCGGTTCCCAGTACAGGGAATATATTTGATGGAAATTTGTTCAGAACTACAGAACCAGTGGGTTCTAATGATGTCATACTCCCCCCTGATCTCATGAGTAGAGAGATCGGATGCCTAGCCTTTCCAGATAAGGGCAAAAACAATAGGAGGTCCTGTGTGCAAGTTGCACACGTTAAAAATCCTTCAGCAGTTGGAAATCGTAAAGAGTAGGCCATACAGCCGCTGCCCTGACAAAATTAGGAAAACCTACACACAATGGGATTCTTGCTGGTGCGAGGGAGTTCGTGCACTGTGCTGAGATTTCCTGTGTGATCTAAGGGAGGAGATTGAAGCACTGTTACCCCTAGAAAACTCAAAATTACCCCCATGGGGTTATTAAGTTGCCGATCCCTGCTTCAGAGGTGTAAGTGTACTTGTTTGTACCAACACAGCGGAGGCAGCAGTGTAAATATGTGTACATACACGTTAGAGGCATAAGTGTGTCACGAAGTGGCTTTAATTAGAGTCTGTCTGAGTACAGAGACAAGACACTAGTTATGAGAAAGTCTGAGAAGATAGATTTAGATGAGAATGACAGTGAATGTGGAAGGATGAGACTTATAGCTTCGAGGGTGAGAACCGAGATTGACTCTCCCTCGCCACTTGTGATTTATGTAACAGCTACTGTCTCACCACCTCTGACTACCAGAAAGGAGATAAGGTTTCACTAAATTCCACAGACACAACTATACAGACAAAGCATATAAGTACAGTATAGTTAAAGATAAACTGATCCAGTGTACATTTTATAGTTTATTAAAACAACAAATCAATCCCACAGTAAACAAAATAAAGTGCAAGTTTGCACAACCTGGAAAAAAAGAACAATTTAAATGAAAGACACAATATAAAATTTCCGCACTCTCTTTCACACCTGCATGTAAATAAAACACAAATGATACAGTAATACTTGGTGGGGGTCTCTAAGTAAGAGCCACCACTCCTGTCTACCCTATTGTTACTTACTAGCACTCTGTCCCGCTGAAGTGGTATAAACTAAATAACTATCTCAAAGCGCTTTAGGCGATCCTGCACAACTAACACCACACGAAAATAATATGTTAATTGATTCTTCAGCTCTAACTCGGAGGCTGTCCTCTAAGTATTCTATCTAACCCTACTGTTCATCGATAACTTCTCTCTCTCCTCTGTCTCGGTTCAGTGCTTCTCTGATGCTACCGTCTTTTTTCTGAGGTTCTGATGCGTTGCTTCTCCATCCCGCACATTCTCTCGTTAGCATTTGGGAAATGTTTTCCCTCTCTCCTTTCCTGAATACTGATAAAGAAGGCCTTGTTAACTACAGAGATATGTTGTAGCCTGAGGCTGTAGTTGGTTTCACTGCTGATGACAATTCTTCAAACAGCCGAGGTAACCCTCTTCGGGTTTAGGCGCACTGCTTTATTATGGCAGTGTGTAACAACACCAGGCCCGTCACCTGTTTCGATTGTGTTTGCCTTTGCGAGCTAAGAGCTCCTGATTTAGAGACCAGTTCCCACTGAGGTATGTAACCTCACTGCAAGAGAACTTCTCCTTTCCTTTCAGCGTTGCCGGCGTAACTGGGCGCCGGTACAGTCGCGAACCCGTTTCTGCAAATTACGCCGATGTCTCGTGCCTCCTTCTCTCTAGAAGGCAAAGTCTGTGGTAGACTTGGGGCTATTTATAACCTCCACCACCAAGCCGTGACTGCTGTAGAGACAAAAAAAAATAACGACATCTATACAATTAAAAAATTCCTAATACATAACACATTACCACCTAAACTTCCTCTACACCCTGGTGTCCCCTAAATTAATAAATCTCCCCTACACACAAGAAATAAACAAATATTTCTGCCCAAGGGTCAGACGAATTTACCATTCTCTCCTATCTCTCTCCCACACCAATTAACTCGCTGTCTGTTACCTAAACCCCAGACATGGTCTGACCTGAATCTATTGTGTGCATCTCGCCCTTAGGCGTCATAACATTTCCTTTGCTAAAGCTAAAATCCCCTGGTACAGAATAATGTCCCAGCCTTAACTTCTTATTAAAGACTGACCCAGGAAGGTTATCAATTTAACACTCAAAAACCGCTACACACTCATAGATACTGCTAACTTATTCATAGAAAAATTATAGACACAACTTACACTACACTCTATAGTTTTGTATTAATCAGCAATTGATGGCACTCCTGACTAATACAAATTAAATTAAATCCCAGAAGAAAGCTTACTCTAACGTGCTAAAATCATATATAAAAACAAACTTTCTACTCGCTATTAAGTTATGAACATACCCAATAATACCGAATATCTTGTACTGAGCAGACGATACAGAATGGTGCTTCTTCACAATTCTTGGGACTAGTGAGCCCTAAAGATTTTTTTGATGCTCAATATATAGTATGAATTTGCTGATGCAATTTCAGACGCGGTGAGTCATCGCATCTGGCATTGTCTATTAGGAACTGCTTCTAACCAACCTTTGACGTCCTCTCATGTCTGAACATAAATTAAATCGGACCCGGCCAATCATATCATAAGCTAACCTATGACTCAGTGTTTACCAAGCAAAAATCGCAAATTTATTTTGCTTGCGAGCCGAAATAATACGTAATATTCCATAACCCTCTGACCTATTATCTACCAGAATAATTTTATTGGTTCCGTGTTAATCTGGGTCGTGCTTTCCCCCCATCCCTACAAATAAACAGGGTAAGGGCAGGTGGTCGGATTTCCTAACGTCCAAAAAATTAACCCAGAAATAATAACTAGTGAACTCGAACGCCTAATAATAATAAAAGAACCCAAATAATAACAAGGAAAAGAAAAATGGGGCAGTTGAAAATAAAAAATACAGTAACTCATCACAAAGTATAACGATCTGTATAAAACACACAATAAGCATAAGAATATTTATTTATACAAGCAGATCAGAGTGGATTCAGTGCTTTAATAATATGAATGTAACACGTTATGATACAGTACAACAGTATTAGTTTAAATGACTTTAATTAGATTTACTTTACAACCACAGCGGAGGGACTTGCTGTAAAGTAAATCTAATTAAAGTCAATTAAAATAATACTGTTTACTGTATCATAACATATTACATTCATATTATTAAAGCACTGAACCCACTGCGGAGACTTTTCGATCACCCTGTATAAATGTAAAACATGAGAGGCATAAATATAGATGTCTGTAATTTTAAAAAAGGGTTTAAGAGTGGCTAAGAGGGCGTCCGCCTCGAGTTCTAAAGGTACCCAATTCGCTTTCCAGTACATGGAATATAATTGACGGAAATTTTTGCCAGAACCAGTGGTTCCTGACGATGTGACACTCTCCCCTAATCTTCTGGGTAGTGAGATTGGATGCCTAGCCTTCTCAGATAAGGGCCAAAAAATAAGAGCTTCTGTGTGCAAGTTGTGCATGTTAAAAATCCCTCGGCAGTTGGAAATCGTAAAGGGTAAACCGTACGGCCACTGCCCTAACAAAATGTACAGTTAGGAAAACCTACCCACCACAAAAATATTTATAGAATGTGTGATTCCTGTATACACATATTGAGATCCTCTCCAGTGCTACGGAGTTCATGCACTGTGCTGAGATCCTCCTTGTGTGATCTAAGGGAGGAGATCGGAGCACTGATGGAGTTGTCCATTTGCAATGAAGATAGTCCTTAAAACCAAACCAAACCAAATTTCTAAATCAGCCAAAAAATATATCGTGGGTAACACATTGAACTTGGAGCTAAAATACCAATAAACCTGTTAATAATATCTAATTGTTTTGTTCCGTTTCTTGTGGCTTAAAATTTCTACACGATGTGGTAACCATGCACGGTAGGTTACAGTGTTACTATTCTTTGTTCCCCTTTCAGGCCCTGGTAACACATGGGTGAATAATATCTAATACATTTTCAAAATCCAACTAATCACAGATTACTGTACGGAACACAACAACGATAGTGTTTACAACCAAAATAAAAACTATTTGTTAATATTTACTCAGCGTAGTTTTTGGGGGGTTTGCAAGGACACAAGGAAAAAATAAGACTACTGTTCCCTCAGACATGTTGTAAGAGGCAACTAATATGGGGTTGTGCATGAGGCTCGCAGCCTCATCATGTAAAACAAACTAAAACAGAAACCACTGCTGCAAAAGCATATGAATGCTTTGGTGCAGGCTTCCTGAAAGGAGATCAGCTGCAGAGTTGGCCCCATTTTCCATAAGGAACAAAAAGGCAAATGACTGATTATGAATGAATATTTTAATGTTTACCCCATGTGCCAGGTACTTGTCCTCATCGTCAATCTTCAGGTCAACCGTGAGAAGCTTGGCAAATCCATCTCTCATTTTCTCACGGTCACCCATAGCAAAATAACAGAGAATCAGGTTGAAGCCAGTTTTGAAGTTGGATGCCTCAGACATGATGTGCTCAAAAGATGTAATAGCATCACTGTACTGTCCCATTTTCACAAAAGTTATGCCAATGTTCTGCATAATTTTTGTCCTGTGAAAGATAAGGGGGGAAAAAAACTGTTCTAAAAAAGCATTTAAAAAATATATGTAACTAATAAAGATATGGTGAGCATCCGAGTGGCAAAATGGTTCAAGTGCTGGCATCTCAAAGCAAAGGAATCAGAAATGAAACCAAGCCGTGTCACACTCCAGTCTACCCAGCTGTACAAATGGGTACGATTCTGCTCTCGAGTTATTGTTAATCAGAATTGACCTCACTGCACTCTGGGCAAACCCATAGGTGCTCAGTCTCCCTCAGCAAACATCAAAGAGTATGAATGCTAATTGTACCTGTAGCACGCTGGTTGTACATACGACGTTATGCTCTCGAGTTAGGGAAGGAAAAGGCAGCAAGGAAGGAAAAGGCAGCAAGGAAGGAAAAGGCAGCAAGGAAGGAAACTGGTCACTCCACCTTATAAAGGTGAGACCCTAGCATAGATGAGAGCCACGGTAGCGCAGTGGTTAGTGCACTGGCCTACCAGCTCGACGGTCCTGGTTCGATCCCCAGTTGAGGTGGAATATTTAGACTGCAAACGATTCCAGGGTCGGTCCAGCTGCATGAATTGGGTACCACAGCAACTCTGTGAAGGTTAAGGCGCCTGCGTGATGCTGATCACATCAACCTTAGTGTGCCGATGGTCAAGAAAATATGGGCCTAACACCATATTCCCAATATGCCTCAATGGGCGTGTAACGGGATCCTCCTAGCATAGATGAAGTTTTACACACTTCAATGCCTTATGGCAGTATCTGCTATGTTACTATCTTTAACAGGCAAGATATCTACATCTACTAACCTCATTTCTTTGTGCGTGTTGGGTACTTGGTCAAGAGCCATGCGGTAGAATTTGACAGCTTTCTGAAAGTTTCTCTGCTTGAAGTAGATGTTTCCCATGTTAACCTTCAGCCGACCTGCCAATGAGCATTAGCTTGCGTTACATATTTATTTTAAAGGGCACAGCTCATGTGATATGCTATTTTCATTATTCATCACAGGATTTCAATGAAAATGCACATACTTAACCTACATCAATCATAGATACACATAACTGAAAGTTTCAAGGTATTGCATTATTGGTTGTCATGGAAACAGCGGCTTTATTGGATTCTATTGTTCTATTTCAATTTGCTAAGGCTTTTTTATTTATTAATCTATCAATACCAAATTTAAACAGAATGTTTATTATTGTATTAAAAAACTTTTTTTTCAGATTGGATTTTTGATAACTTATGTAGATTTTAAGATATAGAACTTTAAAGTTTGTATCTAAAAATATTAACCATGTTTTTCAAAATTGTACAACTTTATTTGCAATAAATCAAAATTTTGAAAAAGACATCAAAATTAGGACGTGAAAAAGTTTTTATTATCCATTGATTGACTAAAAAATGTGCAAGTTATAAGAACATTAGTAACGTAACACACGGTTCTGAGAAAATCTAGATTTTCTTCATGGGAAAAGTACAATCTATGATAAAAAAATCAAAATATGTTAATTTGACTAAAAATGTGCTGTAGCTCCTTCCCTTAAAAGAGGAACACGAGAAAACCTCAACATTTCTAAACACCAAACAATGAGCAACACCCGTGTGTTACTAGGGCCTGAAAGGGGAGCAAAGAATAGTAACACTGTTCCCTACCATGCATGTCGTAGAAAGCGACTAAGGAGGGTTGGGCATAGGGCTGTAAAAAAAATTTAAACCACAAAAAACATGGACAAGTCAATTAAGGAAAATAAAACACAGCCATCCAAGAACCTTCTTTCTTCTAGAACCTCCAGATTTGGTACCTGGAATGTTTGGACATTGAATGAACAAGGGAAAGCGGCACAAGTAGAAGCAGAAATGAGGGAATATAAAATCGAGCTTCTGGGACTGTGTGAAACAAAGTGAAAGGGGGGTAGACAAGACAGCATTACAAGGCAGTCCTTGTTCTGGAACCCTCAGGGCAAGAGAGGCAGAGGTAGACCAAGAGGCACATGGAGAAGAGAGCTGGAAACAGAGGTGAAAATGATGAGGAGAACGTGGAAAGAACTTGAGATGATGGCAAGTGACAGGAGGACTTGGCATGTGTTTGTTGAAGGCCTATGCTCCTTTGGGAGTGGAGGGTTATGAATGATGATGAAACAATGAGCAAAATACTTACAGGTAAAACATATCTGATACACAAAAGAACATACTTTAACTCTGACTATATTTTATTTTCTCCCCCGTGTAGTTCACAGTGATCTCTGAGAGGCAATGAAAGAATAGTGCTACTGCACCCAGTGCTGGCTCCATGCTCCGTAAGGAATGCAAAGGAAATAATGATAATGATACTTTCATTTTTTGTTTTGTTCTTTGTAGTTATATTTCAGTTGTATTGTTTCGGTTTCCAGTTTTAATAATTTCATATTTTCATTTCTATTTTGTTCAGTTTATGTACATGTGATTCCTTCCTGCTCCTATCAGTGCCTTTCATCATTAGACTGTACATATCTGTTTTGTTAAACTTGTGTGCATCTGTTGAGCAAATAACAGTAACGCTGTAACCTATCAAGCATGTCCAAGAAGGCAACGGAGGATGGCTACCCCATCCTGTCGAAACAAAGCCACAAAATATTCAACACTATAGGTCAGAAGAAGATGCTGGCGATGGATTGGACACACACACACACAGAGCAAGGCTGTTATAGTATTACAAGGTAGTCCTTTTTCTGGAATCCCCAGGGTAAGGGAGGTAGAGGGAGACCAAAAAACACACAGAGAAAAGAACTGGAGACAGAAATAAAAGGGATGAGAAAGACATAGAACTGGGGTCACAGGACCGGATTACTTGGATTGTGTTTGTTGAACTGGTGGCACAGGACAGGATTACTTGGATTGTGTTTGTTGAACTGGTGGCACAGGACAGGATTACTTGGATTGTGTTTGTTGAACTGGTGGCACAGGACAGGATTACTTGGATTGTGTTTGTTGAACTGGTGGCACAGGACAGGATTACTTGGATTGTGTTTGTTGAACTGGTGGCACAGGACAGGATTACTTGGACTGTGTTTGTTGAACTGGTGGCACAGGACAGGATTACTTGGATTGTGTTTGTTGAACTGGTGGAACCGGACAGGATTACTTGGACTGTGTTTGTTGAACTGGTGGCATAGGACAGGATTACTTGGACTGTGTTTGTTGAACTGGTGGCACAGGACAGGATTACTTGGACTGTGTTTGTTGAACTGGTGGCACAGGACAGGATTACTTGGATTGTGTTTGTTGAACTGGTGGCACAGGACAGGATTACTTGGATTGTGTTTGTTGAACTGGTGGCACAGGACAGGATTACTTGGACTGTGTTTGTTGAACTGGTGGCACAGGACAGGATTACTTGGATTGTGTTTGTTGAACTGGTGGAACCGGACAGGATTACTTGGACTGTGTTTGCTGAACTGGTGGCACAGGACAGGATTACTTGGATTGTGTTTGTTGAACTGGTGGCACAGGACAGGATTACTTGGATTGTGTTTGTTGAACTGGTGGCACAGGACAGGATTACTTGGATTGTGTTTGTTGAACTGGTGGCACAGGACAGGATTACTTGGATTGTGTTTGTTGAACTGGTGGCACAGGACAGGATTACTTGGATTGCGTTTGTTGAACTGGTGGCACAGGACAGGATTACTTGGATTGTGTTTGTTGAACTGGTGGCACAGGACAGGATTACTTGGATTGTGTTTGTTGAACTGGTGGCACAGGACAGGATTACTTGGATTGTGTTTGTTGAACTGGTGGCACAGGACAGGATTACTTGGACTGTGTTTGTTGAACTGGTGGCATAGGACAGGATTACTTGGACTGTGTTTGTTGAACTGGTGGCACAGGACAGGATTACTTGGATTGTGTTTGTTGAACTGGTGGCACAGGACAAGATTACTTGGATTGTGTTTGTTGAACTGGTGGCACAGGACAGGATTACTTGGACTGTGTTTGTTGAACTGGTGGCACAGGACAGGATTACTTGGATTGTGTTTGTTGAACTGGTGGCACAGGACAGGATTACTTGGATTGTGTTTGTTGAATTGGTGGCACAGGACAGGATTACTTGGATTGTGTTTGTTGAACTGGTGGCACAGGACAGGATTACTTGGATTGTGTTTGTTGAACTGGTGGCACAGGACAGGATTACTTGGATTGTGTTTGTTGAACTGATGGCCCAGGACAGGATTACTTGGATTGTGTTTGTTGAAAAAGCCAGATCCAAACCTCAGAAATGAGTTATCTGAGGAAGGTGACTGAAGTAACAAGAAGAGACATGGTCCGCTACCAGACGATACGTCAAGGCCTAAAATCCCACCCCTCTGCAGACCCAAGTAGAACAGTCCCAACTAAGATGGCCTGGCCATGTCTGCAGAATGGGAGAAGATCGGCTACCGCGACAAGCATGGGAAACAAAGAGCCAGGGATCCAGACCCCCAGCAGAGATAACCCTCACCATTCCCACTAAGTAATCCTTATTTTGTCTCTTTTGTTGTGTTGTTCAAATATATTACTGATTAGTCTGGTTACAAACTAAACATAATAATAACATTAAAAACACGAGATACAAAATAACAATTCAGATAATACTAATGTTGCTTATTTTTATATTCACTAAATATAATAGTAACATGCAAAAATAATTATCACACAAAATTACAAGAGATAATGCTAAGATTGCTTATTGTTTCATTCACTAAACATAATTCATTCATTCATAACCCTCCACTCCCACAGGAGCATAGGCCTTCAACAAACACATGCCAAGTCCTCCTGTCACGTGCCATCATCTCAAGTTCTTTCCATGTTCTCCTCATCATTTTCACCTCTGTTTCCAACTCTCTTCTCCATGTACTTCTTGGTCTTCCTCTGCCTCTCTTGCCCTGGGGGTTCCAGAACAAGGACTGCCTTGTAATGCTATCAACAGGTTTTCTCAGTGTGTGTCCTATCCATCGCCATCGTCTTCTTCTCATTTCTTGTTCCACTGGCACTTGTCTAGTTCTTGTCATCAGTTCCACGTTGGTAACCTTGTCATACCATTTTAATCCCTCTATTCTACGCAAGCACCAATTTATGAAAGTCTGTAGCTTTTTGGTTGTTGTCTTTGTTGTTCTCCATGTCTCAGAGCCATACAATAGGACTGACTTCACATTTGAGTTGAAGATTCTTATTTTCGTGTTGGATCCTATTTCTCTTGATCTCCATATATTTCCCAATGCAATGAAAGCTCCTCTTGCCTTTTGTATTCTTATTTTGATATCGCTGTCTGTCCCTCCAACTTTGTCTATATTACTGCCAAGATATGTGTATGATTCTACATCTTGTATTGGTGTTTCTTCAAGTTCAACCCTGTTATCATTACCTGCATTTATTCGCATTATTTTTGTCTTTTCTCTGTGTATTTTCAGACCCAATTGCTGTGACCTCTCATCAAGTGTTTTCAATTTGTCCTGCATCTGATTACGGCTATGGGACAGAAGAGCCAAGTCATCAGCAAAATCCAGATCATCCAACTGCTTAGTCAGAGTCCACTGGATTCCATTTCTGTTGTGTGTTGCCGATGATCTCATAACCCAATCTATTGCCAGCAAGAAAAGAAATGGAGACAAGAGGCATCCCTGTCGCACTCCTGTTCTTATCCCAAACGGTTCTGTAAGCTGTCCTTCGTGAAGAACTCTGCATGTCATGTCTTCATATGTTTTCTTTATTAAATTAATGATCTTCAGGGGAACTCCATAATGCCTCAACAATTTCCAAAGTGATTCTCTGTCTACACTGTCAAATGCCTTTTCGTAGTCCACAAATCCGATGTATAGTGGTGAATTCCATTCCAGACTTTGTTCAACTATTATTCTCAAAGTGGCTATCTGGTCTGTACATGATCTGTTTTGTCGAAAACCTGCTTGTTCATCTCTCAGTTTCTTGTCTATGGACTCTTTTAATCTCCAAGGATAATCCTGTTTAATACTTTTCCTGGCACTGATAGTAACATTATTCCTCTATAATTTGTGCACTCTTGTAAATTTCCCTTCTTAGGCAACTTAACCAGATATCCTTCCTTCCATTCTGCTGGTATCTCTTCCTTTTCCCAGACTTTACCAAGTAATTTATATAAACATCTCTGTAGCCGTGTCGATATCTGCTTTGATGGCCTCTGCTGGAATGCCATCAGGTCCAGACGCTTTTCCATCTCTTAGAAGCTTTATGGCTTTCTTTATTTCTTCCTTCGTTGGTCTTTCACCGTTAATTTGTAGCTCTTCTTCTGCTGGCTGGATGTCCGGCGGGTTTTGTGGAGCTGGTCTATTGAGAAGGTCCCCAAAATATTCTGTCCACCTCTTCATTTGCTCTTGTATATTGCTGAGCAGTTTCCCATTCTTGTCTTTTATGAGGCAACTTGTTTGCTTGTATTTCCCTGTTAGCTTCTTTGTGCTGCTATACAGTTCTCTCATATTTCCTTTGGCTGCAGCATCTTCTGCCTCTCTTGCCAACTCCTCAATATACTTCCTCTTGTCTCTTTTGATACTTCTTTTTACTTCTTTGTTTGCTTCTGTGTACACTTCTTGAGCCTTGGCTTTGGAACTTCTGGTTTTGCTTGTGTTTAACTCTGCTTTCTTGTTTTTTCTGTCTTTTATCTTATTGATGGTTTCTGTTGTTATCCATGCTTTTTGTTGTCTTTCCCTTTTCCCCAGTATTTCTTCACATGTCTCCTTCCATACAGTTTTGACCTGCTGCCAATAGTCTTCTGTATTCTCTACATCTTCCAGCTGTTGGAGCACTTGGAATTTGTTGGATACTGTGACCGCAAATTTGTCTCTTGTTTCTTGATTTCTTAGCTGTCCTACATTATACTGTTGTCTATAATTTTGCATTGTTGCATATCTCTTGAGTTTCATTTTTATTTTGGCTATCAGAAGATGGTGATCTGATGCCACATCTGCTCCTCTGTATACCTTTACATCCTGCAATGATGATCTAAACTTCTTGTTTATGCATATATGATCAATCTGATTTTCTGTTCTATGATCTGGTGATATCCATGTTGCCTTGTGTATTCTCTTATGTGGAAACATGCTTCCTCCTATAGCCAGTTGATTTGAAGCACAGAAGTTTGCGAATAGTTCTCCATTTTCATTCATTACTCCTAGCCCATGTTTTCCCATGACTTCTTCAAATCCGGTGTTGACTGTACCTATCTTTGCATTCATGTCACCCATCAAAATTGTGATGTCTCTTCTTTTTACTTTATCCATAATTTCCTGCAGTTTAGTATAAAATGCTTCTTTCACAGACTCTTCTTTGTCATTAGTTGGTGCATAACATTGGATGACATTTACATGAATTTTCTTTTTAGCTATTTTGAAAGTAGCTGTTATTATTCTGGGTCCAACAGCTTCCCATTCAATGAGTGCTTTCTGACTAAACATAATAGTAAAATATAAAAACACATCACATAAAATAGCATAACAGATAATACTAATATTGCTTTATTCTTACATTCACTAAACAATAGTAAAATAAACAAAAATATATATCACACAAAATTACAACAGATCATGCTTAAATTGCATATTGTTACATTCAATAAGCATAACAGTAAAATGTAAAAATATATCACACAAAATATAACATAACACATAATGCTAAGATTGCATATTGTTACATTCAATAAACATAACAGTAAAATGTAAAAAATACATCACACAAAATACGAGTATAATGCTAAGATTGCTAATTTTTACCTTCACAAAGAATTTTGCAGTTACTAGTGCCATACATTAGCAGACTTTAAAAAACAAAATTTAGGAATAAAAATGCTGTGCCTACCTGCATTACTAAACATGCGGTTTTTCACAATAACCTGGTAAGTATTGATTGCTTCATGGTACATCTCATTGGCTACATACTGATTTGCCAGATTGAACAGCACCTAAAAAAAAAAAACTTTTCAAATTCAATAATATTAAAAGATACATGCATAAAAAATAGTTGGCACCAGATTTTTTTGGCTATGAGCAGCAAAAAAAAAAAATAACGAGTTTATAAAATTAAACAGGAAACAGACATTCAAGTAAAGAGTAGAAAATAAGAGTTACAAAACTGTGTCTGCATCAAATGACAACAAGGCTTAAAATGTTAAAAAACAACAACAACCACAAACGCACACACACACATATACCTTGTACATAAAGTTAGTAAACTATGCATCAATAAGTGTCAAGTAACATAGTGGTTAGAGTGCTATCTTCTTGATGCAAAGTTAAAGGGTTTAAAACCAGGCAGCGTCATGCTCCAGTCTACCCAGCTGTAGATGGGTACCTGACTCTGCTCTTGAGTTAGAGAAGACAAAAGGCAGTGAGGAGGGGACCTGGTCACCCCATATCATAAAGCTCTACCATTTCACTTCCCCATGGCAGTATCTGCTATGAGACTACCTTTGCCTTAACCGCGGAAGGAGTAACTAATAAAACATGAGATCTACAGGGCAGAAGTTTTATTTACCTACATCTAGCTTACTGTTTAGTCCTCGACCACTGGAGAAAGAAATCTCCTGTTTAAGAACTATGTGTGCACTTGCCTGTTGAGGCAGTTGTTTCAACAAGTACCTGACTCTTGAGTTGACTTGACTTTGATCCACCGAGTGTCAGCTTTTGGTGACCTTAATGCCATTAAGTGGTACTGCGCAGTTCATATAAGTTGTTTTGGGCTGCCATAAAGTGTATTGTCTACGGATGGGTTGTGTGGTAGGAGGAGTTGTCTCATTCCCTTGAGTGCAGGGCACAGTAGTAGATGGCGTTCTACTGTCTCCAATGGGTTTGGGCAGTGTCTACATTTTGCTATATTTTGTGAACACATTCTGTTTCTATGGCCATTTAGTGTAGAGTGACCTGTTCTCAATCTGAAGACTCTGGTTTGATATTTTTGTTCAATATGATTAACACTGCTTTACCTATCTGAGGAGTAACATTGACAAAGGAGGAGGAACAGCTGGTGACATCTGCTCAAAGATAAATAAAGCCAGATGCACTTTTAATGCCCTTTCACAAAAAGACAGCCCAGAAGAAATCGATGTAGAGCAACTGTTTCTGCCCTATGTTCCACAGGGAACGAAAAGAAATGATGATGATGGTTAACAGCATCTTCTTATTTAGAGCTGTTAGGTGTAGGAAGAGTCTTCTTCATGTTTTAGCTTGTGCCCACGTGTTCAGCTTATCTTCTTTACAGTTGTTTTTTATTATTTGTTTTATTGTTACCATACTCAATGCTCTTGAGTTAGGGAAGGCAAAGGTAACGAGGAAAGGAACTGGTTACCCCATCTCAAAAAGCTAAGATCAAGTTTAGGTGAAATCTTTAACACTTCAATCCCCTGCCGCAGTATTTGCTTCAGGACTACCTTAAGGGGGTGGACTTTAGAGAAAACTGGATTTTACATACAAAATATCGATTTTTTACTTTTGAGCTTATTTTATTAAATAATCATCGAGGAATCGATTGAGCAAGGTTTTATAACATAAAAAATGCATTTGATGTATCAAAAAGCATATTTTCTGTACTACCCCCAAGCTATGATTTGCAAATTTGTGCCAAAAATGCAAGATTTGTCGCTCAATAATACCTTAGTTACGCTGTCCATATCGTGGACTATGTGGTATTGATACAAAGGAAATTTCGTTGTCTGCCGTAATATAGCAAATTCAAAACTTTTTTTCCTCATAGCTCTGAGTGATGTGTGCTTGAAAATTTCCGTAATTTTACGCTAACTTCCTTTTAAGGAGTGGTCACGTGATGACCTCATTCGCTCATTCCCGACCCATTCAAGACGGATTCGTAAACACCTGTTTTGATTGGTCATGACAACATTTTGGCTGCTTGCGCAAATGTGGAAGATAACAACCGCTTCTTCCACTCACCCGTAAACATTTCTTCGCTGCATGTATCGTGGCGTTTGATATTTTTCTCTTGTTTAAATTTCAGTGAATTGTGTTCTATTACTTCAAAATGGGAAGAATAGGTAAGAGATCAAAGCAAATATCTGCTGCAAGATTGCGTCGACAGTATGTAATTTCTAGCAATGGTAAGACAGAATCAGCGGTGAATAATAAGCAAACTGATGTAGTCTCAACATGGAATTTCGGCATACCAGTATCTGATAGGCCTATAGTTCAAATTGCTGATCCAGTAGTGCCGTTTACCACTGGCCCAAGTCGATCTGATATAAAAATTAACTTGAGCGCGAGCAAGAATGTTGCATCTCATAATACTGTCTGCGCTCAACCTAAACCTACGTACAGAACCATTGTGGACATTTCTTTCTTCAATAACCTTCTTAAAAATGTGTGTTGCAATGTGTGTAAGCAAAGCACATTGCAAACAAGAACTGACAAGACCAAGTCAAAGGGTTTCTCTCTCTTCCTGGAAGTTGTGTGTCACACATGTGAAAAGGCAATTTCTAGAACGTACACATCCGAGAGGGAACCAGAAGGCCGTGGCCCTCGAGGACATGCAATCAACAAATCTGCTGTTCTTGGTGCCCTCATGTCTGGAATGGGCCCAACTACGTTCAATCTCTTCTGTGAGAACCTGGACCTCCCTGGCCTGCACCAGAAAACATTTCATAAATATGCAGATCAAATTTTTGATCATTTGGATACCATGCACTCTACAGTATTTCAACGGGCCGTCAGCATCGTACGAGCTGAACATGCTAAGAGTCAGCATCGTACCATTAATAAAAAAGAAGTCATTGACATCGCTGCCAGCTTTGATGCAACATGGCTAACTAGAGGTCATAAGTCACTGATAGGTGTTGGCAGTGTTATCGACATCTTGACTGGCATGGTCATCGATGTGCATGTTATGTCTTCCTTCTGTCACACCTGCGAGAATACTGGACAGTGGCAACTGAAAAATCTGCCTGACAAATTTGAAAAATGGAAAGTAGAGCATCAGAAGGACTGCTGCTGTAATTACGAAGGGTCAGCTGGAATGATGGAGGTAAAAGCCTGTGAAGTTCTCTTTCTTCATTCAGTGGCAAATCACAAGCTACGCTACACTGTTTTGCTATCAGATGGCGATTCCAAGGCCTACAACAGACTCTGTGACATCAAACCGGATGGACCAGAAGTTGACATAACCAAAGAAGAGTGCATCAACCATGTTGCAAAGTGATTAGGCACTGCACTGAGGACACTGATTACTGACTGCAGGAAACAAAAGTCACCCTTGGGGGAAATGGCCGTGGTCGTCTAACCCAAAATGCCATATGAAAATTGTGTATTTACTACACCAGGGCTATCCGCAAGCATAGTACAGTCCCAGAGATGAAACAAGCCATCATGGCTTCTCTCTACCATGGGTATTCGACAAACGACAAATCCCAACATAATTTGTGTCCGCCAGGCAAAGACTCCTGGTGTTTCTATCAGGTTTCCATCGCCAAAGGAGAAGCTGCCGGACCACACGAGACCAAGGTTCACACTCCGCTAGACTACAACCTGCTCCATAAGCACTTAGCCCCTATTTATGAGCGTCTTACTGATCAGCATCTGCTCAAGCGGTGTGAGCTAGGTGCAACACAAAATGCAAATGAAAGCCTACACAATGTTATTTGGAGTCGTTGCAGCAAGCAGAAATTTGTGTCATTAAAAAAGGTCAAATTCAGTGTCCTTGTGGCCGCTGGAGAGTTCAATTTTGGTCCATCAGCCAGTGCAGAAATAAAAAAGCTGTATGGTCAAGCATCTGGAACAAACTCAAAACGCCTTGGACAGGTGCGATTGAGGAAACGTCTGGCCAACAGCCAGAAACATGAGGCTGACAAACTTGTAAAAAGGAGAACAATTAGGCAAGAGGCAAGATAAAGGCGAAAGGAGGAGCTGCAGGAAGCTGAAGGAGGTGCAGCATATAGTCCTGGAAGATTTTAAACACATTCAGCCCCCCAGAATGGAGTATATTGGACAAGACAAGGCACTCGGTGAGTAAAATGCATTTTTCTTAAAACTAACATTTTATTAACAAAACATTTTATTACTAACAAACTATCTAACAGAGTAGTCTCAAATTTGGCACACATGTAGTACACATCTATATCTTTAAAGTAACACATCTGCATTTTTGATATTTTAGTAATTTTCTTTTATAATTTTTAAAAAATATTTTTTCATACAAATACAGTTTTTTCTTTTAAATCATTAAAAATAGAATTTTAAACTTATCAAAATAATCATGTGTAAAATTGTTTTAACTCTTTGACTCCATAATTATTTTCCACCCTGTGCCATAATTATTTTTTGAAGAATTATAAACGGTGAAGTGTAGTCTTTCACTAAAAAGTTAACTGTAGAATACGATCTTACCAAACATCATTAATCCATATACAAAGTAAATAAAAACATTCCTTATGGCCACAATTAGTGAGAGCAGCAATGAAGCTTGACCTACTTTACACCTCTTGATCCATAAGATCCATTGCTGTTGACTTTCGTGTGCAGATGGCAGCTGGTGATGATGATGATAATAATAATAGACAAGTGGTGCTTCGGACATTGTTAAAAAACGCGGCATTATGGGAGATAACAAAGACTTTGAGCACGTTAGTATTTTCAAGGGAAGTAAAAATAAAAAGTGTTAATTAACCAAGGGAAATAAAAATAACAAAAAATGTTATTAGATTTATGTGATAAAAGTTGTAAAATTTGTTCATTTCTTATGTAATAATTTAACAGTTTTTAAATAAAAAATAAAGATTATGTATTGTATGAGAATAAAAGTTTAAATATTTTTATTTAATAAAATAAAAGACATAAAAATTTAGCCAGTTAAATTTTTTCAGCCAGTCTTAAATTTTAGTATTAGAACTAGTCTTTCAGCTTACAGTTTTAATCATTATCACACCTACGCCGAGAAACTACTGTGTTCCACACCGTAGTGGAACACGGAACTATTTTTTTTGGCTCGGCTTTAAAAGCCGACACAACAAAAATTGTTTAAAAAGTAACTAATTTCATTTCTAGTGTTTTTGTTTTGTTTTTTGTAGGTTAGGCATACAAAACATTTGAGAACAAATGTCTTAGAAAACTCATGAACATCAGTTGGAAAGAATTCAAGACTAATCGACAAATAAGAGAAGACTCTAGGCAGAAATATGTCTCCGACTATATAAGGAACAGACGATGGTCATATATCGGTCATATCCTACAAATACAAAACAACAGAATACCACTGCAGGTGCTCACTTGGGTTCCTGAGGGTAAGAGGAAAAAAGGAAGACCAAAAGAAACACTTAGAAGAACAATAATAAGAGAAGGAAGAACGTTGGGATTAAATAATGTGCAAGAGTTAAGAGGAGTGGCGTCACAACGAACAACCTGGAGAGCACTGGTTTCTGCCTTATGCGCTGTGTTTGGTGCTTAAAGAATTTATTATTATTTATTATTATACAAAACCAGTGTTGCCACAGCTGGGTATTTTTTTTTTTCCCAATCCTGCATTAATCTGGGTATATTTGACAATTGACATTTACAATGTATGTATATTCTATGCACTGAGCATTATATTTATATTATAATTAAATGTAAAAAATTATGTGCTTTAAAAAAAAAAAAAAAGGAACTATTTTTGACGGCGTAACTACATGCGCCCTAATATCCGGCTGTTGCTGTCATTTTCGACGGAGTCATCTGTCAAGTTATTTGCTTATGTTTGTATCATAAGTATAATTGTGTCTTTACCTGCGATGTCAGGTTGATTAGGGGTTGTCTTCCCTTGTTTATTCATTCATTGTGTTTGACCTTTAGGGTCAGAGGTTGACAGTTCGGCGTGGGCCTATGGGAAGGTTTTTTAAGCGGGAGTGAGATATACTTCCGGGAAGCCGGGAGGTCCTGTTTTTCTGAAGGGACCAAGAGTCCATTGTTTTTCGGGGAGAATCTTCGAAGTAACTGCTATGGCAGTTTTCCCCAGTGAATCTCTGTGCGTCGGGATGACGACAGAATTCCTTGTGTAGTTCTGAGGATTCATTTACCAGGTAATACCGACCTTTATGCATTATTACGCTTTTCGGTGGCAGAACATGTAAAGGATTACCTAGGGTGAACAGCAGTTCACGGATCCGCCATTTCAGAACTTATATATTTGTGCTCGAGGTAGCCATCCAAGACTGTTAGTCTTATATTGTCCAGAAATCCAGTGACGAAGATATATTGTGGGAGCCGCAGATTGGCGGAACTTCTATCTACAATAAGTATTACTGCAGGGTTGATGATAACCTATTTAACAGAAGTACACGGCCGACGTTAGGACGAGGCCTGTGCTTCCGGCTATTATACTACAGCCTGATATGTGCAATTGGCGGGAGTGCCAAGTTGCACCTGTGTGTCAAGGTAACTAAGGCATCTGACGCGTTTAGTCAGAGACGCCAAGGGCGACGCTACGAACTGTCATTATTGAAGAACTTTGCTATTGACCATGCACGTCTATTCTGATGTTTACCTTTTTGAATGCCAAATGTATACCTATCGATGTCAGGTCAGCATGACCTTGTTACACTGACTGTTCCTGTTGATATTATGTGTGTTCCCGTCAATAAATGTCTTGAAACATGCCTGCAGTGTCAAAGCATCCTTGATTACTGCATGTGAGAGTATGGGTTGCAGGATCTACATCTATACGAGCCTAAACACATTCGCGTCTTCATTCGCACCCACACTCAACTCATCATACGCTCGCACTACACATCTAACAACATGTAAACTGTCTTGGGCCAGTGATCACCTCAACAAGAAAAAAAAAGACAGTTACATTTCTGGTGGACCAGTTACGTGGGCTCTTATGATACATTTCTTGTCGCCAATGTGGCCTAGAAACTTACATTTCTGATGGACCAGATCTGTGGGTTTAAAAAGAACAGAGCGAGCATTTGACATTATTGTTGACATTTATGGATCCAGAAATTTACATTCCTGGTTGGCTGTTACATGTATGATGTCTCCAGTTTTGTCGAGAAAGTTACAAGAAGGACAAGTACACATTACACTTCTGATCTGTGGGTCTAAGCTACACACGGGACAGCCGTAACACACAACGCTAATTCTACACTTGCAAGTTTTGGCTACAACAGGACAGATATAGGTCATCAACGGTTGACACAAATAAACAGTACGAGCATTTATATTATAATGCTACATAAAGCATAACAAGACAAGTACTGAAGTGAACTACTAGGCATTTGCTACGTGGACCATAACTGCATAGAAGGCGGGTTCCTATTGTAAACAGTACTGCGGGTTGTTACACGTTTCATTCAACAACAGACTTTTCTAGGTCAGAGTATTCAAGCTACATTGTTGGAGGTCAAGTGTCTGTAAACAGTACGTGAAATTGTAAACATTCAATGTGCAAGCCCTAATTTGAGAAGGTCATAGTAACTTTGGTTCGTGAATACCACTTTATGTTACAGTGGATTTGACGTTCAGTGCGCGTTTGACATTTCGTTTCTGTGTTCGCAAGGAGCAAGAAATTTATTTTAGTTTCAGCTGTGACTGAACTTGTTCTGCAACACATTGAAATTGATTGCTATATGTTTATGTCACTTCTACTGTTTTGTGTATTTTTCTGCGGGTTTTTCGGTTGGTGGGTCTTACGGTAAATATGCCACTTGATCGAGGCTTACTGTAAGCGGTCTGTAGGTGCAAATTTTCTTAATTTGGAAATTTGCTAGTGACAATTGGTCGCTATTGATGTTAGCTGTGATGTAATTGTACTTAACGTTGTTTTTGTAATATTTTGTCTGTTTTTCAGTTTTGATTGTCGATTTGTTTTGTTTGTATTCTGTAGGTCTCTCCTTTCTTGTGTATTTCTCTACACATTTTTGGTTAAAACAGTGTTGCCATTTGTATTGTTTTGTATTTTTGTCTTTGTATTTTTTTTTTTGGTTGTACTACATTACTGTCATGCACAGTCTACATACACATACTTGGTCATGTTTTGATATTATTGATAAGGTAGACTCTTCATATAGAGTTTGTTAAATAATATTATATAAGATATTTATACAAGTTCTTTGATAAAAGACTTGTTATCTACAAAGATTGAGACAGTAAAATAAAGTGAAGTGAGTATACAAGTCTAGCATTTCAGACTTGTCTCCCATTGAAGTGGGATAAGGTAATTTATTTAATTTTTTTTCAGGTTTCTGATCTCATTAGACAGAATGTCTACATTGGATTTCTTCATCCAGCAAGGGTTGACCCTTGGTAAGTCTGGTAAAGAATTGGAAGAATATTCATCTGCTCAATTCGCCATTGCATTAAAGTCAGAAGAAAAGAAACAAAAAGAGGAAATTAAATTGAAAGCAGAAGCTGAACTAAAGAAGCTAGAAGCTGAGAATAGAAGATTAGAACTTGAAGAAAGAAGGTATCAAAGAGAGGCTGAGGAGAGAAAAGCTCAAGCTGCTGCTGAGGAGAGGAAAGCTCAAGCTGCAGCTGATGAAAGAAAATTCCAGATGGAAATGGAAGACAAAAAACTTCAAGCTGCTGCAGAGGAAAAAAAAACTTCAAGCTGCTGCAGAGGAAAAAAAACTTCAAGCTGCTGCAGAGGAAAAAAAACTTCAAGCTGCTGCTGAGGCTGAAATTAGAAAAATGGAACATGAGGAAAGAAAACAGAAGATGGAACTTGATGAAAAACTCGCAATTTTGGAGTTAGAGAAATTGAAATTGGCGAGTACGGGTGCTCAGCAAACAACTTCGAGTACGACAAAGGAGTTTGTTAGTAGGATTAAATTGCCTCATTTCAATCCTTTAAAGGATGACGTAGCAGATTATCTAGATAGATTCCAATTTTTGTGCGATACGCATAACATAAAAAAGGAAAAAATATGTTGAACAACTGATGCCATTTTTTACAGGTGACACAGTGACTACTCTTATGACAATAGACGAACATGAGAGGACTAATTATGATGTTGTCAGGGCAGCATTACTAAAGAAATACCAATTAAAACAAGAAGACTATCGTCTTCGTTTTAGGACAATGTTGCCAGAAAATGGAGTAGATTTCTCTGATTTTGTTACAAAGATACGTCGTACATTTACACGATGGGTTGAGTTGTCTCAGATTGAGAAAACATATGAAGGTCTAATGGACTTATTATTGCGAGATAAGGTTTTGTCATCTGTTAATGATTCTTTTCTTGCATTCCTTCATGAGCGTAAGCCTAAAAACTTAAAAGAAATGGAGGAATACTGTTGTCAGTATGCCACAGCACATCCCCATGCTACAGTTAGCAATTCTAAAGTGAAAGAAGGGTTGCCAGCTGCTTCGGCAACACCATATGGCCCTAATTTCAGAAAAAAATTTCAGGGTGCTCAACAAAATTGGAATAGGGGAAGTAATCAAAATTACACTCAGAAGCGGAGTAATCCAACACATGATGGTTCTTCGTCTATGCAGTGGAGACAAGATGGTAGTTCTCGTAATTTTAGTGGTAATAATTTGAGACACTTTCGTAAAGGCTATCCAAATAATAACTATTCAAATTTTCGAGGTAATCATTCTCGACGTCAAGATTATGACGATGGTGAATTTAGAAACCGGGATTCAAACCGGAATGATGATTACAATAGGCAATATGATAACAATTACAGGGGAAATGATAGTCGAAATAATTACAGGGGAAATGATAATCGAGGTAGACCTAGGTTTAACAAAAAAAGACCTTACCAACAGGCAAACTCTGCGCAACAAGAGTTTGATGGAGCCTGTAATACAGTAAATGATAGTGGTAACTCTAGGGCTATCACTGGTTGTGCTTTCGATTTTGGGAGAGCAACTGAATGCCCCCAATGCTTAACATTGTTTGACTCATCAACTGTATCTACGCTAAGTTGTGGTCACCCTCTTCCTGCTCTACCTGCTACAGTTGCGCATGATGGGAGAGGATCTCTCATCTTACATAAAGGTCTAATAAATGATAGGCTAGTCTCAGTACTTTTCGATTCGGGATGTACTACCGTCGGGGTTAAGGAGTCTCTGATAGATCCTTGCTGTGCCACGGGAAAAACAATCAAATGTGTTACATTTGGTGGTACTATGGAAAGCTATCCTACTGCTATTATTAGGATTGACACTCCTTTCTTCACAGGAGATGTCCATGCATGTCTTCTTCCTAATCCTATTGCGGATCTTATAATCGGTCGTATTCATGGGGTTAAGGAATGCACCCCGCAACAAATTTCTAGTTGGGAAGAAAAAACATTCAAACGGTCAATGCAGTGGTGACAAGAGCTCAAGCTCTTAATCCCCCAACTTCATCTGATAATAGTAATGAAGTTGATAGCCAAGACGAGCACTTGGTGATTTCCCATGACTCGTTTGTTAAACGTCAAGAAGAGGATCCTTCTTTGAAGAAATACTTCCTTCTTGCAAAGAAAGGGGATCCCAATCAAAATACGAATCACAAATCGTATATCACTATGAAGAATGGTATATTGGTACGAATGGTACAACACTCGGACAAGTCTATGCACTCGCAAATTCTTGTGCCTAAGTGTATGAGAGCCTTAATTCTTCGGCATGCACACGATTCTCAGTGTGCGGGACACATGGGTTTTTCCAGAACTAAAACTAGAGTCCTTGCGTCATTCTTTTGGCCATTCGTGAATAAAGACATCCGAATTTATTGCCGATCTTGCAAAATTTGTCAAGAGGTCAAGTCTAGGGGTCCGAGACATGCTGCTCCTATTCAGGCTGCAGATATTCCGATTCGGCCGTTTCAGAAAATGGCTATAGACATCATTGGTCCGTTCAAAATTAAGTCAGCCAGAGGACACCAATTTATCCTCACTTGCGTGGACATGTGCACGCGTTGGCCAGAGGCTATTCCTCTGAAGAGCATATCAACTGTCGATATCGCTGATGCTCTTTGGCTCGTATTTTCTCGTCTGGGATTCCCCGGAGAAATACTGTCGGATCACGGCACTCAGTTAATTTCGGACGTTATGTCTCAGGTAATGGCTACGCTAGACATTAAAAGGTCTCTCAGTAGTATTTATCATCCAATGTCCAATGGATTGGTAGAACGTCTTAACAGGACACTAAAGAACTTACTTGGCAAGATAACGGAGGATCATCCTGAAGATTGGGACAGGGTTTTACCTGCAGTCCTCTTTGCCTATAGAGAGGTTCCCAACGAGCATACAGGGTTTTCTCCTTTCGAACTTGTCTTTGGCGCGCAACCGCGCGGGCCAATGTCCTTGTTACACGATTTGATAACTTCCGATAATATTGACGATGATACACAATCGTCATATGAATATGTTATAGCTCTTAGAGAAAAGATTATCGAATCGTGCAGGTTAGCAACTTCATCTTCCGAATTTGCGAAAGAAAAAGCTAGGCGATTTGCTAATAAGAAAAGACGCCTACGTCAACTTTGTCCTGGAGACAAAGCATATGTCTTACTGCCCTCAAGAGAGAATAGACTTCTCATTTCTTGGAAGGGTCCATACACTATAGTCTCGAAAATTTCTGATGTCGACTATATTGTCGATGTGGATGGAAGGCATAAAACCTTCCATATAAATATGTTAACAGAGTTTATTGAACGTCCAGACTATTTACAGCCTATTTTCCAGGCGACGGACGACTCTCCAGTTCAACATGGTCACATCTCATCCCTGTCCGTTATACAGGATGAGGAAACTATTTTTTCTGACGTGAACTTACCTCTTCCTACGATTCCACTTATTTCAACGGAATCGTGGAGAGACGTTACAGTCTCTTCTAACTTGTCTTTTGAGGAACAACGTCAAGTATCCTCTACGTTACAATCATATCAGGATGTCCTTACCGACATTCCTGGACACACAGATGTCATAGAACATGACATCATACTTACTGATCGTAATCCGATCAGAGTAAGACCATACCCAATACCTATTCATTTTCAAGCACAAGTCGAGAAAGAATTGGATGAAATGATTCAACTACAAATAATTGAACCATCCACTTCAGCTTATTCTTCGTCGATAGTTATTGTTCGAAAGAAAGACAATAACATACGTCTTTGCGTTGATTATCGCAAATTAAATCAAGTTACGAAGTTCGATGCTGAACCTATGCCGTTATTAGATGATCTACTTATTAGACTTTCTAAAGCTAAATTCTTTACTAAACTAGACTTGTCGAAAGGTTATTGGCAAGTCCCATTGACGGAACACGCCAAACCTCTCACTGCTTTTTCGACACCTAGGGGTCTGTTTCAATGGAATTTTATGCCTTTCGGGCTTATGAACGCCCCAGCGACTTTCGTGCGCATGATGCGACGAATTCTATCAGATCGTGCAGATGTCATTGCATATTTAGACGACATCTGTCTTTTCAGCGATACTTGGGAAGAACACTATGTGGGTCTGAAGGAATTGCTATCTACTCTACGTGAGCATAGATTGACTGCTAAACCCTCTAAAGCTTTTGTTGGGTTTAGTGAAATTTCCTTCCTAGGTCATCGAGTTGGTCATGGTCTGTTGAAGACAGAGGACCAAAACATTTCAAAGATATTAAATATCTCGGTTCCGAAGACAAAAAAGCAAGTGCGTAGTCTCTTGGGATTGATACAATTCTATGGAAGATTCATTGAGAATCTGTCCTCCATTATGGCACCACTTTCAACGTTATTGAAAAAAGGTTCTCCTAATATGGTGCGTTGGTCCCAAGAATGCCAATCTTCATTGGATCAGGTTAAGAATTTGTTCTCATCTCATCCTATCTTAAGACTACCGACGATTGATAAGACTTTTGTCCTTCGTAGTGATGCCTCTTCCACTGGCATTGGAGCGGCACTAATGCAGGAATATTCAGGAACTCTGCATCCTGTAATGTATATTTCTAGGAAGCTGAATGCGGCAGAAAGGAATTACTCGGTTTTGGACCGTGAATTGTTGGCTATGGTTTGGTCCATTCTTAAGCTACAAAGGTTCCTTCTGGGCGCGCATTTCTTTATGGAAACCGACCAAAAAGCTCTTACGGCTATGCAAAGTAAGGATTTGAAGAGCTCGAGATCTACTCGTTATGCTATTGCTCTTCAGCCTTTCCATTTCACGGTGCGAGCTATCCGTGGTTCGGATAATGTGATGGCGGACATATTGTCTAGATGCCCACATGATTCCAGTTAAATCTTGTGTCCTAGTTTTTCCTGATATATTTTCAGACTTAGGTCTGTCCTTAATATCATAATATGTTGTAATACAAATGTATTTGGATGATGTTTAGATAATTTAACAAATTTCATTTTGTCCATCCATCAGTGATATGTTGCTAAAATAGCATTGACATTTGTATATTGCTATGATTATATTATTTAGTAATGTTTGATATATGATTGGTATTGCCAGCAACTTAGGTTTCTTGAATGGTATCCCTTAGTTTGTTTGGCTTAAAGGAAATATTTTCTCCTATGTTGGGAGATGATTTGGACCCTCTTCTATTGTACCTGATATTAGGTTCATTGTTTGCATGAGCACAGAAGTGATACTGGTGCTATCTTGCTCATGAACATATTATTAAAAAAAATTGAATTTTTTTTTTTACAGGGGGGTGGTAGTAATGTTGCTGTCATTTTCGACGGAGTCATCTGTCAAGTTATTTGCTTATGTTTGTATCATAAGTATAATTGTGTCTTTACCTGCGATGTCAGGTTGATTAGGGGTTGTCTTCCCTTGTTTATTCATTCATTGTGTTTGACCTGTAGGGTCAGAGGTTGACAGTTCGGCGTAGGCCTATGGGAAGGTTTTTTAAGCGGGAGTGAGATATACTTCCGGGAAGCCGGGAGGTCCTGTTTTTCTGAAGGGACCAAGAGTCCATTGTTTTTCGGGGAGAATCTTCGAAGTAACTGCTATGGCAGTTTTCCCCAGTGAATCTCTGTGCGTCGGGATGACGACAGAATTCCTTGTGTAGTTCTGAGGATTCATTTACCAGGTAATACCGACCTTTATGCATTATTACGCTTTTCGGTGGCAGAACATGTAAAGGATACCTAGGGTGAACAGCAGTTCACGGATCCGCCATTTCAGAACTTATATATTTGTGCTCGAGGTAGCCATCCAAGACTGTTAGTCTTATATTGTCCAGAAATCCAGTGACGAAGATATATTGTGGGAGCCGCAGATTGGCGGAACTTCTACCTACAATAAGTATTACTGCAGGGTTGATGATAACCTATTTAACAGAAGTACACGGCCGACGTCAGAACGAGGCCTGTGCTTTCGGCTATTATACTACAGCCTGATATGTGCAATTGGCAGGGAGTGCCAAGTTGCACCGGTGTGTCAAAGTGACTAAGGCATCTGACGCGTTTAGTCAGAGACGCCAAGGGCGACGCTACGAACTGTCATTATTGAAGAACTTTGCTATTGACCATGCACGTCTATTCTGATGTTTACCTTTTTGAATGCCAAATGTATACCTATCGATGTCAGGTCAGCATGACCTTGTTACACTGACTGTTCCTGTTGATATTATGTGTGTTCCCGTCAATAAATGTCGTGAAACATGCCTGCAGTGTCAAAGCATCCTTGATTACTGCATGTGAGAGTATGGGTTGCAGGATCTACATCTATACGAGCCTAAACACATTCGCGTCTTCATTCGCACCCACACTCAATTCATCATACGCTCGCACTACACATCTAACCACATGTATACTGTCTTGGGCCAGTGATCACATCAACAAGAGAAAAAAGACAGTTACAATGGCTTTGTAAGATTGTACACTTCATTTCTCGATAATGAGTAGAGCCAGAAACATCAAATACGGATTGTAACAAGAGATTTGATTTATTGCAACACTTTGATGAACATGGTTGAAATTAAGCAGACACACAGTGTAAAGAAGGACTAGTAGTGGTAGTGGCTAACTGTGGATGTAGAAGATGTCTTTATGATATTTCTGATTTATTGACTTAAGCAAGATGGTAAAAAAACCTTATGGCGTACATATGGTTGTCTCACGTGTATAAACTGTAGAGCCAACAGTACAAAAGACACATATTGGTTTGTACTGTGAATTCTGACGGACGGGCGACACAACGACTTGATAATTAATCTCTCCCAAATGGAAGATTACCGAAGTCCTATTGTGTCTAATGCGACCACACAACGACTTGATAATTAATCTCTCCCAAATGGAAGATTACCGAAGTCCTATTGTGTCTTCCCCAGTTCTTTAGGGTAGTCTACACCAGGAGCTTCGATCTTCATCAATGACGAGAAACCTGAATCAGGAGAAGAGAATTTCAAACCCCTGAGATAGAGCTGCACCAAACCCACAACCCTTTTTTTACACCTGGAGAAATCAGGGAGTGGCCGGAATGGCAGTCAAAGATCCAGATAAGTTAGACCATCAAGAACCAACCACTACATTCAATCGAAGTTCAGAAATGTCCTTAATGATGAATTATCAACAGCTTTGTAAACCTCTTTAAAACACAACTTCACGAATGTCCTTAATGATGAGAATAAATATGTGTTTTTGTAAATTCAAGAACTGAAAAAGATGTAAGACTGTAAAAAATCGTCAGTATATATATTTTTTTAAAATGGTAATTTATTTTTTGGCTCTTTAAAAGCCGACACATAAAAATTGTTTCAGAAGTAACTAACAATTTTTCATTTCTAGTTTTTTTTGGTCATTGCGTACCCCTTCAGAACAATCCCTAGCTTCATCTTCTACCTAGGACTAGTGATTAGATGTTACGGTAGGTCTAGTTTTGTTGCTTTTTGATCGGCCAGAATATGACTACGCCCACTCATCAACTAAATCTAATCTGTCTAGCTGTTCTGCGCCGATTCCGCATTTTGACAACAAACTGTGGCTACCGAACAATGTCTAATACTGTCAGAATGTTTCAAAGTAGTTTTTAACAATGGGGGCTCTTTATTTAATTAGGAGATTTAGAAAATGTAAATATAAAGCTACTAGCTCTTAGTCTACTCAGAGGATTCTCAACCTGCTAAAAAACAAATTTCCATGAATCCCACAAATTGATCTGCCATGATTCATCAAAACACTCACATGTGCCTGGAACTTAACTACAGTCAAATTAGTTGTTTAAATAGTAGCGGAAGTCATTCTACGAGTTTTAAAATTAGAAGTTCTGGAACTTAGTCGGACGATTTTTTGGGGTTATCCATCTCGCATCGTATAAACTAAAAACCTCAGACCCGAAGGGTATCTTTATATTTTATACACTTGCCCTAATATAACCATGTGCCCGGCACAAAAGATCAGTACAGTGACACTTATGTGTCATTAGATCTTTTGTGTGAAAACACAGAGGATCATTACAGTGACACTTGTTTGTCATTGGGTCTTTTTGTGTTGGGACATGCGTTTATGTTGGGCGTGTTCCACTGCGACTCATGCGAGTTAAATGCGACCTCATGCGAGGAAAAAATATGCGACCTCATGCGAGGAGAAAAAAAAAAAAAAACTCAATAGTATCTAAACTTCAAAGGTATCTACCTTCGACAAGATTACGCTGGCATAAATGTTGAATACACAACGCTCAAAGCGTTGGTCTGGAGTCAAAGAGTTAATTGTCAGTCACAACATGTGTGTGCAATTTGATAAAGTTTGGTCAATGGGAAACAAGATTTTTGCTCTAGAAAATTGGTGAAAAATCCAATATGGATCCAATACTCCTTAGAGTGTAAAGGAGTATACTGGGCCGAAACACTTGTCGGATGGGGGGAACTTTTCTGATGATCAGATTGCCTCCTGTTGTATCACTCTGTAAAGAGTTTCCTATCATCATTGTGATTGTTGGGGAACCTGGCAGTAGCTTTTGTCTTTCTGTGGAGAGTCCTGGGCAAGTGAGCAGCACTTTAACTGTCTGCATGTTTGCTGGAGTATTTGTTTGAACCATGCTTGCTCCTAGTTTTGCTAGTCTGTCTACTTTACAAGTTCAAATGGCAGCAAATATTTGAACTTACCTGCCAATGACGGTTCTGCTCCTTCTTATTTCTTCTTCTTTCGTTCGCTTGAAATATATTGTCTATATCTGCAATGTTGTTTCTTGTATAAACTTCACTGTCTTTTGTAGTTCATACAGGGGTCCATATAGTTTTGCTTCCAGTGTTGTTTCTCTGGGCCAGTGGGTTTGCCTCAATATATCATATTCGGGGCAATCTTGCAGTACGTGCTCCGCTGTCTGGGGTGCCTGTCCACATGTACACATGGCTGAATTGCCAATCTTGAATTTTGTATACATGTGGCTGCGGAGGCGGTTGTGTCCTGTTCTGAGGCGCAGAATGACTATTTGTTCTGATCTGTTCATAGCTTGGTAGTCATCCTGCGTTGATGTTGGTGGCTTTCTGATAGATTTGATCATCTTTTTCTTCTGATGGTACGTTACTGGTACATCCGGTTGTTCGTCTGCAGCACCTTCTTTAGCCAGTCCGTCTGCTCTCTCGTTTCCTGGTATTCCACAATGAGACGGTATCCACTGCATGGCGACCCTGCGCTGGTTGCACAGTTCAGAAAGTAGGGCCTGTATAACTGGCAATTTTCTGGACTGAAGTGCTTGGAGTGCTGATCTTGCATCTGTCAGGAATACTACAGGCTGTGGACCGAGATTGGTGTTCAGTAGTTTCTCAGTTGCCACCTTGATTGCCTGGACTTCTGCATCATAGTTGTTACAGAATTTCCCCGTTGGTACTCTGACCGTATCCCTAGTGTTGTTTGGGTATTCTATGTACACTCCTGCTCCTCCATTCTTTACTGCATTCTGTGCTGACCCATCCGTGTATACTCGGACCCAGAGGTCCTGTGGGTATTTATCATCCAGGAAACTGAGAGTGACTGTCCTACGTTGCACGCTGTTCTGTTCATCCCTGTCGAATATTCCTTTCACTTTTGTGTGGATGTGTACTGGTAGTCCATGCTCCTCTCTCCAAGGGGTTTGTTCTGGCACAGACTTTAGAGGGCTGTTAACTTCAGGCAGGTCTGAGGTTTGTCTACGAAATCGTTTGGCCTGGTGGATAAAGCTGCTTCTTTTCAGTCGCCCCATTGCTAGGTTTTGGAATCTGTCCTTCATTGGATGGCTCGGCATACAGAGGAACTTTTCTGCCTGTGTTAGCACTTTCGTGTCTCTGCGTTCTCTCAGTGCTTGTATCCTCCCCATTTTCTCCATCTCCACTATAGGCGTTGATTTCATTGCCCCCGTGATGACCCTAAGCGCCTGGTTTTGCACCTTATCTAGCTCTTGTAATGTGGTGTTTGATGCTGGACACCACGCAGCTGACCCATATTCCAGGTGTGGTCGTATGCCCTGCTGGTAAACTTTACTAAGTATTTTCCCGCTGGCTCCCCATGTGGTTCCACTTAGTTTTCTCAGGATGGCTAGCTTCCTCCTGGCCTTTGTTGCTGCCTTGTTGATGTGCTGCTTCCATGTCAGCCTATCATCGAATGTAACTCCGAGATAGGTGGGTTGTTTATCTTCTCTCAGGAGCTCTTTGTTTATCTTGATGACACCAGCTTTTTGTTTGGGAGAGAGGGTGAAGAGCGTAGTGCTGCACTTGTCTGTGTTGATGCTGACACACCATCTATTTGCCCATGAGGTTAAGGCATCTATAGCTCTTTGTAGCAGTTTGGTGGCCACTGTTGCATGCTCATCTGTGCACCATATTACCAGGTCATCAGCGTACATTGCCACTTTCATTCCATGTGGTAGTTCAGCAACCAGGTCATTGATGTAGACTAGGAAAAGTGTGGGGGACAGAACCCCTCCCTGAGGGACGCCATGACGCAGTAGAATTTTCTTACTCTTGAGGCCATCTAGTTGTACTCGGGCTCTTCTGTTATGCAAGTATGCTTTCACCCATTTGTACATCTTACCATTCACTCTACAATTTCTCAGTTTCTTCAGAAGCCCTTCTTTCCAAACCTTGTCAAATGCTTTCCTTAGATCTATCCATGCTGCTAGTACCAGTTTTTTATCTTGGAACGCATCCTCAATCTCTTGGGAAAGGTAAGTTGCCTGATCTTCGGTGGAATAACACTGCCTAAAGCCCGCCTGCTGTGGTACAAGAAGGTTTTCACTTTCAAGGTACCACTGTAGCCTGAGGTTGATGATACGTTCCATTGTTTTGCAGAGGCAGCTTGTAAGGCTGATTGGTCTGTAGCTGGAGGCAGTGGAACTGTCTTTTCCTGGTTTTAGGAGTGGTATCATGATTGCTTCCCTCCAGGTCTGTGGAACTCTGCCTGAGTTCCAACAGATATTGAAGATCTGCAGCAGCTTTGTTTTTGCTGCGGTTCCCAAGTTCTTAATCATTTTCATTGGACACTCCATCAACTCCTGGCGACTTTCTCATTTTCAATTTGGATATTGCAAGCTCCAGTTCTCTGAATGTGATTGGTGCCTCCATAACTTCAGGTATGGTTCCATCTCGTCCTGCGTGTTGTTTCTCACGAGTCTCCTGTTGCTTCTCTGGGCTAACTTCGATGTTGTTGTCTTTAGCAAAGGAGTCTGCAAAGTGATCAGCTGCCTGTTTTCCCATGAGGATGTTTCCATCTTTGTACAGAGCAATCCTTGAGTTTCTCTCTGTACCTTCATCGTTAAGTTGCTTTACCAGCTTCCACAGTTTCCTCGTATCTCTTTCAAAGTTCAAGGACTCTGTTTTCTCCTTCCAGCTTCTTCGCCTGGCCTGCAACTTGGCCCTTTGAAATTTGGCCTTAGCTTGCTGGTAGTTATTGTGGTGTTCTTGGCATGGACTGGTCTCTGCCTGCTTTCGAGATGTTTCCACGTCGTTGTGCAGCTGCTCTAGTTCACTATTCCAATATGGTTTGTAGTGCTTACGAGCCCCTCTAGGTATTGTTTCACGAGCAGCCTGTAATATGCATCTGCTGAATTCATCAACTAGCTTATTGATGTCTTTGTCTACAGTCAGATCTCTAGCCAGTATACTAGTACGGTGCTGGTACATTGTCCAGTCTGCCTTCTTGTAGTTCCACCTAGAGAGAGTGCTGCTCTCCTTGACAAGTTCATTTTCCACAATTAGGAAGACTGGCCGGTGGTCGCTGCCTCCAAGTTGTTTCCCTACAACGCGTGTGGTGTTCCACTCCAAGCTGGGTGAGTGGAATGCCAGGTCTGGTGTAGAGGTGGTGTGCCATGATCTCGAGTAGAAGGTTGGTGGGTCGATTGGCTGGTTAATCAGGATAAGCCCATTGTCATCCTGCCAGTTTTCAAGCTCCTCACCTCTCCTGTCCATGTGATCATAGCCCCAGCTCTGTGAGTGGCTGTTGAAGTCTCCGCATACAATCAGTCTTTCTTTGCTGGGATTGTATCTAGTGCCAGTGGGCGGTCGCTCGGACAATAGTAGTTGAGCAGGTGGAATTCTGAACTTTCTGTCCTGAGATGAAGCATCTGGTATTCCGCCCCCTCCATATATGTTTCAAGCTGACATGCACTGATGTTATTCCTCACGAGTGTCAGTATTTCACCTTTTCGCCTGTCTATTCGGTCAGATCGGTAGCACTGGTAGCCTCTGATTTTGAAGGCTATGTCTTTGTTGAGGTGGGTTTCTTGCAAGCAACATACATTTACTTGCTCTTCATTCAAGATATTTTCGAGCTCTAATTTTTTGCTGTAGCCGTCTTTTTTACTATTGACGCCTTCAGCATTCCAGTGCATTATTTTAAATGGTCTTTTCTTTGCTTGGCCAGTAGCTCTATTCTCATGCCTCCTGGCTCCCCAGGGCAATTGAGAAGGACCCCCAGTAGTAGGGGTTGGGCCCTTCCGAGGCAGAGGGCCCGGCACTGCGCCTGCCTGGGTGTCCGTCACAGGGCGAGTGCCATAACGTTTTGCAGATATAGGCATACTTCCCATAGCGCATGTGCGTGGCATCCTGATTGCTGTGGTGCGCCTCTTGGCTGGTTGCCTCCGTCTTCAGCACCTTGACTTGCTAGGGCAGACTGTGGTCTTGCTCGAGTCTAGGAGGGCCTGGCCAGTCTTGGTTTTTCAGCCGCTGATGGCTGTACTTGAGCCCCATCTCCACGTCAAGGAGCTGGCCTTGATGGGGAGAGTGACTCTGATGTTGTATTTTGTTAGCAGGTTGTCAATTGTTTTGGCCAGCTGTATTATTTCTTTATTTTCAGTTTGGAGGTATTTTTCTAAAGCCTGAAGTGTTGATTTTAAATCAGTGAAATCTGAAGGCATATAGATTTCTTGTTTGAATTGGCTATAGCTGTGAGGCTGGTGTTTATTGCTGTAATCTCTGCTCAGTAATTAGTACAGAATTCTCCACATGGTTCATATATTTCTAGTGTGCTGCCGTTTGGGTATTTTACATATGCTCCAAGGCTAGCATTTATGGGGGCCTTGAAGGCTGAGCCATCTGTGTATGCATGTATTGCAGTGCTAGGGTAGCTGTCTACGAGTATAATCTCTAAAGTAGCTGTTTTAAGTATTGTTGGGTTCGTCTCTTGTTAGTGTGCTATCCGTGAGTGTGGTTTTTATTATCTAAAGTGTTAACTCCTTTTCGGGATATATGCTGGGTATTGTTCAATTATTTTTTGTATCTGTGGGAGGTGGTATTGTTCTGCTACAGTTGTTGCTACTTGTAGTGGTGATTTTTGTTTTAGTCTGCTAATGGGCTTCCAGTTTTCAATCAGTTGTCTGTTTGGGTGGTCTTTTCTCGTTCTTCTATAGCCCTCTGTAGCTTCCAGAACAGCACATTTATGTCGTAGGTCCATAGGTTCTACGTTTGCGTTTGGCGAGCTAGAAGATAAAAGTGTGTAAGACTTCTTAAGATGCTGTAAAGGGGTGTGAGGCTTCTTAAGATGCTGTAAAGGGGTGTGAGGCTTCTGAAGAATCTTAAAGGGGTGCAAGGCTTCTTAAGATGCTGTAAAGGGGTGTGAGGCTTCTGAAGAATTTTTAAAGGGGTGCGAGGCTTCTTAACCTTTAGCACGCTGCATTCTTTGGCGAAAATTTTCGCCTGCAGCTGCATTCTTTTTCACAGCGTCCCGTTTCTATAGTGGGTGACCCTTAATGTCTATAGTTTTTGTGTTTCTTGGTCAATTGCTATCATTTTTTGGAATTTATATAAATAAATGAATGGTGAATCTGATGATATAAAATTTGTTTGTGTACATATTAGATGTGATAGGAAGAGAGGAAAGGAAAGATGAAAAAAACGAAAAAAAAATTAAAATAATTAAAAAAATTTTTTTTTTAATTTTAAAATTAAAAAAAAATTTTTTTTAAATAACCAACACACGAAGAGTCCATATCCCTTGCATCTCAATAAAAGTCATTTGACCAACAGACCAATACAAATCAAATGACGATCTTTTCGTTACACCCATCATCAACAAACGCTCTCGTCAGCAGTGACATTCGGCCGAAATTCTAAATCTTTCCGATATTCCTAGTCCTAACCCCTAAAATTATACATACTTGCAATGCCATTCTACTTTCGTTTCCATCTCAACCATCAAACATATTCTGAGAACCGATATCAGCGCTTATAAAGACAAAAATCTCATCCTCACCGCATGGCGTCAGAATCCAATAAAATTAGAACGAAAATGGCCGCGTGTTCGATGCCGATTCATTTCGATTTAAAAAATTTACAAAAAATAAACGCGAATACACCCATCACTTTTTTAAGATCGGAAACGGAAGCTAACTCTCTTGCAAATAACATTAGAACTTATCATCCGGGGCTGAAAATCACGTGTACACAAGTCTTATGCTAGAAACGATGATAGCCGCAAGGTGCCACATGGCGCCTCCAGCATGGAGAACATAGGTTACGTTCGTAGCCATGTGGCGATCGCAGCGTGCTAAAGGTTAAGGTGCTGTAAAGGGGCGTGAGGCTTCTGAAGAATCTTTATGTTGTGCTCTGAAGTGCTGTAAAATCCAGTGTGAGGCTTCAGGAACGGAAAAGGATGAACCAATGCCATGTGCACTCTAAGACATAAATCTAACCCAGCATAGCAAGCTAAGCTTGGGGGAGTCACTTAAACCCCAGAGTTAACTCTTATTTTTTGCCTGGTTGGCTGCATGGAGGGGATCTCGCAGTAAATGGATGGCAGGCGAGGGGAGCTGAGAGGTGGCTGTGTGCAGTGAAAACTAACTTTTGTTCTAATAACATTTTCAAATTTTTTATGTGCTCAATAGACACAGTGTATGTTCATGAACCAAATTCCACAGTTTATTTTGTTAAAAAACATGTGGTTACCATGGTAACCAAAAAAAACATCCGCCATATTGGATTTTCACCACTTTTCGAGAGCTAAAAACTTATGTTTCCCATTGACCAAACTTTATCAAATTGCACACACATGTTGTGACTGACAATTAAAACAATTTGTCACATGCTTTTTTTGATAAGTTTAAAATTCTATTTTTAATGATTTTTCAACAAAATTACACTTTATTTGTATGAAAAAAATGAAAAAAAAAATAACAGCAAAAAAAAGATATCAAATCAAATTACTAAAATGGCAAAAAAAAGCATGTGACAATTTAAAGGTATATATGTGTACTACATGCATGCCAAATTTCAGACTGATCTATTAGATAGTTTGTAAAAAAATAAAATTTTTTGTTTAATAAAATGTTAGTTTTGAGAAAAATGCATTTTTAGTCACCGAGTTTACTTGTCTTGTCCAATATACTCCATTCTGGAGGCTGAATGTGTTTAAAAATCTGTCCAGCACTATATGCTGCACCTCCTTCAGCTTCCTGCAGCTGCTCGTCTTGCCTTATCTTGCCTAATTTTTCTTCTTTCCTTCTACATGGTAACCAAAAAAAAAACAACCGCCATATTGGGTTTTTCACCAACTTTCAAGAGCAAAAATCTTATGTTTACCATTGACCAAACTTTATCAAATTGCACACACATATTGTGACTGACAATTAAAACAATTTATCACATGCTTTTTTTGATAAGTTTAAAATTCTATTTTTAATGTGCTTTAAAAAAAAATGCACCTTATTTGTATGAAAAAAATGAAAAAAAAATATTTTGTTAAAAAAATATATCAAAGCAAATTACTAAAATATCAAAAAAAGCATGTGATAATTTAAAGGTATATTGTACTACATGCTTGCCAAATTTCAGACTGATCTATTAGATAGTTTGTAAAAAATAACATTTTTTGTTAATAAAATGTTAGTTTTTAGAAAAATGCATTTTAGTCACGTGAGTCTTCTTGTCTTGTCCATCCTATAGCCCATTCGGGAGGCTGAAAAAAATTGTCCAGTCTATATGGCTGCACCTCCTTCAGCTTCCTGCAGCTGCTCCTCTTAGCCTTTATCTTGCCTAATTTTTCTTCTTTCCTTCTACATGGTAACCAAAAAAAAAACAACCGCCATATTGGGTTTTTCACCAACTTTCAAGAGCAAAAATCTTATGTTTCCCATTGACCAAACTTTATCAAATTGCACACACATATTGTGACTGACAATTAAAACAATTTTACACATGCTTTTTTTTATAAGTTTAAAATTCTATTTTTAATGATTTTAAAAAAAAAATACACTATATTTTTATGAAAAAAATTAAAAAAAAATATTTAAAAAAATATATCAAAGCAAAGTACCAAAATATAAAAAAAAGCATGTGACAATTTAAAGATATATATGTGTACTACATGCATGCCAAATTTCAGACTGATCTGTTAGATAGTTTGTTAGTAATAAAATGTTTTGTTAATAAAACGTTAGTTTTAAGAAAAATGCATTTTACTCACCGAGTGCCTTGTCTTGTCCAATATACTCCATTCTGGGGGGGCTGAATGTAATTAAAATCCTCAGGACTATATGCTGCACCTCCTTCAGCTTCTTGCAGTTCCTCCTCTCGCCTTTGTCTTGCCTCTTGCCTAATTTTTCTTCTTTTTACAAGTTTGTCAGCCTCATGTTTCTGGCTGTTGGCCAGACGTTTCCTCAGTCGCACCTGTCCAAGGCGTATTGAGTTTGTTCCAGATGCTTGACCACACAGCCTTTTTATTTCTGCACTGGCTGATGGACCAAGGTTGACCTCTCCAATGGCCACAAGGCCACTGAATTTGGCTTTTTTTAATGAAACAAATTTCCGCTTGCTGCAAGACTCCCGATATAAAGTTGTGTAGGCTTTCATTTGCATTTTGTGTTAGCACCTAGCTGACATCGCTTCAGCAAATGCTGATCAGGAAGAGGATCATAAAACTTTTGGCGCTAAGTGCTTATGGAGCGTTGTAGTCTAGCGGAGTGTGAACCTTGGTCTCGTGTGGTCCGCAGCTTCTCCTTTGGCGATGGAAGCCTGATAGTTCACACCAGGAGTCTTTGCCTGGGGGACACAAATTATGTTGGGGTTTTTTCGTTTATCGAATACCCATGGTAGAGAATTTCTATGATGGTTTGTTTCATGTAGGGGCTGTACTATGCTTGCGGATCTTACGCCTGGTTGTAGTAAATACACAATTTTCGTATGGCATTTTGGCCGTTAGAAACCATGGCCATTTCCCCCAAGGGTGGACTTTTTGTTTCCTGCAGTCAGTTATGTACAGTGTCCTCATTGCAGTGCCTAATCGATTTGCAACATGGTTGACATTTCCATCATTCTTTGGTTATGTAACTTCTGGTCCATACGGTTTTGATGTGCAGAGTCTGTTTAAAGGCCTTGGAATCGCCATTGATAGCAAAACAGTGTAGCGTAGCTTGTGATTTGGTCATACCTGAACGAAGAAAGAGAACCTCAAGGCTTTTACCTCCATCATTCCTCATTCGTAATTACGGCCGCAGTCCTTTGATGCGACAGCTTTCAATTTGTTGTATTCAAATTTGTCAGGCTGATTTTTTAGTTGCCACTGTCCAGTATCTCTCGCAGGAGTGACAGAAGGAAGACATAACATGCGTATCGATGACCATGCCAGTCAAGATGTCGATAACACTGCCAACACCTATCAGTGACTTATGACCTCTAGTTAGCCATGTTGCATCAAAGCTGACAGCGATGTCAATGACTTCTTTTTTATTAATGGTACGATGCTGACTCTTAGCATGTTCTGCTCGGACGATGCTGACGGAACGTTAAAATACTGTAGAGTGCATGGTATCCAAATGATCAAAAATGTAATCTGCATATTTATGAAATGTTTTCTGGTGCAGGCCAGGGAGGTCTAGGTTCTCACAGAAGAGATTGAATGTAGATGGGCCCATTCCAGACATGAAGGCACCAAGAACAGCAGATTTGTTGATTGCATGTCCTAGAGGGCCACGGCCTTCTGGTTCCCTCTCGGATGTGTACGTTCTAGAAATTGCTTTTTCACTTGTATGACACACAACTTCCAGGAAGAAAGAGAAACCCTTTGACTTGGTGTTGTCAGTTCTTATTTGCAATGTGCTTTGCTTACACACATTGCAACACACATTTTTAAGAAGGTTGTTGAAGAAAGAAATATCGACAATGGTTTTATACGTAGGTTTAGGCTGAGCGCAGACAGTATTATGAGATGCAACATTCTTGCTCGTGCTCAAGCTAATTTTTATATGAGATCGACTTGGGCCAGGCACTACTGGATCTGCAATGTGAACCATGGGCCTATCGATGAGTGGGATGCAGAAATTCCACGTTGTTTGTATAGGCCTATCAGTTTTTGTATAATTCACCGCTAATTCTGTCTTACCTTTACCACTAGTAGAAATCACATACTGTCGACGCAACCTGGCAGCAGATATTTGCTTTGATCTCTTACTTATTCTACCCATTTTGAAGTAATAGAACACAATTCACTGAAAGTCAAACAAGAAAAAATATCGAACTTCCAGCAAACAATAATTGTTGACTGGCGGAAATGGCTGTTGCTTTTTCCGCATCTGCGCACGCAGCCCAAATGTTGTTATGACTAATCAAAACAGTTGTTTACGATTGTGTCTTCAATGAGTCGGGAATGAGGGAATGAGGTCACCACGTGACAACTCCTTATAAGGCAATTAGCGTAAAATTACGGAAATTTTCAAACACATTTCACTCAGAGCTATGAAAAAAAATAGTTTTGAATTTGCGATATTACGGCAGACAATGAAATTCCCTGTGTATCTATACCAAATAGTGCCCGATATGGATACGGTAACTAAGGTATTATTGAGCAACAAATCTTGCTTTTTCGGCACAAATTTGCAAATCATAGCTGGGGGTGGGTACAGAAAATATGCTTTTTGATGCATCAAATGCATTTTTTATGTTATAAAATCTTGCTTATTCGATTCCTCGATGATTATTTAATAAAATAAGGTCAAAAGTAAAAAATCGATATTTTGTACGTAAAATTGAGTTTTCTCTACCGGGGATCACCTTAAGATGCTGTAAAGGGGTGTGAGGCTTCTTAAGATGCTGTAAAGGGGTGTGAGGCTTCTTAAGATGCTATAAAGGGGTGTGAGGCTTCTTAAGATGCTTTAAAGGGGTGCGGAACTTCTAAAAGGTTAAGAAACACTGGTTTAGAGACTTTACCTGGTACAACTTTATGAGGCTGGGTGACAAATTCCCTTCTTTACTGACTTTGCCTTCCCTACTCAAGAGTAGAGTCAGCTATCCATTTACAGCTGGGCAGACTGAAGCATGCCGCTACAAGGTTTAAAAAAAAAGGTTAAAGTAGCCTCATATCAGATACTGCTGTAGGGGAGTGAAGTGTTAAAGACTTCACCACAGTAGGTTTAGCTTTATGAGGTAGGGTGACCAATTCCCTTCTTCGCCATATCTGCCTTCCCTAACTCAAGGGCAGTCAGTTACCCATTAACAGCTGGGTAGATCTGAGCATGACACTACCAGGTTTCCATCCCAGAACCCAGTAACTATGCCACAGAGAGGCCTGCGCTCTAATCCCTTAACCAATCAAACTAAAAAATACCAGTGAAATAAGCATTGTTGGAACAATTGTGTGGAACGTCGGTAGGACAACAAAGCTATCAGACAGCAATTCATGACAGTTCTTCTTTTGTAATCTCCAGGTTAGATGCAAGAGAAGAAACTCAGGAATTAAAAAATGTAGAAGCATACGTGAGCCTAAAATCAAACAAAGTGGGTCAAATATGGAAAGAACAGGAGCAGACAGCCTAAGATGGAAGGCTTGAAGAGTTCCTATGCTTCGTCAGCAACTGGATAGAAGATAGGAAAATGTGATTCTTACTGACAATGTGTGAACACACATTACTGGAACTTGACTGACCCCACTGTTTTTATTCAAAAAAAAAAAATCTGATTTTTTTTCCTGCGGGAGTTAAATGTTTGAGATCCTCACATGTGCATCTAGTATTTTGTAGACGCACATTTGAGCGCATCTAGGTTAATTGTATGTTTAATTATTTGCGTACGACCGTGCACCATTCTTAAACAGGTATGGCGATTAATTCAGTGACCCAAACTAAATTTTTTCTTCAAATAAACACTGTTAGAATTGTGTCGCCAGCTGTAACCGAACTCAGACTGTTAAATGTGGGAATGAGCAATTTTTATTTTAAACACCTCTCGGTTTGGCGACAAGTAGTCCAGATAAGAGAATCACATTAAATGGAAAAAAATTATAGGAAAATCTTTTCCCGCGAGACCTTAACTACTCTACCACCAGTTTCCTTCAGTCCAAACCCTATTTTAAAAAAAGTAAAATAACAAACCCCCTGTCTTAAACCAAACTTAATCACTGAAAGGGTATTGAGAATTAACATGTTAAATAAAATAGAAATAAAAGCAAAACACTGACACGAATATGCATCCACACATCACATAAGTATGTCCATGTGTGTGTATGTATATGTGTGTGCATATATAATAATAATAATAATAAATTCTTTAAGCACCAAACATGGCGCATAAGGCAGAAACCAGTGCTCTCCAGGTTGTTCGTTGTGACGCCACGCCTCTTAGCTCTTGCACATTATTTAGGCCCAACGTTCTTCCTTCTCTTATTATTGTTCTTCTGAGTGTTTCTTTTGGTCTTCCTTTTTTCCTCTTACCCTCAGGAACCCAAGTGAGCGCTTTAGTGGTATTCTGTTGTTTTGCATTCGTAGGACATGACTGATATATGACCATCCTCTTTTCCTTATATAGTCGGAGACATATTTCTGCCTAGAGTCTTCTCTTATTTGTCGATTAGTCTTGAATTCTTTCCAACTGATGTTCATGAGTTTTCTAAGACATTTGTTCTCGAATGTATTCAGCTTGTTCTCCAATGATTTTGTTATTTTCCAACTTCACAGCCGTATGTTAACACTGAGATAACATTTGAATTAAACAGACGAAGCTTGGTATGTATATTCAATGATCATAATTTCCAAATGTTAGATAATCTATTGAAGGCGCTAGCTGCCAAAGCAATTCTAGTATGGATTTCTCTTGTTGTGTCACCATCCTGAGTCATTTTACTGCCTAAATAATTGAAACTTTCAACTTTCTGTAGTTTTTCCCCGTTCAAGATGATATCAAAGGTCTCGTTAGAAAAGTTCATAGCTTTAGTTTTAGAGGCATTTATTTGGAGACCTATTTTAACCGAGAGATGACACAAATTATTTACTGCTTCTTGGGATTGTCTGGGTGTTGAACTTAAGAATGCTAAATCATCTGCGAAATCCAGGTCCCCCAGGAATTTTCCATTTGTCCATTTTATACCTAATTGTTCATTGTGGGTATAGTTTCTCATAACCCAATCAATAGTTATTCCAAAAAGTAGTGGTGACATAATACAGCCTTGTTTCACCCCTGTTTCTACTGTAAACCATTCTGTATTCCCTTTATTTGTTCTAACACAACATCTTGCATTGTCATATAGCGGTTTGATTATATTCACATATTTTGTTGGAAAACCATAGATTGTAAGTATCTTCCACAATGATGGGCGGTGTAGACTATCAAAGGCTTTTTGAAAATCGACGAAGGTGATAATAAGTGGCGATTGCATTTCCACTGATTCTTCTATAATTGTTCTTAGTGTGAATATTTGATCAATACATGATCGTTTCGGCCTGAAACCTGCTTGTTCTTCTCTGATCTTTTCGTCAGCATGCAATTTAAGTCTTTCTAACATCATGCAACATAATAATTTTCCAGGTACTGATAATAGAGATATACCACGCCAGTTATTACAGTCTGATAGATCACCTTTCTTCGGTAACTTTACAATAATACTGTCTTTCCATTGTTGTGGTGGTTTGTTCTTCTCTCCATACTTCATTTATAATATCTAAAATTCTCAAGAGGTTGTTGTCATTAACTGCTTTAATCATTTCCCCTGAAATTTCGTCAACTCCAGCAGCTTTAAAATTTTTTAATCTTTTAACGGCTTGTTTGATCTCGTCCAGCGTGAATTCATCGCAAGTTATTGGCAAGGTGGTTGTGGGTGTTTCATTATTAAAATCAGGTGTTACTGTTGGTGCATATATATATATATATATATATATATATATATATATATATATATATATATATTATAATAATAATAATAATAAATTCTTTAAGCACCAAACACGGCGCATAAGGCAGAAACCAGTGCTCTCCAGGTTGTTCGTTGTGACGCCACTCTCTTAGCTCTTGCACATTATTTAGGCCCAACGTTCTTCCTTCTCTTATTATTGTTCTTCTGAGTGTTTCTTTTGGTCTTCCTTTTTTCCTCTTACCCTCAGGAACCCAAGTGAGCGCCTGTAGTGGTATTCTGTTGTTTTGCATTCGTAGGTCATAACCGATATATGACCATCGTCTTTTCCTTATATAGTCGGAGACATATTTCTGCCTAGAGTCTTCTCTTATTTGTCGATTAGTCTTGAATTCTTTCCAACTGATGTTCATGAGTTTTCTAAGACATTTGTTCTCGAATGTATTCAGCTTGTTCTCCAATGATTTTGTTATTTTCCAACTCTCACAGCCGTATGTTAACAACTGAGATAACATTTGAATTAAACAGACGAAGCTTGGTATGTATATTCAATGATCGTAATTTCCAAATGTTAGATAATCTATTGAAGGCGCTAGCTGCCAAAGCAATTCTAGTATGGATTTCTCTTGTTGTGTCACCATCCTGAGTCATTTTTACTGCCTAAATAATTGAAACATTCAACTTTCTGTAGTTTTTTCCCCGTTCAAGATGATATCAAAGGTCTCGTTAGAAAAGTTCATAGCTTTAGTTTTTAGAGGCATTTATTTGGAGACCAATTTTAACCGAGAGATGACACAAATTATTTATTGCTTCTTGGGATTGTCTTGGTGTTGAACTTAAGAATGCTACATCATCTGCGAAATCCAGGTCCCCAGGAATTTTCCATTTGTCCATTTTATACCCAATTGTTCATTGTGGGTATAGTTTCTCATAACCCAATCAATAGCTATTCCAAAAAGTAGTGGTGACATAATACAGCCTTGTTTCACCCCTGTTTTTTCTACTGTAAAACCATTCTGTATTCCCTTTATTTGTTCTAACACAACATCTTGCATTGTCATATAGCGCTTTGATTATATTCACATATTTTGTTGGAAAACCATAGATTGTAAGTATCTTCCACAATGATGGGCGGTGTAGACTATCAAAAGCTTTTTGAAAATCGACGAAGGTGATAATAAGTGGCGATTGCCTTTCAACGGATTCTTCTATAATTGTTCTTAGTGTGAATATTTGATCAATACATGATCGTTTCGGCCTGAAACCCGCTTGTTCTTCTCTGATCTTTTCGTCAGCATGCAATTTTAAGTCTTTCTAACATCATGCAACATAATAATTTTCCAGGTACTGATAATAGAGATATACCACGCCAGTTATTACAGTCTGATAGATCACCTTTCTTCGGTAACTTTACAATAATACTGTCTTTCCATTGTTGTGGTGGTTGTTCTTCTCTCATACTTCATTTTATAATATCTAAAAAATCTCAAGAGGTTGTTGTCATTAACTGCTTTAATCATTTCCCCTGAAATTTCGTCAACTCCAGCAGCTTTTAAAATTTTTTAATCTTTTAACGGCTTGTTTGATCTCGTCCAGCGTGAATTCATCGCAAGTTATTGGCAAAGTGGTTGTGGATGTTTCATTATTAAAAATCAAGGTGTTACTGGTTTATATTTATATTTATATATATATATATATATATATATATATTATATATATATATATATATTATATATTATATATAATATTATATATAATATATATATATATATATATATATATATTTATATAAAATAAACTTACAGAGTAGGTCAGGTCTAAATTGATCTGATCTCCCATGGCCAGTTGTTCTCTTTGCCTGACTAAAACTCTCTCTTTTCTTCCAGCCTCTTTTGCCTTATCCAAAGCCTGAAATAGCCAAATAAATTTCATTGAAATAAATGTTTCATTTGAATTTTAATAAAAAAACAAAACAGTACACTGTTATAAAATCCGTTTTATTTGTGTAGGACACTCCCATTTATTTAAAAAATAACAAAAACGTTTAAAATGAAGAACAGTGGGCTGCATGTTCAAGACGGCCTCAGAAAATAATTCATAGATGCAGTAATAAGAGGTAAGAGTTAGAGTTAGGTTTATGAATCCTAAACCTAACCCTAATTCTAACCCTAATAATGCTAGCGACTTATCCGGATGATATCAAAGAACATGACCCACTGTGCTTCATTTCAACTAAAAAAATACTGCTAAACTTGGGACACTCAACAATACAAATGTAAACTGACCAGAATTCTTCAAAATGTCAACTCAAAACATTTACAATAGAACATTTTACTTATGCTTGCCTGTGTGTTACTGGGACACAAAAGGGAAGCAAAGAATAGTAACACTGTAGCTTACCAGGCATGTCACAAAAGGTGACAAAGGAGGGTTGGTTGTACATGGGGACAGCTACCGTATCCAACAGAAACTTAAGTCAACAAAACTTCAACAAATATGACACACACGGAGAAGGGAATTGGACACAGGTATGAAGGGGAATCGAGATGCTGAGAGATATGACGTGCGCCTCTAATTCTAAAGGTACCAGGTTCGCTCCCAGTGCAGTGAATATAACTGATGGAAATTTTTTTCAGAACCCGTGGTCCTAATGATGTCATACTCTCCCCTGATCTTCTAGCTAGTGAGATTGGATGCCTAGCTTTCTCGGGTAAGGGTGAAAAAATAAGAGATCCTGTGTGCAATTTGCGCACGTTAAAAATCTCTTGGCAGTTGGAAGCCATAAAGAGCCCTGGCAAAATTTAAACAAATTGGAAACCTACCCACCACAAAAATATTTATAGAATGTGTGATTCCTGTGTACATACATTGGGATCCTCACTGGTGCTACAGAGTTTGTACACTGTGCTGAGATCCTCCTTGTGTGATCTAAGGGAGGAGATCAGAGAACTTATGGAGTAGTCAGTGTGCAATGAAAATGGTCCTTAAATCCAAAACGTATGGGATAAAGAAGACAGAGAAAGAGTGTGACCGGATGGCACTGGATATGAAGACTTGGCAGATATTTGTTGACAGCCTGGGCTACGTGGGAAGCTGTAAGGTAAATGAATGAAAGAATTCACTTTGGTGAACATAAGTGAGATCCAACAAAGAATAAAAAGGATACAGGAATAAAAACTGTATACCCTCACGTTACAAACCAACAAGTAAAAAAAAGGTAAAGGATCCCGTTTACTGAGGCATATTGGGAATATGGTGTTAGGCCCATATTTTCTCAACCATCGGCACACTAGGGGTGATGTGGTCAGCATCACGCCAGCCGCCTTAACCTTCCCAGAGTTGCTCTGGTACCCAATTGGGGCTGGGTCGACCCAGGAGCCGTTTGCAGTCTAAAAAATATCCCACCTCAACTGGGGATCGAACCATGGACCACTGAGCTAGGAAGCCAGTGAAGCAGACAAGGGTTACACGTTATTCATTCTGGAAAGGAAGACTGTGAGAGAAAGAATAAAAAGGCAGCCCTATAGCAGATACTGCTGTAGGGGAGTAAAGTGTTAGAGACTTCACGATACTAGGTCCAGCATCGAGAGATGGGGTGTCCAGTTCCCTCCCTCGCTGCCTTTTCCTTACCTAACTCAAGAGCAGAATTAGGTACCCATTTGCAGCTAGGTAGACTGGAGCATGTTGGTATTGTGAACTGAACCCGGCACATTTGCTGCGAAAGACCAGTGCTCTAACCATTCTGTCAATCGGATGCTCGAGAGAAAGAATACAGAAATAAAAGCTGCGTAGCCTCAATATACAATCAGACAAAGATTGCATGGTATTCTTTCTGGAAGTCTGTGAGTAAAAGGGTTAGATGAAGCAAAGTAAGAAATGGACGGACAAAACAAAAAGAGCTAATAGGACTATTTCACAGTGCGCTGACAAACTGGATTAGACAAAAACAAAGATTATTTGTTTCGTTTTTTATAAAAGAGGAGACAACTGTCAAGACTATCTCACAGTGGCCTTGACTGACTGGAGTAGGGAGGAATTAGGATTTTACATTTTGTGTGTGTGTGTGACGAGACAAGAATACCACACTTCTCAACCTGTATGGTTCAGCTGTATTTTGTACATTTTTTTTTGGTCATTTTAACCTGTGTACGGCCGTACAAACATTTTTAAATGTTTTTTAGTCCAAAAAAATGTAAAGAAAAATATGCTCTTAATTTTTAATGCCCATGTTTTTTTAAAAACTATTCTTTTATTTTCTATGAGTCACAGATGGTCGGGCCAGGGACACTTTTCGATTCCATCAGGAGGAACGTTCATATACTCAGGCAAAGAGAGAGGAGGTCAGAGTGGCGTCGGCTTTTACCTGTCTAAAAGGACAGCTGCCTCCCTATTAGGATATTACCCCATAAATGACCACATTGTCACAATCAGACTGAAAGGAAAAAGAAAGAACATCACAATTATACAAACATATGTGCCAATAGCAGCTGCTGAAGAACATGAAATTGAAGATTTTTACAATGAACTGCAACACGCATTACAGAAAGCAAATAAGCAAGATATTAGGATAATAATGGGAGATTTTAATGCCAAAGTTGGAAACGAAAGATTAGAACATGAAAAAAGAGTGAAAGGAAGTTATGGATTGAGTCAGAGAAATGAGAGAGGAGAACGCTTGACAACATTCTGCCTAGAAAACAACCTAGTCATCACAAATACTCTTTTCATGCAACACCCTAGAAGACTATATACATGGACGTCACCCGACGGAAAAAGCAAGAAACAAATAGATTACATCTTAATACAACAAAGATGGCGATCATGTATCTCATCCATCAAGACACTCCCAGGAGCAGACTGTGACTCCGACCATGAACTTCTTGCTGCAAACTTCAAGATCAAACTGAAAAAAGTCGTTACAAGCGACAAAGTAATACGTTATGACACAAGCGCCATACCAGAAGAGTACAGTGTCGATATTCAGAACAAATTTGATGTTCTTATGGCAGTACAGGAGGAAATGACACCAGATGAACTTGCCAATAACATCAGAGATGTTTACATTACAAATGCACAGAGGTTAATTCCTAAAAGAAGTATAAAGAGACGAGAATACATCTCAGACGAAACACTGAAGTTGGTGGTAGAAAGAAGAAAAATGAAGTCCAAAAAAGATACAGAAAATCAGGAGTTGTACAAGGAATACACAAAGCAGATTAAAAAACGAGTCAGACAAGACAAACAACAATACATAAACGACACCTGTAGGAAAATAGAGGAAATGCGCGAACAGGGATTGAGTAAGAATATGTTTTCTGAAGTAAGAACAATGAAGAACAGCAACTTTAAACCGTCACTTCGAGCAATAAACGACAAGAAAGGCGACACTCTAACAGAACGTAAAGATATTCTGAACAGATGGAAGGAGTACTGTCAAGAAATGTACACGGAAATAAACAAAGTGGCAGATAACAACGTCATGAATGAAACGGAACGTGAACCAGAACCTAGCATAGAGGAAGTCCGGAACGCAATCACACACTTGAAAAGTGGAAAATCTCCTGGTTGTGATGAAATAACAGCTGAAAAGATACAGGCAGGAGGAGAAGGCAGCGTTCGTATATACCATGCATTATGCGGCAAGATCTGGCAAAGCGGAATTTGGCCCAAGGAATGGAAAAGATCAATTTACATACTCTTGCCAAAAAAGGGCAACCTGAAATTGTGCACAAACTACAGAACTATAGCTCTTATAAGCCATGCCAGCAAAATACTATTACAAATCATAATGAAAAGGATGCAACAAAAGCTAGAAACAGAAATAAACGAAGTACAGGCGGGTTTTCGACCAGGTAGAGGCACTAGAGATCATATATTCAATATGAGGATCATCATAGAAAAGTGTAGAGAATTCAATGTTGACCTACATACTTGTTTCATTGATTACACCAAAGCTTTTGACTGTGTACAACATCAGCAGTTATGGACTATTATGGAAAATATGGGATTTCCAGACCACCTTATACAACTCATCGCACTGCTGTACCAAGAACAACAGGCAGCCGTAAGAATAGAGGGGGAAACATCAGAATGGTTTGAAGTACAGAAAGGAGTAAGACAAGGCTGTACCCTTTCCCCTTACCTGTTTAACATTTATGCCAAGAATATCATGAGAAACGTAAGAGATGACCAAGAACACACAGAGTTTGACTCATTTAACATCGGCAGGTATCAGATCCCGGAAATCAGATATGCTGACGATGACAGTCCTCCAATCGACCAACCCAGAAGGACTTGAACAATTAATTCTGTCCACCAAAAAACACAGCGAGGCCCAGAATCTATATCTAAACACCAAGAAGACCAAAGTATTGACAACAGACAAAGTAAAGATCAAATCAGAAATTGAAATTGATAACGAAGGACTGGAAAGTGTTAATGGATTTGAATACTTAGGATCAATCATCAACAGCTCTGGCGACTGTGCAGTAGAAATTAAAAGAAGACTTGCAATTGCTTCACATAAACGAATACAGATGAAAAACCTATGGCAAGGCACAAGCAAAGAAACAAAGTTACAACTGATCAGAGCATGTATATTCCCAGTAGCAACATACGGCTGCGAGACTTGGACACTCAATAAAACAGTTGCAAAAAAGGTTACATCATTCGAAATGAAATGCTACAGAAGGATGTTGAGAATACCCTGGACAGAAAAAAAGACCAACAGAGAAGTATTGCACTCACTAAACGTACAGGAACATTGGCTCCTAAATACCATCGCAATAAGGAAGCTGAAATTTTTCGGTCATATAAAGACATAATAGTCTGGAAAAAATAGTGATGGAATGCATGGTCCCTGGAACAAGGGGAAGGGGTCGACCTAGACGACGGTGGACCCAGGACATCACAGAGAGTCTGAACTTGTCTTTGGCTGATGCAGGTCGACTTGCCCAGAATCGTGATGCGTTCAGAGCAGCTGTAATGGAGACAACGTTCTGGAAAGAATACGTCACATGATGATGATGAGTCACTTCATACTCTTTTTAAACAAGATTTCACAAAAGTCAGGTCCCTGAAATAACCAGTTGAATAATTCTCATAACCTGTGATCACAACCACTGAGTTCTTAGAAAAGAAGTTTTGCATTGTTAAAATTTAACTGAACATTTTTTCTTAGTTCTTACTGATCCACAATAAATTGAAGTGTTTTGCACACTTTTTTTATAGTTATGTATAATTTGAGGCTGCAAGAAATTTTTCTGTGGCAGTGGCGAAAAAGATTGTTGATACATTTTCCTTTGACAATCAGGTGCAGTTGAAATTCAGTTGACATTACGCTTGCCGCCATGTTGCCGAACTCACGATAGGTAAGTAGCTGAACTCACAATCTGCAAGTTGCCAAACTAACGATAAGCAAGTCGCCAAACTAACGATAGGCAAGTCACCAAACTAATGATAGGCAAGTCACCAAACTAACGACAGGCAAGTCATCAAACTGACGATAGGAAAGTCACCAAACTAACGATAGGCAAGTCACCAAACTAACGATAGGCAAGTCACCAAACTAATGATAGGCAAGTCACCAAACTAACGATGGGCAAGTCGCCAAACTAACGATAGGCAAGTCACCAAACTAACTTTCCCTATCTTGTTTTAGCAATAATTTGTTTCAACTTATTAGTTTTGAAACAGCTCAAAACAGGGTTTAAGTTAGAGTTAAGGTTAGTGGCTTCAAATCTTATAATAGCAAATGTTAAACCTACCCGTGCTGAATTAAGTCAAAAATAATTATTGACACACACACAAATTGTAGTATTTATGAACCACGTGTTAGGCTAACACATGTGCTGACCAACCTCTGCGACTTTTCGATCACCAGTCTGGTGGCATGATAATGCGTGGAACGTAGGTCCTAAAAGACCTCAAAATACTAGACTCAACCATTAAAGATAAATCTGCAAATGCTTTTGCTCAGTACCTCAATCAGGAAGCTCAGAAGGATGAATTAGCTGATTATTGTATGCCTTTTTATAGGTGTGTACCTCAGCACAAAAACAAATTAACACTTTTGAAAAAGAGTTAACACTGTGAAGCTGGTTTAATAATTTAGTTTTGTTATATAAGAGCCATCTAATACTGTTTAAATAAAATTTCTTTTAAAAATGAAACAATCAAGGATTACCTTTGAACTAAATAACCTACCAGCTGAAGTTCTCCACGGCTGTTAGCCAGACAGCTTTCCTCAATCAGCTCATTTACTTTCTTCTCTAAATGTCGGATTTTTTCCTCAGGACTGTAGATGACAAAATAAAGGTCAAGCGTTTGTAAGTTATGGGCCTAGTTGAACTTAGCAGAATAAAGTAAGATCAGGAATGTTTATATATTCTTGAGAACTTTTACAGAAAAAAAAACTTAAATAATTGTAGCAAACATGTGAATTCCTCAACAACATACACAGAAGCGTTACAGTAGTTAACCTTTAGCACGCTGCCGGCGAGATATCTCGCCAAACGCAACCTATGTTCTGCCAGCTGGAGGCGATATATCTCGCCTTGCGGCTGTCATCGGGAAACTGATTTATAATGTGTGTACACGTGATCTAAACCCCGGATGCAAAAATTGACTCTTCTGTGAAAGAGGTTTAGCTTCCGTTTCCGATCTCCTTTAGTAATGGGTGCATCCGCGTTTATTTTCTGTGAATTTTTTTAATCGAAATGAATCGGCATCGAACACGCGGCCATTTTTCGTTCTAATTTTATTGGATTCTGACCCATGCGGTGGGGATGAGATTTTTGTCTTTATAAGCGCTGATATCGGTTCTCAGAATATGTTTGATGGCTGAGATGGAAACGAAAGTAGAATGGCTTTTCTAGTATGTAAAATGTTAGGGGTTAGGATTAGGATTTATTGGAAAGATTTAGGATTAACGGCCGAATGTCACTGCTGACGAGAGCGTTTATTCCTTTGCTACTGATGATGGGTGTAACGAAAAGATCGTCATTTGATTCGTATTGGTCTATTGGTCAAATGACTTTCATTGAGATGCAAGGGATATGGACCCTTCGTTTGCTGGTTATTTTTTAAAATTTTTTTTTTATTTTAAAATTAAAAAAAAATATTTTTTTATTATTTTAAATTTTTTTTTCGTTTTTTTTTCATCTTTCCTTTCCTCTCTTCCTATCACATCTAACATGTACACAAACAAATTTTATATCATATTTATTTTTGTTTTACATAAATTCCAAAAAATGATAGCCCAAGAAACACAAAAAAACTATAGACCAGCTGTAGGGCAAGTTTTCTGAAATTTTATGCAGCGTGCTAAAGGACTGCTTAGTGTTAGAACAAGCTTGTCAAAGAAACTAATGCAGAAAAAGGCAAAACAATCACAGTCATCATTAACATCATATTTATTTTTGTTCTTAATGAAGCCACCACTGCAGCTGGATGAGTAAGTGTCATCTTACATGACTTACCCTAGAGTATCGTACATGACTTACCCTATAGTATCATACATGACTTAGCCTAGAGTATTGTACATGACTTACCCTAGAGTATCGTACATGACTTACCCTAGAGTATCGTGTACATGACTTACCCTAGAGTATCGTTGTGATGAAATGGATCTGTGTACCCCACGCTCAAATAATTTCCCTATTCAAACATCTAGTAAAGTAAATTTTCAGCCTATAACCACTCCTACTATATGTGAAAATCGTTAAGGACAAAGGTCAAACTTTCAGCTTAGAATTGGACACTCCTTGATTTTTTTTTACCATAAGTTGGAAGAGGGTACCTATCCCCCCGAAACCGCATAGATACCCGCCCTATTATTTAGAGACAGGGTGTAACTATAAATAACTACAACATGTTTGAAATTTTTTTGCCCAAGGCCATCGCTTGTCCAAGATTTGAATTAACTAATGCCAAGCGTATGATACCCACCCCCAAAAACCACAAGCTTTTTTCGTTACCCGTCCTAATATTTAAAACGACCATTAGACAGTTTGGCAGCCGGCCAACGCGTTGGTTCGTTTCAAAGAACGGGCGAGAGAGAGAAAAAAGGGGGGATTAACAAACCAATTGTGAGCAGGGCAGAGAAAGGGGGCAAGAAAAACGTAGATAATGCATTGTATTCTAATAGAAGGATAAATAAAAGGAAAGGACAGAAACGATAATATTTTTTATTCAATACCATATTAATCCTTATAATATATTAGCTTGCCTTAGAGTAAAAGTAAGTTGTTCTGAATAAAGAAAGAAAGAAAAGTACCAAGATGAAAACTAGGATAAAGAAGTAAATGAAAACATAATGGCTAGATAAAGGACAATTGTCCAGTTAATCATCACTTTCAATCTTTAAAATCGCTTCAATAACAACAGAGATATCGTAGAAAATAAAAATTGAAGACAGACAGACATACACAGTGGTAACCGCTCAACTTTGAAAATCTTCGGATGTTACTTTTTCTAAACGCGTGTTTTGAAAGAAAGTCAAATTGGCTTAACTTGATTTGATTGGTTGAAGTTAGTCTAGGGAGAGAGGGGATAAACGAACGCTTTGCTAAGCATAGGTGCCACTTGAAAAAATATTTCCTCCAAGAAGGGTTAAGAGCAGACGCAGAGAAATTTGTGACCAATTGCCTTTGCAGTTTGGAAGTCGGCGATCTGAACTTGTGCCACTGATCGCTAGTTAACCTTATACTTGTGAAATATTTCATTGATTGCGGTAAGATAAACACTTTTATTGATATATATAATATTATTATTAAAATGTAGAGGCCAACCCAGATAGGGCGCCCACAAATTTTGTGTTGTGCGACATTTGCCTTTGTGGAAGCTTGCGACATACTAGGAGCACAGGCATGCCTAAGTAGACTTATGAAGCAAATGAAAGTACATTGTGTTGGAAAATGGTTATATAAAATATTACGACTGTAAGACCAGGAAGCCACTGGCAGTCTTCGGCAGACCTCAGGTTCTAATAACTTTAAAAATAAATAAGATTTCATATGAAAAGAATTAACATATCACTAGAAAGAGAAAAAGAAAAGAGTGTATCCCAGCTGAAGATAACGAAGATTTAAAGTGACAGGGGCGTTGAAACCATGTGGGAAGAAGAAGATACCCCCTGATTATGAAGCAGTCACAATTAAAATTAGGAATTGTAGCTATTTTGGGTAGCTCTTTTATCTGATCACAACGCATGTTTAATGATGTTTAATTGATAGTTGTGGAGATACACATATGTATATAGAGTACTTAGGGAGGCCTGTTCCTCTTGTTGCAGGGTTGAGTCATATATTACCCAGTGAGCCATAACCTGGAGCTGCAGAGATTCGAGGCACCATGCTGGTTGCTTGAATGTTGAAGTCTTATCTGCCTCCAGAGAACACTGTAGTGAACGAGTGTGTATTTTCCAGCAAGTCATATATCTTCAAAGGAACCACAAGATAAGCCATAAGATTGCGGGCTTATGTCAATTCATCACGTTGTATTCTCCACACGCTACTATAAACTGTTCTGTGAAATGATGAGACACCCAGTCCTTCCAAGTAGTGACACTTCATAGGACAGTATTGTTTCAGCAGGGAATAACATTCTATAAACATTGTAGTAGTGACATTTATGGACAAGATGTCCTTCACATTTATTTAATGCTGTACATAAATGCACTTCATTTTAAGTTTTAAACATTCCTGTCCCAAAAGATTTGAGGTACAGGAAATTAAAATTGTAATATAATATTCTAACTTTAACCCCAGTCTTGTTGATTCAATTTTCATTGAGTTAAAGTTGTGTTTGTTTTCTTTAGGCATTTATCACTACATTTGCATTACCCTAGACACGTAGCCATATAACAAACATCACACAATAGATATAAAAATATCGCACAGCGTGAGATCTGAGGGAGGTAGCGTTAGGTCCCCTGAGAACTCATCAACACCATTTTCAACTATTAGACTCAGGGTCTTACATAGCTTGACCTCAAGCTGTAGACACATATATTTTCTTTTATATAACATCAATAACCTCCCCGGTGTTAATCCACCACAATCGTACATGACTTACCCTATAGTATCGTACATGACTTACCCTAGAGTATCGTACATGACTTACCCGAGAGTTTAAGTGGAATAAAATTGTAACAGTTACAGCATGTACATTACCTGTCTTCTGCTTTAGCCTCCAATGGTGGTGCAGGGCCTTTCCCAGTTTGGTGAAAAGGATCAAATGCAACTCCAGCTGAGAGAAAAAAAATGAAAACGAAAACGTTAAGTGTGATCATAAAACCTCAGACACATAGTTTTTTTTTTTTTAATAGAACATATGTAAAGACTAAACAAAATATAAGTAGCATGTCATCATTCTGAGATAGCATTAGCAAAAGAAGGTCTTTAATTTACCTTTGTAGGATTTAAATAAAACAAACAAACAATTTAAACGAACAATTTTGAATGTTAAAAAAGTGGTACGTCGAATATTGTCACATTCTGAGACAATTAATTCTTAGCACACCATGAGCCATAAGGTACACTACGATATGGTCCATTATTCTTTCAAAGGCTGTTTGGTACATATGTTTTGCTAAAATCAGATTTCCTCATGTCTGCACTTTAAACAATAGAAAACAAGCTTTTTTTTTTGCAATTAAGATCTGCAACAACTCAAAATATTCTTTTATATTTGTTATTAGCTATTTGTTTTTGATGCCTGTTGATAAGCTTAGCATGTAGGAAAAAAACTGGCATCCATTCTGGTGCATAAGTAAAGTTTAAAACTGCCTGGGAGAGAAAGAACTTACATTTTTAACTTGACATTTGTCAAATTAATTTGACAAATTCTTAATTTAACATTCTTAAATTAAACATTAATTATTAAACATTAAATTAATTAAACATTCTTAATTTGTCTTATTTATAGTTTTATTTAACTATACTGTACGTATATGCTTGTCTGTATAGTTGTGTCTGTGGACTTTAGTGAAACCTTATCTCCTTTATGGTAGTCAGAGGTGGTGAGTCAATAGCTCTTAACTAAGTCGCGAGTGGCGAGCGAGAGTCAATCTAGGTTCTCACCCTCGAAGCTATAAGTCTCATCTTTCCACAGTCACTGTCATTTCTCATACAAAATCTATCTTCTCAGACTTTCTCATACTAGTGTCTTGTCTATATACTCGGACAAGCTCTAAACATAAATCCACTTCGTGACAAGTGGGCGGTTATCATCTTCAGAATCATTTCTGTGATCTTGTCTTAGATTCATGGTTTTTTTCTATAGGAAGTTCTCTGAGAATAGATTTTCTTTATTTTACCCCTAGACTCTGAGCTATTAAAACTGATTCAGTCAAAAGTTTTTTCCACAAGGTGCATTCATTATGGATTATTGTAGTTGTATTAAGGTTGTAGATGACTTAGAGGTAATTGATGGCTAACTGTAAATTTTTTTCTCTAACAGGAAGGTAATTCCGGGTTTTAGGGTATCTTCATAATCAATTTTTTTCAGGTGGTAGTTATTACTCAGATTAGGCGTGAGTCGGAGTTCAGGTTCTTTTTTGAGATAGCGGATATATAGGGAGTATTTTCTAGTAGGTAACAGGTAGTTTCTTTCTTTTTTTTTCTTTCTTTCATTCCCTGTAATTTTGTGAGCTTACTGCAGTTTACAGGTAAGATGGCGGATATGGCCAAGTTACGGACTGCCTGGCATGAGGCTGTTCAGGATATGGGAATGGATAAGGAAGAGACTAAGGCATACATGATAAGGGAGAAGGATAGACACGATCAGAGGGAGAAGGAGATGGAACTTCGGAAACTGGAAACGGAGAAAGAGGAAAAGGACCGGCAGGCCAGGTTGGAAAAATTGAGAATTTCTGCAGAGAAAGAGAAAGAGGAGAGGGCAGCAGAGAGACAACATGAACTTGCCATGCGTTCTTTGGAACTGCAAGGTAGAAGTTCGGAGGGAAGTTCGGCGCATGGAGATTCCCCCAGAGCAGTGGCGGCAGACCCCCCCAGGAAACGGAGGGCCCCGGATGGCAGCCATGAATTTCCCATTTGACTCTTTTCCTAATGGGAATGAGAAAATAGATGTGTTCTTGGAGAAATTGGAACGGATGGGGACGGCATACGGTTTGGATGGAAGTCTTTGGTGTCTAAAGTTATCGCAGTCCTTGAAAAGTCAAGCGTATGATATTTATAGCAAGATGCTCATTGACGAACAAAATAACTTTGAGGCCCTACATAAGGCCTTGTTACAAAGATTCCAGTGAACCCAACGTAAATGCCAAGCTATGTTCAAGGAGAGCTGGCCGCAGAAGGGAGAGAGTTTCGCCCAGTTTGCGGAAAGGTTGAGGAATTATCTTGCTCGTTGGAGGGAGTTGTCAGGTCTGACAAAAACTTTTGAAGGAATGGAAGAGCTCGTAATGTCAGAACAATTGAAGGCAACCATGTCTCCCGACTTGAGGCGGTATCTGGCAGAGCAGTGCACCCAGCAACTCGACCAGATAATCGTATTTGCTGAAATACATCATCGCCGTTGTCTTCTTCTCCTGCTCACAAGCAGCAGGGGCCTTCTCGCAAGGAGCCCCATTCTGGTCATAACATGCGACCCCAGCCTCATAACAGATCACAGGAACGACCACTCATGAACCCACTAGAAACAGGGGAGAGAATGACCGGTATTGTCGGTTTTGTTGAACTACTCACCCTCGAAGCTATAAGTCTCATCTTTCCACAGTCACTGTCATTTCTCATACAAAATCTATCTTCTCAGACTTTCTCATACTAGTGTCTTGTCTATATACTCGGACAAGCTCTAAACTTAAATCCACTTCGTGACACACAGGCCTTCAACAAACTTAATGCCAAGTCTTCCTGTTCCATGCCATTAGGTCAAGGTCTTTCCATGCCATTAGGTCAAAGTCTTTCCATGTCTTCTTCATCCACTTCATGTATGTCTCCAGTTCTCTTTTTCTTGACCTGTCCACATGCTTTGTTAAAGTTTTTGTGATTCTACAGGATAGGGTAACAAGCCCCGTGCCCAACCCTCCTTAGAACCTTTTACAACATGCATGGTAGGTTGTTGCTGCTGTTGTTGTTGTTGGGCTGCTGAGCTTCTCACTCTTTAGCAGCCAATACCAAGTTGAAGACTCCTTGGTATTATCTACACTGTAGATCTAGGCTTTTCCTGTGGCTTTTCTGCTATTCCGAAACGTGTTGAGTTGAAGTCATGAGCTCCAGTTTCTCTAGCTTGGCTTGCATTTAAAGGATCGTCACATCTGATCCCCTGCTAGGAGTAAGAAGTGTGTGGCATACTGTGCATTCTCTGCCATCCAAGGGGGCTCCACAACTATGCAGAGCTAAAATAGTGTACTCTGGTTCTGGGCTCTCCCAAGGAATTGTCATGTCCTGCACAGAGCCACTTCTCAGCTTCCCCTGCCTATCACTGGATCCATAGTGAGATCCTTCTGCATGCGGTCAACCAAGTCAAAGTCAAAGAATTACGCCTGGTTCTCAAGTGACTTCTCCAAGCTTAATGTGCAATGCTGGGTTCTCAACAAGTTTCACCACAGGGGGAATCCCTGGAAGGGTGTGGATGATTTCAAGAGTACATGAGGGTGTAATTAGCCTCACAGACATAGGTTCACTTCCACGTACATATATTGTACCATTGTGCATAGCTGGTGGTCATATAAGGATGACTCCAGAATTGCCTCCATTCATATGCATGGTAGGTCACAGTGTTACTTCGCTATGCTTCTCTTTTAGGCCCCAGTAAATACACGGGAGTGCTAAAAACTGTAAGGTGATGAGAAAAGCCTGAGACAGACCGCCAACTTTATGGGAGAGAGATAGTTGTGGCTATATGACAGCAGCAGAAGATGAATCAATCAAGTAACCTACCCAACCTGCCTGTCTACCTACAGAAGGGCCTGAATGCTCAATTCTCAATCCTTGGAAAATAAAGTTTGTTCGTTCCTTCTGTCTCCATATTTGTCTAGTCCTCCTTTATCTTACTTTTCTTCTCCCACTATAGCTCAGTAATTTATGGATTCACCCTTAACCTTTTTTTTGTGTGTAATTTTTAATGTAATAACATAATCATCTAATACATTCTATTTTCAATTCCCAGAAACAAAAAACAAAAAAAAACTAAACTTTACAAGAGACAGGGAAAAACTGATGTCCGAGATGAAGTTTTATATTGAGCAGACGGGATCTCATGTTAAGATGTAATGTTAACATGGTATAGACTTACTTACTTAGTCATTCCTCTTCTACTGTGAGGTGTAGAGGTTTGAAGGAGGGAGCCTCATACTTTCCTATCGGCTGTCTTCCTTCTGGCCTGGTTCCAATCTAGTCGTCAGTCCTTCAGAGATTGTCTAATGTTGTCCTCCCAGCGGAATCAGGGTCGTCCAGGAGGTCTGGATCCCTGGCTCTTAGTTTCCAATACTTGTCGTGGTAGCCAATCTTCTTCCATTCTGTAGACTTGGCCAAACCATCGTAGTTGGGACTGTTCTACTTGAGTCTGCAGTGGCTGGATTTTGAGGCCTTGCCTTATTGTCTGGTTGCGGACCATGCCTCTTCTTTAGTGTGGTAAAGATATTTATGTAATAAAACGGCAGTTAATTGTTTTTATTATGGCATTTGATTCATGTTAATCTATTTGGGCAGGAGTAAAGAAATAACAATTTAAAAATAGGAAGCAACTTTTCAATCAATCTGCAGTTAATACATGTGGGGCTGACCACAGAACAAAAAAAGACAAATTTTTCAAGCCAACTTTGTTGACCCTAGTCTAAAAATGACAAATACTCCTAGCTGAACTATAATCCCAGGTGAACCTACTGACCCTAGATAACAAGTTACAGAAATTTCAAGTCGAGTTTAATAATCCTTGATAAAAATAAATAACACAACTTCCAAGCCATGTTTAATGATCCTAGACAAAAAACTAACACATATTCCAAGTTAAGTTTAATGATCCTATACAAAAACTAACACATGTTCCAAGTTTAATGATCCTAGACAAAAAACTAACACTTATTGCAAGATAAGCTGAATGATCCTAAACAAAAAGTGATAAATGAACCAAGGCAACTTTAATGATACTAGACAGAAAATTGACATATATTCCATGTCAAGTTTAATGATCCTTGGCAAAAACTGATGCATTTCCAAGTCAAACTGAATTACCCTAGACAAAAACTGACAACTACAAGTCAATTCATCAGACTCAAGATAAAAAAAACAATTACAAACAAAATATCCCTTACGCTACAGAGTAAATGCTTCAAGTATGCTATCTTTCTAAGATACAGAGAATATGTGTTCTACACAGAAAATAATGCAAAAGCAACATACGTCTATTGCCAGCAGATGTAAAACCTGCAGCTCTTACAGCCGTCATTGGTCGAGCCTGTCCACCCTGTATGGCTATCCCACTACCAGGTCTGCCCATAGATGATGGCAGTGCCATCCGTCCTCTGGCTGCTGTCGCCAAGCGTCCTTGTCCTCCAATCATGCCTGCTCCTGCTGCAAATTTGGCCTGAGTCTGGTAATAAATTCATAATTTATGAAAAGGAAAAGAGGGCTGTAATCAGATATTAAGAATAAAATGAAAATTCTGTTAAAAAAGATATAAGACCAGAGTTGCTGGAAGGTTTAATCAAACAGAAACTACAGGTCTGTATACTTTTATCCAAAATCCTCGGGCACAGCTGTGTTTCAGGAACCAGATTTTTGCATTAAAAAAGTAGCCCAAATCACCCAAATTACTCCAAGTGTTTAATACTGTCACACTTCATAGATTTGTTTATATGAGTGTTCAATCACGGATATACAATGACCGTGTCCCGCGAATGTTTCTATCGTGAGTGTGCAAACAGCACTGAATCATCCCTGTATACGTTCGGCAGTGTTCCCTCACAAGAGATAAACGAACCAGTAACATCAAAAGTAACGAGGTGCAAAGCCAATGCTAGTACATTATAAAAACAACAGGATTTATTGATATTCATGATCAATGTGAAATGATGAACCGTCACGAGGTTATGTCGTTCTGTCCATTATCAACAAGTAATAGTAACATAGGGCACAGCGGATTGATCTACCGCTTGCTTGTCACAATGATCACAGAAACAACAATTAAAAGTCTGTTGTACCAATATACGCCGTTAGGTGTGACGGAACAACGGACGATTTCTTGTTGCCCTAATGACGCCGCAAGGTGTTATGGCCGAAGACTGCTTAGTCGGTCGGCGGTCAAAGGAATAATAATAATAATAATAATAATAGTAACATAATACTTGATGGTAGTATACGCATTCGGGTTTTCTTCCCAGTAAATCATTATACATGTATATATATATATGTACTTAATATATCAGTGCTTTTGTCACGTAGCTCCTTTCAGATTCCTTTAAACTTTATTAGAATGAATTCTCCAAGTTAGTACACACTTCAGCGACGATATAAGGTTGTAAAAGACTCTGGTTTACGGTGTATTAACCTATATGTCCAAGAAGGTGCAGGCACCAATATAAGTTCATAAATCAAGACTCCTGTCTTGTACAATCCTTCCTTCCGAAGATAAATAACAAATATATCAAATTGGGTGCCAGATCAAAACAAAGGCATCTGACCTGCAGGCCAACTTATTTCCCACACTACGTCACATCATAACAACACACAAAACTCCTACGTCATCTTCCAATCTAACCCATCGATTGGTTAGCACAATTATCATTTTTTTTCACTACGTTCATGAATAATGTACCTAAGTGTACTTACTATTCAAACATCTTCAACTATTCCCTAAACTCAATTCCGCGCTCTTTAATGCGCAACAACAAATTTTATAAAAACCCATATGCAACAGTTGCCCTAAACTGTCAGAAAGTGCCTAAATTGTAACCAAAAAATAGCCCAAATCACCTTAAATACTCCAAGTCACCCTAAACTGTCAGAAAGTGCCTAAACTGTGACCAAGAAGTAGCCCAAATCACCTAAACAAAACTCCAAGTTGCGCTAAACTGTCAGAAACTGCCTAAATTGTATTAAAAAAAATAGCCCAAATTACTCCAAGTCACCCTAAACTGTCAGAAACTGCCTAAACTGTGACCAAAAAGTAGCCCAAAGAAACTTTTGATTGTCAGAATATACTATAGGTCTGAATCCTGTTATCCTAAATAAATCCCCAGGGATGGTTTTGTTTTTGAAATCAGATATTTTCAGTTTTCAGATGTCACCCAAAACAGCCAGGTGACCGCAGCTGAGGTTCAAAGATGTGTGCAAGAGAGACAAGAGGGCGCTGGATATAAATAAAGAAACCAGGGAGAATGAAGCTCCTAATCGCACAAAATGGCGATGCTCCCTATGGCGCCACCTCAGACTAGGCGAAAAAAAAAAAGCTCTCACAACAAGCAGATGGGAAAAGAACATGCCAAAAGGAACATCTGGAAAAAAACAGCAGCTGAGGGCTATCACCTTAGGGGCGTATTCCCATAGTCACTTATGACCGAAGGGACTACTATACTATACTATTACCATTTATGAAAGTGCATCTTCTTGGTTGTCGTTTTTTAATGTGCTTTAGTTCACTTGTCCGTACTTGTTGACGTTTGGTTAACTTAAAGTTCCTTCAAGATGGGGTATCCAGCCCCATGCCCAACCCTCCTCAGCACCTTTTATGACATGTGTGGTATGTCACAGTGTTACTATTCTTTACTCCTCTTTCAAGCCTCAGTAGCACATGGACGACTTTTATGATTGATTGCTGGTCATAAGTGTTCGATGGGCAGCTATATTTTATTGACTTTACTTGTTTCTGATGAGAATAATGTTCAGTACGTAAGCGTCTTTGAAGTATTTAGGTAAGGTGTGAGGTTCAAATTTCAGTTAAGCAACTTTTTAAATTTTTAAAAATCATATCATTAGTAATCAATAGTTGTTCTTTACTTACTTACTTAGTCTTTCCTCTTCTACCGTGAGGTGTAGAGGTTTGGAAGAGATAGCACCATACTATCCTATCGGCTGTCTTCCTCCTGGCCTGGTTCCATTCTAGTCCTTGGTCCTTCAAAGATTGTCTAATGTTGTCCTCCCAGTGACTCTGGGTCGTCCTGGAGGTCTGGATCTCTGGCTCTCAGTCTCCTATGTTTGTCATGGCAGCTGATCTTTTCCCATTCTGCAGACATAGCCAAACCATCTTAGTTGGGACTGTTCTACCTGGGTCTGCAGGGGTTGGGTTTTTAGGCCCTGACATATCGTCTGGTTGCAGACCATGTCTCTTCTTGCCACCTCAATCACCTTCCTCAGATTCCTCATTTCTGAGGTTTGCATATGGCTTTTGTGGGCTGAAGTCACCGCCCATGACTCGCATCCATACGTCAAGCCTGGGACATAGGTGGAGCGGCACACAGCCATCCCCATCTTCCCGCCAACTTCTCCTCTGTCATTTCATTAGTAATCAATAATTGTTCTTTCATTCTTGTAATTATACTTTCACATGCAAAGTGAAACTGAAGTAAATGACTGAGTGCATCCTACATCCACTTCTAAACAAAAACCAAGATGCAATCACAGTAAGCATTGCAATAACTCATTATTCATCTCTCACAGCATCTGTAAGCAGAGACTAGCCTGTCTGACTCATGCTTTCTTTGCTCCACATAGAGCATGGAACCACAACTGCTACTGGCCCCCTTTACAGGAAGCTCCCACCAAAGCATTCACACGCTCTTGCAGTCGTGGTTTTTGTAGAAACCTGTTTTACACTGATGATTTTCAGCTTGTCTTAAAAAATATAAAAAAAACCTCTTGACCAAAGAATGGAATGGAACGGCAGGACCATAGCAGATACTGCTGTAGAGAAGTGAAGTGTCTGAGACTTGACTATACTAGGAACAGGTTTTACGAGATGGGGTGACCAGTTCTCTTCATTGCCACCTTTGCTTTCACTAACTCAAGAGCCAGGTACCCATTTACATCTGGGTGGACTGACGCATGAAGCTAAAAGATTTTGAACCCAAAACCCGGTCACTCTGCAGCGAAAGGCAAGCATTTTAACCACTCTACCATTTGGGAGCTCCCTCAATGAATACTTAGCATAAATAGATCATTTTAAAATTCACCAAAGGTATAACGTTACACAATACTTTGTTGCTGCAATAAGTCTGATCAAGGTTAATGCCGTTTAAGACATTTTTACTTACTGGTGGCCGACGTCCATGACTTGTTCTGAGCACAGCCTTTTGAAAGTTTTCATCGTGTGCCAAATCCTATATAGCAAAAGCGAGACAAATAACAGACATCTTTGTAAAGTATGCAATAATGTGAAGGATAAATAGACTACAAAAATGCTTTGCAATAAGATAATGGGTCAATGGACTAAACAAAAAATGTTGTAATAAGATGAAACATCAATGGACTAAATAAAAAAGTGTTGCAATAAGATAAAATATCAATGGACTTAACAAAAAGTGTTGTAATAAGATGAAACGTCAATAGACTAAACAAAAAAGTGTTGCAATAAGATAAAAGATCAATGGACTAAAAAAAAGAAATGAGATAAGATAAAAAGTCAATGGACTAAACAAAAAGTGTTGCATTAAGATAAAAGATCAATGGACTAAGAACAGCTTTACAATAAGATGAAAGGTCAATGGATGGGGGGAAAAAGCTTTGCAATAAGATGATAGGTCACTTGACTAAAAAAAAAAAAAAATTGCAGTACGATTGTTATGAGTAAATTTCATAACATGTATGTCGATATCAATACAGTTCGACATGTACTTTACTTGTTTACGACCGTTGACCCTGGTTACAGGAAGTGACATAATTACTTTTGTTGGCCGAAGTGGCAGACGCTAGTTTTTGCCATCTGCTGAGTTGAGTGTTCCTTTTTAGAGATTCGCTGTGTATCTTTTCAAGGTGTTGGACGTATGTGTTCTCGGCTCCTAAGTGTTAGAAGATTTCTTGGTCATATTTCTATGTATTCCATCTCTGGATTATCCATACACCTCCGTGAGATAAGGCCAGATATTATGTAAGAGGAATGATGGTTGACCTGATGAACGTGAGTTGAATTTATAATAAAATTGTATGGAAATGTCCTCGACATTGTTCCAGTTACAAGACTGTACCGCGACGCAAGAGACTGTCTAGTTGATGCCATAACCTAATGAGCATATCATCTATGATTTATTTGGAGCTACGAGATGTATAATAAATGTGTAATTAAATCGTCCAACCTGGCCTTTGGAATATCATTTATGTTGAAGTTTACGGCTTTGGGAGGGGACTGAAAAGGACATACCCCTATCGGCACTTGATCTGACGCAGTGTCCGACTCATTGTTTAAATAATCAAATATACATAAAGAACTACTAGCCCAAAGAAAACGAATCGTAACAACAATTAAAGGTCCATGGAATAGCAAAGAAAGCTTTGTAATAATATGAAAGGTCAATGGACTAAAAAAAAAAGCTGTGCAGTAAGATGTAAGACCCATGGATTAACAAAAAGGAATGCATTAAGTTAACAGGTTAATGGACTAAAAAAAACAGCTTGGCCGTAAAACGAAAGGTCAATGGACTAAAACAGCTCTGCAATAAGATAAAAGACTTGTGATAGGCTGGACTAATATCACTGACAAACAACATTTTTCTTTCTTATATAAGAATAAGTGTTCTTAGGTCAGTTTCTTGCGCTGATTTCAAATTTTGAAATCCCTTTACACCCCCACGTCCCCACAAGACTAAACCCCCCCCATATACCCCCCAATAAATATATTTTTGGGAAACCGTTATTTGCTGCCCCCCCCCCCCACCCACCCCCTATACCCCCACCCCCCCCCCCCAACCCAAAATTAATAAAATGCCCAACACCCCCCCCCCCAACCCCTTTTTATACCCATGCCCCCAAATAATATCCCCCCCACACCCCCCCCCATCCGCATAAAACCCCCACCACCCAACCACACCCACCACCCCCCCCAACCCATAACCCCCCCCCCCCCCCCACAACTACCCAAACCCCCCCACCCCCATTCCCTCCCATTTTTACCCCCCCCCCATTACCACACCATAAAACCACAAAAAATTCCCCCACAATACCCCTTCCCCAAATTGTAAAAAAATCAAAAAACACCACCAAATTCTGTTAACGTGTGCGGATATTTTACCCCCACACCCCCCCACCCCAACCCCCCACAAAAACACCAATACACCCATTCAACTAAAGAAAGCATATGAAACTTTATTTCCCCCCAATTCAAAAACCAAATGATGCAAATAAATCCCCCCCCCCCCCCCAAATGCACCCACCCCCCCCACACCACCCCCCCCCCCCCCACATTGGCACCCCCCAACCCACCCCCCCCCCCACAATCCCCACCATACCAAAAAATACAATCCCCACCCCCACCTACATACACCCCAAAAAAAGGCACCCCCCCACAACACCCACCCCCAACTAAACCCCCCCCCCCCCCCCCACCCCCCAACACCCCCCCCCCAACCACCCCCAACCCCCACAACCCCCCCCCCCCCCCCAATCACCCACCCCACAACCACCCCCCCCCAAACCACCCAAAACCCACAAACCCCCCAAACTACCCCCCCCTCCCCCCCAAACCCCAACCCCCCCACCCCAAGTCCCCCAACCCACAAAAAAACCCCCCCCCATCCAACAATACCCCCCCCCCCCCCCCCCCCCCCCAACCCCCCCCCCCCTCATGATCCAACAACCCCCCCACCCCCAAACAACCCCCCCCCCAACCAACCCCCCCCCCCCACCAGAACCCCCACAAAAACACCCCCCCCCCCCCCCCCCCCCCCCCCCCCCCCCCCCCCCCCCCCACCCCCACCCCCCCCACCCCCCCCCCCCCCCCCCCCCCCCCCCCCCACCCCCCCCACGCCCCCCTTCTCCCCCCCCCACCCCTCCTTCTCTTCCCCCCCCCCCCCCCCCCCCCCCCCCCCCGCACCCCCCCCCCCCCCCCCACCCCCCCCCCCCCCCCCCCCCCCCGCCCCCCCCCCCCCCACCCCCCCCCACACCCCCTCCCCCCCCCCCCCCCCCCCTCTCCCCCCCACCCCCCCCCAATGATGGTTTTCACTTAATTAACCATTACAGAACTTTCCCACTCTAATCCCCACATACGTGATCTCGCTTTCCCCAAATATGGACACCCAAAACCCCTACAAGCCAGAATTACCTCCACCCCCCCCGCGACCCAAAGAATGGAATCTTTTAGCGCCCAATACCCGCCGGTGATGCTACGTGGTGATGGTGCCCACCGTGATCTCGCCCCCCTGCGACCCCCAACCACGTCATAGACACAGAAGAACTTGTTCCCCCCATACTTTGAGATGAGGAGATGGGCACATTTGCCTATTCTCCCCCCAAGATTTCCCCCCCAAAAAGAGTCTAACCCCCACCTCGGTCCACCCACCCCCCCCCCCCCCACCATAGTCAACGAATGGCGACTTTTCATCGACTCTTCCAAGAACTTTCAAAAGCCGTGTTGACATAAATGGAAAAAAAACTCAGCAATATGTAGGAAAGAAATCCCATATGAAAGGATCACTGGGTACCAGAATGGACGTCAATTTTTCATCAATTCCAGGTCTGACATAAACTAGTCCTAAAACTACCCTGTTTCATTGCAAGAAATCTTATGACAATAGGCTATACTTTTGCAAAAATAATTACAATGAAACTACCAATGGCCATTTGTGGATCACTAAAACAACATTGACAATCTTAAGGGCAAGCAAACTGTGTATACTTAAGTCATTTTCTTGCGCTGATGTTTCAAATTTGAAAAGCCGTTTATCTCTATCACGGTCGGGTTCCTTAACATTATGCAAAATTAATTTTTGGGAAACCGTTATTTGCTCCGTTTCATTTTTACTATATAACTTTTAAAAAATTAATAAAATGCAAAAAATAATTCTAACTTTTTATACTGCTAAAAGAGATGCATTGACATATGTTACGTTATTTTTACTCAATTAGTTACTTATATTTTTTGAAATAATTCTGAGTGAAATATGGCTTCTAAAATTGTAGAAATTCGGCTGATCTGTTCTGTTACGTGTGCGGATATTTTACCGATCGTGTTCACCAGAAAAACTTTACACCATTGCTAAAGAAAGCATATGAACTTTATTTCGATTCGAAAGTTGATGATGCAAAATAAATCTTGGAAGCCAAATGCAGTTTGTTCGACTTGTGCAAATACATTGGCAGGTTGGTTACGAAAATCGCCGAAGCATAAGTCGATGCCTTTTGGAGTGCCAGTAATATGGCGTGAACCGACAAATCATTCTACTGATTGTTACTTCTGCTTGACAAATATCCATTGTTTCACTTTTAAAACTAGAAAGTCTGTGGTTTATCCAAATATTGAATCGGTTTCGAAACCAGTGCCTCATGATCCAATCACTGTCCGATCCAAGTTCCACCAGAACAATATCCGTTGGACGTGAATGAACCACCAGAAAGTGATAGTTTACCTGCTTTAGAAACTAATTCTGACTCGGATTATATACCGGTGAATGATGGTGTTCACTTAATTAACCATTCAGAACTTTCAGATCTAATACGTGATCTCACTCTCCCCAAAGGACAAGCAGAATTACTCGGTTCGCGACTCAAAGAATGGAATCTTTTAGCGCCCAATACTCCGATATCTAAATTTCGTCATAGACACAGAGAACTTGTTCAATACTTTGAGATGGATGATGACATTTGCTATTGCAAAGATGTAAAAGGTCTAATGGTGCACCTCGGTCATGAGCACATAGTCAACGAATGGCGACTTTTCATCGACTCTTCCAAGACTAGTCTAAAAGCCGTGTTATTGCATAATGGAAATTTATTTTCATCAATTCCAGTCGCCGACTCTGTTCATATGAAAGAAACTTATGACAATATGGCTATACTTTTTGGCAAAAATAAAGTACAATGACTACCAATGGCGGATTTGTGGAGACCTAAAGGTCATTGCAATTCTCACGGGCATGCAGACTGGGTATACTAAATTTTGTTGCTTCCTATGTGAATGGGACCGATGAAAGCAGCCGCAACAGAAAACATTATGCAAGAAAGGTGTGGGCCTATCAGGGATCGTATGCAGCCGGGCACATAAAATGTTACACGACTTCATTGGTTAACAAAGACAAGCATCATTTTACCACCGTTAATAAAAAGTTGGGGGCTGTAGAATTTCGTTGCGTTAGATAAAAACTTCAAAGCTTTCACTTATTTCTAGAGAAAAAAAGTTTCCGCAAATTAGCGATGCAAAGATTAGCGAGCAAAATAAAGGAAGGTATTTTGCAGATTTAAAAAATTGCAGACAAACAATTTCGAAAATTGTTACAATGGTAGTGAAAAATGGATGGCATTCAAATCGTCGTCGATAACTTTCTGGGAAATCACAAATCTGTCGACTATGTGCATATTGTTAAGCAGTGCATAGATGCATACAGAATTATGGGCTGTTAACATGTCCCTCAAAACCCATTTGCTCGATATTCGCATCTTGACTTTATTCCCTGACAACCTTGGCGAAGTCAGCGATGAACATTCGATTCCATCAAGATTATCGCCGTAAGGAGTTACTATCAAGGACGGTGATCTGACCATGCTTGGCCGATTATTTGTTCACTTTTCGCGATGACCACTTGCCAAACCGATCCCACAGTAGTGCAAGAAATTCAAGCTTAGGTTTTTTACTTCTTACAAATGACAGTTGTAATACTGTATGATTGTTAAAAAAAAAACCCTTCTTTTTTCTAGTTACTAACTTTGCTCCTCAGATTACCACAACTGACAAAAAACATAGAAATTTAGAGAACAATCAGTGTATTCAGTTGTTTTGTTTTAGTATCCAAGGCTTTACTATCAATGATGGACCCTTGCAAAATCCCACAGTAGTGCATTTTCTGTACTGGGATGGTGTGTTAATCTGAATATGCCAGTTAATCCATTGATGGGACATTTTCTGTACTGGGATGGTGTGAATATGCCACTTATCACACTGCTAAAACCAACAATCAAAAAGCTACAGACTTTTAAAAACGAGTGCTTGCGTAGAATAGAAGGACTGAAATGGTATGACAAAGTCACAAACGTGGAATTGATGACAAGAACCAGACAAGTGCCAGTGGAACAAGAGTTGAGAAGAAGACGCTGGCGATGGATAGGACACACATTGAGGAAACCTGTTGATAGCATTGCAAGCCAGTCCTTGTTCTGGAATCCACAGGGAAAGAGAGGCAGAGGTAGACCAAAAAACACACGGAGAAGAGAAATGGATACAGAGGTGAAAATGATGAGGAAAACTTGAGCGGATGGCACAGTACAGGAAGACTTGGCATGTGTTTGTTGAAGGCCTATGCTCCTTGGGGAGCTAAAGGGTATTGACTGATTGATCACACTGCTCCTAAATCATCATCATCACTTTCAATTTCCCTCCTTATGAAGCATGGAGCCACCCCATGCAGCTGGTCCCTTCGAGGGAAGCCTGCACCATACATGTCCATGCTCTTGCAGCGATGGTTTCTGTAGCTTTCTTTTATATGATGAGGTTGGCAGCCTCAAGCACAACCTCATAAGTCACTTTGTATGACACGCCTGAAGGAGTAGTAGTCCTATTCTTTGGCTATCTCATCAGAGACCCCCCCGGGAAACTAACGTTCCTAAATAAATAATTTAAAGGTTAATTAAAAAGACCAGTAATTTATTTAAGTGAACCTACCTCTGTATCAAGAGCCGCATTATAATCATTGAATCCTGCATAATCATCCTCTTCTTCACCAACCAAGTGGACGTGATCCATCACATTAATACGGTTCATCACTATTCACTTCGGCGCTGATTGAATTTTTTTTTTGGTGTGTCTTTAATCTGAGCAAAACATGAAAACCTGTTCATCTTTACGTATTGCAATGTCTACTGGATTAAAGTTTTATTGCTTCTATAAGATTCTGACACGCTTTTGAAAGTTACACTCTAAAATATTCTAGAAAAAAACAGCGAACATAGCTGAATGACAAGTGCCATATTTTCTTACATACCACTTCGCTATCTTTGATGAAAAATAGTACTATAAACATCTTGCCCCTTTGCCAATAATCCTGACTGTTGTAAAGAAAAATCTTGCAGAATTATCACTCTAATTTTGTACGAGGCTGGCAAACTTATTATATAAAAACAAGTTGTTAGACCATCGTTGCAAGGGTACATGAAGTGCTTCAGTGCAGGCTTTCTACATCAGTACATACTGCAGTAGTGGCCCATGCTTCTTGAGGAATGAAAAAAGAGACTCATTATTCATCGTACTGAATTAAAGTAGTAACCTCTAGCACAAAGGTTAAAATTAAATGTAAGATTTTTTTCTCTTAACCCTTCCATACTGTATTCCTGAATTGTCGGGACTGCCCTAAATGACTCTCTGCTGGATTCTGGGTATTAAGGGAATGGACAACATCACTGTTAAAACTGAGGTCCAAGCTAAAAATAATCAACCTTACTTACTTAGTCGTTCCCCTTCTACCGTGAGGTGTAGAGGTTTGGAAGAGAGGGTGCCAGACTATCCTATCGGCTGTCTTCCTCCAGGCCTGGTTCCATTCTAGTCCTCGGTCCTTCAAAGATTGTCTAATGTCGTCCTCCCAGCGGACTCTGGGTCGTCCTGGGGGTCTGGATCCCTGGCTCTTTGTTTCCCATGCTTGTCGTGGTAGCCGATCTTCTCCCATTCTGCAGACATGGCCAAACCATCTTAGTTGGGACTGTTCTACTTGGGTCTGCAGGGGGTGGGATTTCAGGCCTTGACGTATCGTCTGGTTGCGGACCATGTCTCTTCTTGTTACTTCAACCACCTTCCTCAGATACCTCATTTCTGAGGTTTGGATCTGGCTTTTGTGGGTTGTAGTCATTGCCCATGACTCGCATACATATGTCAAGACTGGGACATAGGTGGAGCGGTATACAACCATCTTCGTTTTCTTACCAACCTCTCTCTTGCTGAGGAATCCTTGATTTATGGCCTGAAAAAGTCTCCCAGCTGCTGCTTTTCGAGTGGCCAACTCTTCTTTGATGCCTCCCTTTCGGTCTATAATATCTCCGAGGTATTTAAAGTGGTCGACTTGCTCCAGGACCTGTTCTCCCAGCTTAATCTGATGTCTTCTTTCTTCTCGTGATATCACCATGGATTTTGTTTTAGAGCTGCTTATGACCATCCCTCTCTTCTCCAGCTCTTCCTTCCAGACTTGCAGGTTGGATTGAAGATGTGCCTCTGATTTAGCAATCAGGGCAACATCATCAGCAAATGCCAGCTCTGAAATACAGACCTGTCTCATCTTCCAGTACCCCACTGAATACTTTCTTGTTCTTTCCTTACATGCCTTGATGACATCGTCCATGAGGAGTATGAAAAGATAAGGTGACAGGATATCACCCTGTCTTACACCAGTGGTGGTCCTGAACTCTTCTGACTTATGGTTTGCTGTCCTCACATAATTTCTGCAAGACTTGTAGAAGCTCTGTATAGCATGAATCAGAGGTGCTGGAATGTTCTTCCTTGCCAAACAGTTCCAAAGTTTGCTCCAGGGGACCCTGTCAAACACCTTTTCCAGATCTATGAAACAAAGATGGATCTCACTCTTATACTCAAGGGCCTTTTCACTCAACTGTCTGAGTGTGAAGATTAGGTCTTGAGTACTTCGGTTTGCTCAGAATCCGCACTGGACCTCATCCAATTGTGGCTCAGCTAGGCATCGGAGTCTCTGCTCTAGGATTCTAGAGTAGATTTTACCAGGGACACTGAGAAGGGATATGCCTCTATGGTTTCCACATTGACGATTGTCACCTTTTTTGAAAATTGGTGTTATGATGGCAAAAAATAATCAACCAACCACATTAAATTTAAGTAATGAGTGCGGATTATATGTCCTGCAGTGAATGACAGCTCTCGTTAACAGTGGTCCTTGCGCTTACAAAACATTTGACTATTTTTAGCATGAAGACTGCCAATTAGGAACTAATTACTTTGAATGGGAAAGTCCTTGGTCTAGGCTACTTACAGCTGTAACAGAAAATATATAATTTTCAGACGATGAACAGAACAGGATTTTGGCAAAGATGTGACTGGTGCCAAGAGGCGGGGCCCTTTATCAGCTGTTAGTGGATAAACCTGGTATATTAAGGTGGAATACAATAATTGGTTCTAGATTATAAGTAATCATATTATCGATAACATCCTGACATGTTTTGTGTATTTATTTATAGTGGTTTTCATGTAATCATTTCTGTGACATCTGTGTCTTTTTATAACATTTTGCTCAGGAACTCATTCATAGTGGGACATGTCTTTGGGATTCGGATCTGCTAGCGTTAAAAACAGCAAAACTTTAATGACATTTGATAACTCAAAATGACTTGTCAAATAATTGTAACATAACTTGATTTGAGCCACAGTAGCGCAGTGGTTAGTGCACTGGCTTCCTAGCTTGGTGGTCCATGGTTCGATCCCCAGTTGAGGTGGGATTTGTTAGACCGCAAACGGCTCCGGGGTCGACCCAGACTCACGAATTGGGTAGCAAGCAACTTTAAGGAAGGTTAAGGCGGCCGACATGATGCTGACCACATCACCCCTAGTGTACCGATAGTCAAGAAAATATGGGCCTAACACCATATTCCCAATATGCCTCAATGGGCATGTAATGGGATCCTTTACCTTTTAATGATTCATTACCTTTCTGCTTCCTATGGAACTTAGGCTGTCAATAAAGACCTGCTACTCCTTCATGTCCTGTGCCATCTGTTCAATATCTTTTGATGTCTTCTTTATCCTTTTCAGTTTCCAGTTCTCTTGTCCACTGCTTTATTAGTATCTCTCTTTCTTAAATCCTTGTAGAACTCGGATGCCTTGTAATACTATCAATTTGTTTTTTCAATGGGTTGAAATGAAGTATGGGCCATGTGTTTGATATGGAATCAAAGAAAGAATCAAAAGACGCAGTAATAAGGGGTAAAGGTTAGGAATTCTAAACTTAACCCTAAACGTAATCCTAACCATAACAATGTAGGTTGTTTATTTGGATGATATCAAAGAACATGATCCACTGTTTTCATTTCAACCTTCTCAATGTATGTCCTATACAAATCCAGCATCTCCTTCTCATATATTGTTTCATTGGTATATCTCCAGTTCTTTCTCTCAGTCCCACATTGATGATCTTGCCATATCATTTTAATCCTTCTATTCTGCACAAGCACCGATTTATGAAACTATGTAATTCTTGGTTATCGTTTCTGTTTACTTTTCAGAGCAATTACCATCAGTTTCCATCTCCGCAACGAAGGTATGGTTCAATGGATCTCCATTTTCTGTCACTTATCTTGATGGTCTGATAGACTCTTTCCTGTCCATCTCTTGATTTTATCTTCCAACTTATAGCGCTGTCTTCTGCAATGGATCTCCGATTTCTGTCTCTTATCTTGATGGTCTGATAGACTCTTTCCTGTCAATCTCTTGATTTTATCTTCTAACTTATAGCGCTGTCTTGTGCAAGGTGTTATGTCTTTTTATATGGTCAAAATATTTAACTGCCTAACTTTGATCTCTTTAATTAGTTTTCTTTTCATTCCTAGGAGCTCTTTATTTCTTTTTTTCAAGGGCAGTACAATATAGGCCTAGCCTAGGCTTACTAATTCTGAATCACATCAGTAATTAGAATTATCTTACATACATTTTCAACTGTAAACACTGAGTTCTTACACGTAATAATCCGTTAGGATAGTTCCTGGTTCGAGTTTAGAATGCAAGGCGGCTGCTGAAATAAAACCGTTTACTTTTGCGTTTTCAAACAGAAGTTTAGCAGTTCACCAATTCATTTCTGGTGGAATTTTAGAGCTTCCTGTTGTATTGCTCATGCGCAGGAAAACAGTTTACAGCGTAACTAGGAACTCTTTCAAGTTAAGAGATTACATTAGAAACATTGGATTGAAGGATGCCGAAACTCGTACATTTCGGTGTTTAACGTTTTCGGTCAATTATTTCTGTCGTCGCCAGACCGCCATCTCTATCTATCTATCTATCTATCTATCTATCTATCTATCTATCTATCTATCTACCTATCTATCTATCTATCTATCTATCTATCTATCTATCTATCTATCTATCTATCTATCTATCTATCTATCTATCTATCTATCTATCTATCTATCTATCTATCTATGTATCTATCTATCTATCCGCATGCCAGACCATCGACTGCCAAAGATACTCTTTTATGGTGAGATGCAGAAGGGTAAACGCTCCTATGGTGGCCAAAAGAAGCGCTTCAAAGACACGTTAAAGACGTCATTGAAAACCTTTGACATAAACCCAGACACATGGGAAGCTGCTGCGCAAGACCGAACTGCTTGGCGCACATCTCTTCGTAAAGGTGCAGCGGCATGCGAATCATCCAGAAGAGCAGCAGCGGAACAGCGGAGACAAGCTAGAAAGGACCGTGTAATAAAACCTTCACATGAAGCAAACATTCCCTGCCCACACTGTCCGAGATCTTTCCAGGCCCGCATCGGGCTCATCAGTCACCTTCGTACCCATAGACTAACCTAACATATTCCTACAAAATTGGATGAACAGAGTGGTCTTCATCACCCGTGATGGACGAACAACATCTATCTATCTATCTATCTATCTATCTATCTATCTATCTATCTATCTATCTATCTATCTATCTATCTATCTATCTATCTATCTATCCATCCATCCATCCATCCATCCATCCATCCATCCATCCATCCATCCATCCATCCATCCATCTATCTATCTATCTATCTATCTATCTATCTATCTATCTATCTATCTATCTATCTATCTATCTATCTATCTTTGTGCGTCTGTCTACGTGTCTAAATGCCTGTTTGCCTATCTATCTATCTATCTATCTATCTATCTATCTATCTATCTATCTATCTATCTATCTATCTATCTATCTATCTATCTATCTATCTATCTATCTATCTATCTATCTATCTATCTATCTATCTATCTTTGTGCGTCTGTCTACGTGTCTAAATGCCTGTTTGCCTATCTATCTATCTATCTATCTATCTATCTATCTATCTATCTATCTATCTATCTATCTATCTATCTATCTATCTATCTATCTATCTATCTATCTATCTATCTATCTATCTATCTATCTATCTATCTATCTATCTATCTATCTATCTATCTATCTATCTATGTGCGTCTGTCTACGTGTCTAAATGCCTGTTTGCCTAATACCTAACAACGAACCCACAGATCTATCTACCAACGTAACTACGCTTGATTCACATATTCGCTCCCTACGAAGCATGGAGCTACTACTGTAGCTGATCCACTGGCAGAAAAATGCAACAAAACATTCACGTATTCTTGCAACTGTGGCTTTTGGAAAAAAACATATTTGCATGCTGAGGTTACCAGCCCATTCCACAATCTCATATTAGCCGCCTCTTGCGACGTGCATAACGGAGCAGTAAATTTATTATTTCTTTGTCTCTTCAAATACTTCAGGGAACTACACGGCGCTTATTTCAAAGGTATTTGAACTCAGTCAATACCTGTTACCTCCTGAAGGAGCATAGGACTTCAACAAACAAAGCCCTCATGTCACGTGCCATCAGCTCACGTTCTTTCCATGTTTTGCTCATCATTTTCACTTCTGTATCTTGTTCTCTTCTCCCTGTGTTTTTTTTTTTTGGGGGGGGGGAGGTCTACTTCTGCCTCTCTTTCCCTGTGGATTCCAGAACAAGGACTGCCTTGTAATGCTATCAACAGGTTTCCTCAATGTGTGTCCTATCCATCTCTAGCGTCTTCTTCTCATTGCTTGTTCCACTAGCATTTGTCTGGTTCTTATCATCAGTTCCACGTTTGTGACTTTGTCATACCATTTCAATCCTTCTTTTCTACGCAAGTACCCATTTATTAAAGTCTGTAGTTTTTTAATTGTTGTGTTTGTTATTCCCCATGTTTCAGAGCCATACAATAGTATTGATTTGACATTTGAGTTGAAGATTATGTTTTAAATGTTGGACTTGATTTCTCTTAATCTCCATATGTTTCCCAATGCAAAGAAAGCTCCTGTTGGTTTTTCCTGTACAAGAGGGAAGGACCTATTGGGTTAATTTCATTTGTCTGTAAACCATGCTTTATTGATGTATATGCTTGATGTTGTGAATTTCTAGTGACAATAAACTTAATAAACCTTAAGTTATCGTGTTGGTCAACCCCCCCCCCCTCCCCCCAATATGTTATCAATAGTTTGTTTTCACGTTTGTGCTTATTTGTCACAGAATTGTGTGTATGTGGGTGCGGTGTAACTTGTATTTGTATAAGGAGAGAAAGTGCGTCTGATTTAAATATAGTCGTAAAGATAGGCTGGATTAGAGAAATTACTCACTCCAGAGACAGTTCTTTCTCTTACACTATCACTTCGTAACCAAAATCTATTTCTTACACCTTACTCTCACATAGTTACCACTATCACCTCTGCTTGGACAGGACCATAAATATCTCAGACCTATCTTGTAAAAGTTGCGACAGCCCGTCTCACCAGTATCACAACTATTTCCCCAATCTGACGACCGTCTCACCAGTATCACAACTATTTCCCCAATCTGACGACCGTCTCATCAGTATCACAATTATTTCCCCAATCTCACGACCGCCTCACACCTGTTTCCAAAATCTCACACCCGTCTCATCATTCTCACAACTATTTCCCCAATCTCACACCTGCCTCACCAGTCTCACTATTTCCTCATTCTCACACCCGTCTCATCAGGATCACAACTTCTTCTTCAATCTGACAGCCCGTCTCACCAGTATCACACCTATTTCCCCAATCTCACGACCATCTCACCAATATCACAACTATTTCCCCAATCTGACGACAGTCTCACCAGTCTCACAACAATTTCTACAATTTCACGACCGTCTCACCAGCCTCACAACTGTTTCCACAATCTCACACCCGTCTCACCAGTCTCACAACTATTTACACAATCTCAGGACCGTCTCACAACTATTTCCCCAATCTCACACCCGTCTCACAACTATTTCCCCAATCTCACACCCGTCTCATCGGTATCATAAATATTTCTACAATCTCACGACCGTCTCACCAGTATCACAACTATTTCCCCAATCTCACACCCGTCTCACCAGTATCACAACTATTTCCCCAATCTCACATCCGTCTCACCAGTATCACAACTATTTCCCCAATCTCACATCCGTCTCACCAGTCTCACAACTATTTACACAATCTCAGGACCGTCTCACAACTATTTCCACGATCTCACACCCGTCTCACCAGTATCACAACTATTTCCACAATCTCATGACCGTCTCACTAGTCTCACAACTATTTCCACAATCTCACACACGTCTCAATAGTATCACAACTATTTCCACAATCTCACAACCACCTCACCAGTATCATAACTATTTCCACAATCTGACGACCGTCTCACAACTATTTCCACAATCTCACACCCCTCTCACCAGTATCACAACTATTTCCACAATCTCACGACTGTCTCACCAGTATCACAACTATTTCCACAATCTCACACCCGTCTCACCAGTCTCACAACTATTTCCCCAATATCACATTTATTCTGTGAATAAAATTCGGTCCTATTCTGTGCACTAAATTCCGTAGGAGGTAGGAATATAACTTTCAAGTTCATTCTAGGTGGTGAAATGACCAAGAAGCACTGTCATTTCTAGTATAATGAAGCAGGGCCCCAAAATAGAATGCAGTTCGCTGGTAATCTGTAACATAGAACAAGATTGTAATTGCTACAACGTGCTTCTTGAAGTCTTGTCTTCTACATCTGAAGCCAGAAAAAAGTTTTTCAGCCCCAACAAAACCTTCTGCTAACCAGTCGTCTGTAACAACTGTAGACACAAGCGATGGATATTGTGGCGATTAAAGTCCTATAATATTTTTAAAAAATATTTTTTTGGTTAAGTACAGTACATACATAATAGTTTGTTTGTGTTCAATATGTTTGATAATTATATGTAGTTAATAAATGTTGTTAACTATTTATTTTTCATTTTATACCACTTTTACTTAATTTTTATACAGCTTTCTGGACCTTGGGAACACATTAATTTGTTTTCTATTAAGTCTTTTAGGAAATCAATTAAATTTAGTACTGTTTCAAATAGACCTCGATATTTCAGGAAGAATCACCAGTGCTAAGCGGGGCATTTCTGTACATTAATTACTGTTGTTGAGCCTATTATTTAAAGAAGGCCCAGCCTTATTTGTGCCAGGCCCCTTATATTGTAGTTACGCCACTGCATTAATTTCCCTAATCTCATTACTATTTTCATAATCAGACACCTATCTATCCATCCCACGAGACTTTCCACATCCCACAACTATTTTCTAAATTTCTCAATCGCTAATCCCAGTCACAATCTCACATGTGTTTTACCAATCGACTGTCTACGTTCAGTACATTATCCACATGACTCGCTTCTGCGGACGGACGAGCTCAGACGGGGCTTGTTACTGCCATTCCAGGCAATCTGTCGACTCATCACGGAAAACCCTGAGCTGACCTCTTACTTACGACAGAAATATAAGCGATCGATCACATTGAAGACTGAGAATCACCATTTTCAGTGGCGAATCCAACCTTATGTATTTTGTCCTGCTATGTCTCCGTAAGAAAAGCGAATTAACTGTGTCAGCAGTATACTTCTTCTTCTTCTTCTTCTTCTTCTTCTTCTTCTTCTTCTTCTTCTTCTTCTTCTTCTTCTTCGTACACCCTCAGACGTCGTCAACTTGAATATGTTTAAAAAAATCAGTGGCCACAGGGGGTCTCTCTCCTTACAGCTTTTCCACGAATGGTACTGATGATGGCCACATGTGCTTTCTCTGTTCCTCATATGTTGGGCATCTTTGAAGCATTATACAAAATGTTTACACCAAAATTTTTGAAAATATTTAAATTTTATGCTATGCGATTATAATACAAATCCAAGGAAACCAATAAGTGTCTTCATGAGAGTGTTACAGTAAACATATAACAGGCTAATTTAAGAAATAAAATACAATAAAATACCAAGTCCAAGAAACCGTTTAGATTAGTGTATATGTATGTATCTAATACTGTGTGTGTGAATGTGTGTGTGTGAATGGCGAAAGGAAGCTTCGCTATGGTGCAGAATGCTTGAGAGTAACAAAGGAAATGTCGAAATTGTCCTCTTTCCACACAATCTGCCTAAGGAAAATTCTCCGAATCTTTTGGTCGAATACCATCACCAACTGTCACGGGTTGCCTCCCCTTAGCTCTGCAGTAGTGGTCCAACAGTGGCCCAAATTCAAGACTTACTAATGTGGGTCGTCAAAGGTGTCTACCTTCGCACAAGATTACTCTTGGTAGAGTTGTAGATAGAAGGATAATGATGCGTCTACCTCAAGTGAGGTTTACAAGATATTCAGAAAGCGAGAACAATGCTGCATGAGGCTGAGCAAATGTTAACTCTAGTATCTGCCGTCAACGTTTGAGAAGGATAGGGTTATCTTATAATTCGTGAGCTCGTTCAAGCCCCCAGCTGAATTAATTCAGCGAAATTCCTCTTATTATTTTTGTATAGCTCTGTTTAAGTGTATTTAAGAAAATGGATTGGGTGATGTGTCAGACAACAGAGAGCAGTCCAAGAGGAATTAGATGGACAACGTTTTCTACACTGGAAGACCTGGAATATGCAGATGACATTGCACTACTCGCACATTCACATCAGCACATCCAAGAAAAACCGATAGACTAAATAAGTATAGCCAGCAGGTTGGTCTGAACATCAATCCGAAGAAGACAGAGGTCATTACACTCAATGTAGGCAATCCTAAGCCAATAAAAATAAGGAACCAGAAGCTAGAACAGATAGAGACATTTACCTAGGATGCATAGTAACACCAGACGGCAGAACAAGCAAGGACATTAACAACAGATTGAATAAAGCGAGAACAGCCTTTGCTGGTCTCAGAAACATTTGGAGGTCTTCCTAGTACAGCACAAACACCAAATTAAGACTGTATGAGAGCTGTGTACTTTCTGTGCTTCTAAATTGTGCGGAGTGCTGGAGAGTAACAGAGAAGGAAATGTCGAAACTGTCCCCCTTCCACACAATCTACCTAAGGAAAATTCTCCGAATCTTTTAGCCGAATACCATCAGCAACCAAGAACTACTTATTCGGAGTAACCAGGAGGACATGCACACCATCATAGCTGGCAGACGCTGGAGTTGGGTTGGCCACGTCCTCAGAAGGAACCCTGATACCGTTACAAGAACAGCTATGCTATGGACTCCTGAAGGTAAGCAAAAGAGAGGCCGACCAAAAACAACCTGGCGGAGAACTGTGGAAGCCGGATGCAAAGAATGAACCAGAGCTGGGGCACTGCACGAAGAATGGCCACCTACAGAGCAAAGTGGAAGCAGTTTGTTACCGCCCTACAAGACGCCAGCAGGCGTGATGGCCACTGACTGCTTTGACAGTCGGCGGCTAAGGATCAAAGAAAAACAAGAAGACTGAAGCGTGTCGGTACCGTGAATCAAACCCGGCACCTTTGCCACTAGAGACCAACGCTCTAACCACTCTGTCAATCGGACGGTCTTTATGCATAAAATGCTACATAATTGAGTACACAGTCACACAGTGATTATACTATGACCTCTCAAGGGGTCTAGGGACGACGGGTTAAGAAGACCTCTATATAATTTCCCAAACGAAAATATATTTAGTTTGCGTCATGAACCACTGAAGCAGATGACCATCTTCAGTCTTTGATTCATTAATGAATCAGCCTGCAACTCTTCAAGGAGGTCCTCAAAGTCTTCCTGTCACGTGCCATCCGCTCAAGGTTTTTCTATGTCTTCCTCATCATTTTCATTTCTGTCTCCACTTATATTCACCATTCTATTTGTTGCGGGAGACTGGGCACCTATGGGTTTGCCCGGAGGCAATGCGGTCAACAATAATAATTATCTATGACCTTTTTTCAGTTTTCCTCTACCTTTCTTACCTGGCAGGAATTAGATGAAGCTCTATGCTCCTTAGCGTGCGACTGGCTAAGCTGTTAGAGCGCTTGCCTCGCACGGTAAAGTTACCGGGTTCCGGGATCTAAACCTGCTAGTATCATATCACACTCACCACAGCAAGCATAGCTACAACTAAATGGGCAGGCAGTACGAGAAAGATGAAACACCAACATACTTAGGAATCACACTAGACCGCCGAATGACGTGGAAATCAAAGATAACCAAAATACAGCTAAGGGCAAAACTTCGCATGGCCATCATGAAAAATTTAGCTGGTACCACATGGGGTGCTGAAGAGATTATCCTCAAACAGCTGTACACAGGCAAAGTCAGACCTGCTATGGAATACGGTATCACAGCTTGGTCGACGGCAGCAAAGTCAAATTTTGACAGAGTAAACAGACTCCAAAACCAAGCAGCATGTATTATAACAGGGGCCCTAAAGTCCACAAAAATCAACCTAATGGAAAGCATTACAGGGCTACAGTCAATGGAGGACAGACGTGACAGCAGAGTCCTACAACAAGCGGAAATATTTAAGAGACTCGAAGGACACCCCATGTTCCAAAGAATGAATAGGCTAGGAAGAGGCAGGCTCAAGCGAACTAACTTTGTGGCCCAGGCAAATGAAAAATTAGCAAAAATACCTTGCTAGCAAGCTCAGTTGCAAAGAAAATACCAACAAGCACAACTATCCCACTGTGGAAAATAAGATGCTTTCCTGAGCTAAAATCTGATATTCCAGGCATTGAAAGTAAGGGAACACAGACAGAAACACAAAGAAAGTGTATAGCAACCAAGTATATTAACCAAAAATCCCCAGCAAAGCTTTGGACACATGCATATACTGATGGTTCAGCAAAAATGCAGTTAAAAATGGGGTTGCCGGCATCCTCATACAATTAAAGAATAGAATCCACTCTATGACAATTGCCACAGGCAAATACTGCAATAACTTCAGTGCTGAAGCAGAAGCCCTGAAACAAGCAGCGGAAACTCTTATTGAATGCAAAGCACAGGCGGAAAAACAGATAGTAATCTTTACAGATGCACTCTCAGTAATAACAACGCTGAAGAGCCATCATGCTAAAGGATTGAAAGATCAGATAATCTCCCTTGAAAGACTGGCCAAACGCTTCAACAAGTGCACAATCCAGTGGATACCAGCCCATTGCAACATACCAGGAAATGAGGAGGCAGACAAACATGCTAAGGAAGGAGGTGGCTTACAACAAAATGATATAGAGACAAATTACGCAATGACAAAGACTACTTTAAAGGCTACATTCAAGTCCAAATGGGGAAAGAGAGCACCCGGGCCATTTGAAAAATGATGCATATCATCAACTATCCAGGAAAGAACAGGTCATCATGTTTCGGCTACGGACTGGATACAACAAATTGAGATACCATCTATACCACAAATACAAAATTGGTGCAACAGATCTCTGCACCTGCGGTACCAGCCCGATGACAGTCGAACACCTGCGGCAATACTGCCCAACCTACAGTAATGAACGGAGTAGCATATGGCAACAACCCACTTCTGTCAACGAAGAACTGTTTGGAGATGTCGGGAATCTTGAGTTGACTACAGCCTTTATTAGTCATAAATGTGGAAGTTTGAAGACGAACGAGATGTCGGGAACCTTGAGTTGACTACTGCGTTTATTAGAGTCATAAATGTGGAAGTATGAAGGCGAACGAGGAAGAAGAAAAAAGAAGAAGAATATCACACTCATGTTTACCCGGCTGTAAATGGGTGCATGATTCTGCTCTCGTGTTAGGAAAGGAAAAGCCAGCAAGAAAGAAAACTAGTCTCCCCCCCCCCCCTTATGAGCTGGGTCTAGCATAGTGAAGTCTCTAACACATCACTTCATTACGGTAGTTTCTGCTGTGGAACTATCTATGCTCCTTAAGAAGTGAAGGGTGATGAAAGTGATCACGATGCAGATATTGTTATCTGTCGTTATCATTCATTGACAAGCCTTTTCTTTTCTTTCTTAAACAGTCCTTTAAAAAACGTAGATTTTCCTAACATGCCCACCACACGGATTGTGACGTACAGACAGATTATCTGGAACAAAGCGCATTTCAAATAAAGCCACGGATTGACTCTCCAAAATACAGTAAGAATTTATGTGTGTACAAATTAGAACACTGTCAGAAAAAAATAGATACATAAGCCTTGTCAATCAAACCCTTCAGTAAGGATTCTTAACCTGTCGTCCCAAGACCCCTTGAGAGGTCTTCTTAACATGTCGTCCCGAGATCCCTTGAGAGGTCTTCTTAACCTTTCTTCCCGAGACCCCTTGAGAGGTCATAAAGCTGGACTCTTCTTGTGAAAAAAACTTTCCCTAGGCGAGTCCTGTACACTCACGTATTGTCAAACCATGCTTTTCTCTACTTCACTGGATCTTACAGTTTAGGAAAATATCTTTAACTCTTCTTGTATTTTATATAAGAATCCCATTTCATTTTCGTTACTTCTTTGCAGAATTTCGTTCCCAGATTATTCTTTTGAACAGTACTGATATTAATTTATTTCATGTCCCTGAGGGTCCGTAAGTGCATTTTAACATTTTTATTCGGGAGTTATCGTTGATTCTTTTTCCATTTAAAAACGGCAGTGTGCCTACATGTATGCGGTCTGGCAACTTCATCATATAAAACAAATTGGCCACATAAACCACTACGGCAAAATCATGCAAGTGCAGGCTTCCTGAAAGGCGATCAGCAACAGAAGGTTAAAAAAAAGGTAAAGGATCCCGTTACACGCCCATTGGGGTATATTGGGAATATGGTGTTACTGTTAGGACCATATTTTCTTGACCATCGACACACTAGGGGTGATGTGGTCAACATCACGCCGGCCGCCTTAACCTTCCCAGAGTTGCTCTGGTACCCAATTCATGAGGCTGGGTCGACCCCGGAGCCATTTGCGGTCTAAAAAAATCCCACCTTACACGCCCTGGGGTATATTGAACCATGGTGTTACTGTTAGGACCATATTTTCGAGTTAGACACACACGACACATAAGGAGCGCACATAAAAATTATGAAGATGACTTTGTGTAAGCTGAACCATTTTTCTTTGTAATAAAATAGATTATTTGTACGTATAGTTTTTAATCTTACGTTTATGTACGTTTTTTTCCTAAGAAGGGGCCCGTAGCCTTCACCCAACAATGAAAGGGGTCCATGATACATAAATGTTTAAGAATCCCTGCCCTACACTGAACCTGTCAGGCTTTTTTTCTGGTACATTGTCAAAATAAGACTTCTTTTCCTGGTTTACATGGGATGATGTCGTGAAATTTGTAGTATTAAGGGCATTAATGTATGTGTAATGGGGTTATTGGGGGATTTGCTCCCTTTAAGAAAGAAAAAGGGGGGTGGGGGCGCTCATACATCATCGCTTTGTCTATAGGATGATTACTAATGAACGTCACTCTTCCTTGTGGAAAAACTCTGGGTGGTTTAGTCCTGTCTATACTTTTGTATTGTCAAATCATGTCTTTCTCTGCTCCACTAGATCTTACAAGTTTAGGAACATTTCTTTAGTTCTTCTTACTTTTAAAGGTAAGAATCCAAGTTGTGCTTTCTTTATTTCTTTAAAGAGTTTTGTTCTCAGCATGTCGTTTTCAACAGGACGTAAGTGAATTTATTTTGTGCCAATGAGGTTTTTAAAGAGGTTTTATTTTTATTTTTTGTTTCATGCAAGTGGACTTCTAAATGTCGATGTTGGGTATGTTTGTTGTTGGTTTTTTTTTTTTGCCCTTGTGTTGGGGTTTAGTTCAAACAGGTAGTGTTGATAATAGTGTGCATTCATTAGGATTTTATTTGGTAATAATTTTTTTGGGGTGTCTATGACGCTTTCGACATGAAGCAAATAATAATAATTATAAATAATAAATAATTTAATTAATTAAAAATAAATAAATAATAAAAATAATAAAATATAAACAAATTAATTTCATTAAATAATAACTAAATAAACAGAAATTGAAATTTAGTTTTTTTTCTTCCTTGTATCACCTGATACACCTTTTATCTACTCATCATCTTCACAAATTAACCCCTCGTGTCATACATATTATTTGATAATACACGAAATTTTAACTTTCGCTTTTTTCTATTTGTTTTTTTGTTTGTTTCCCTGTTTGATAGAACATGTGACAATACACACTACTAATTTGGAAACAAGAAGGAATTATTGAAGTGATGAACAATGATGGAAAGTTTTAAAGTGTTATTAATTATACTGTTTTTACGATCTGCTAGAGGTAAGTGTCTTGTTAATTATTATGGATATCTTAGGAAAAACTATTTATAAAATTACCCACTCTCTCTCTCTCTCTCTCTTTCCCCCCTTCCCTCTCGCTCTCTCTCTCTCTTGTCTCTTTCTTCCTGTTCTTGTCACATACTGACAAATGCTTTTTGCTCTTTCCGAGATGTAATGCTTTTCCCAACGGCATACACAGTTTATTCAGAATTTCAATAGCGCTGTCAATCTTCTCAATAGCATTTCAAGTCAGTCCTTGTTCTGGAATCTCGAAGGTAAAAGATGTAAAGGGAGACCACAACACACACGGAGAAGAGAACTGCAGACAAAAAATAAGTGAATAAAGAAGACGTGGATTGACCTTGAGCGGACGACACAGGACACTATTAGCGTACATTTGTTGAAGGTCTATACTCGTCATGGATCTGTAGGGTATTGCATGATTGCATTTCAATCAGGGGTCGGAGTGGCCAAGAGGTTTGGCGTCCGCCCCGAATTCTAGAGGTACCGGGTTCGATTCCCAGTAGAGGGAATATAATTTATGGCCATTTTTTTTAGAACCAGTGGTCTTAATGATGTCATACTACCCCCTGGTCTCATGGGTAGTGAGATCGGATGCCTAGCCTTCTCGGATAAGGGCGAAAAAATAGGAGCTCCAGTGTGCAAGTTGCGCACGTTAAAAATCCCACGGCAGTTGGACATCGTAAAGAGTAGGCCATAAGGCCGCCGCCCTGGCGAAATGTAAAAATTAGAAACATACGCACTACAAAAATATTTATAGAATATGTGATTCCTATATAAACACATTGGGATTCTCTCCGGTCCTACGGAGTTCGTGCACTGTGCTGAGATCCCCCTTGTGTGATCTAAGGTAGCAGATCGGAGCACTGATAGGGTTGTACGTGTGCAATAAAGACAGTCCTTAAAATCAAACCAAGCATTTCAATCGTCTAGTCATCTAGTGCGTCGCTTGGCTCTGTTAGCCAGATATTCTGTCTAAGGTTTGTGCTGTCAGACCACTTATTTGCACTTTGGCGACATGGCCAAAATATTTAATTTTTTTGTTTGTTTAGTTAATGCATGGTCTTGTTAAAACCAGCTTCTTCACTGCCGTATTCTGTATCGCAGTGTAATGTTAGTAACCTGTCTCAGGCATCTCCTCTCATATTTTAAATCTTCCTCTCCTGCGTTTCAGAATATTTTAGGTAACGACCATGTTTGACATGTATAGCAAAGAGTGGATATGAATACGCTATTTATAAAATGCCGTTTATCAACACTTTTTAACTATTATGAAAGGTAAAGTTTATCAACACTTATTAACTATTAGGAAAGGTAAAGTTTATCAACACTTTTTAACTATTAGGAAAGGTAACGTTTATCAACACTTATTAACTATTAGGAAAGGTAAAGTTTATCAACACTTATGGAAAGGTAAAGTTTATCAACACTTATTAACTATTAGGAAAGGTAAAGTTTATCAACACTTATTAACTATTAGGAAAGGTAAAGTTTATCAACACTTATTAACTATTAGGAAAGGTAAAGTTTATCAACACTTATTAACTATTAGGAAAGGTAAAGTTTATCAACACTTATTAACTATTAGGAAAGGTAAAGTTTATCAACACTTATTAACTATTAGGAAAGGTAAAGTTTATCAACACTTATTAACTATTAGGAAAGGCAAAGGCAGTCCCTTAACAGCAGATACTGACGTAGGGAGAGAAGTTTTATATATTTCACTATAGGTTCAACATCGAGCGAAAATGAAGGGGTGTGACCAGTTCCCCAACACGGCACCTTTGCCGCGACAGACCACCGCTCTAACCACTCTGCCAGGAACTACACGGGAGATCATAATCTTACTTTAATCTACCACTCTTCCTTCGAGCGTCCGGTTGGCTAAGCGGTTAGCGCACTTGCCTCTCACTGCAAAGTTACCAGGATCGAAACTTGGTAGCATCACGATCCAGTCAACACAACTGTAAATGGGTACTTGACTCAGCTCTTGAGTTAGGGAAAGCAAAGTCAGCAAGGAAGGGAACATGTCACCTCACCTCATAAAGCTGCATCTAGTGCAGTGAAGTCTCTAACACTTCACTCCCCTACGGCAGTATCTTCTACGTGACTACATTTACCTTTTATTCTTCCTTCAGCTTTCACTGAGAAGTCAGAATGTTTACTACATTACCCTCAAGGCGGGGAGGGAGAGATCGAGGGTGATGAAAACGAAGGTGAAGATCATGGTGGTTGGGGTGTAATGGCAGGACGAGGCCGAGAGGCCTATCAAGGACAAGCAGGTCACCATTCCAGTGAAGACGATGAGGATACAGGCCACAGATTTCCAGGTCAAGTTAGCAGCTTTGTTGGTCCTCCGCCGAACTGGGCAAGAGGTCATAATCCGACCGATAGACAAGGTGGGCGTGGTTATCTGGACGAGGAGGGTGAATGGGAGGACGCAAGGAGGAGGAGAAAGCGAGGAGACAGTGAGCGCGAGTACAACATCCCTCAGGCTCAAGACTCACTCGTCGGTCAGCTGCACTGTGCTGCGGACTCAGTCATACACGTGCTGAACGTAACTGTGGGATACTCGAACACACGCCACTGTTACCAGGTAGATAATTTGTTTTCTTGTGGTTGTGTGTTGTTTACTACTGTTTTCTATGTTCAGTGTCGGTAACTCTAAAAACAATGCTTCTTAAAGTTTTAGATATCTCTCACCCCTTTACAGCATCTTAAAAATATAGGAGCCGCGCTGGTGTAATGGTTATCCCACTGCGCTGGCGATCGGGTGATCCAGGTTCAAGCCCGGGCGAGATCATTTGAAGAAGTGTCGTAGACCGGGACTTGGACTGGATTACTTCGAGCCCTGGCAAAGACATTTGAGCCCTGGCGAAGACATTTTAAGCAGTGTCGTCGACCAGGGACTGGCGGCTCCTGAGCCGACTCAACTCTAATGGGTACACTCCGAAGACGACGAGTATCTGCCTGAATGGCGAGTGGACACCTGTCATTGTGTAGGGAAAAAGGGATATGCACGTAAAAATCAGTCTCAGGTTAGATATACTAACCGGAGATTTAAAAGATAAATATTAGCACACACGTTATGTTCCAACTCGCAAAGACTATATAGTTCTGATCTGAGAATAACAATACATCGGCTCTGCTCCCAGTGAAGCCTCCAACAATTACGAGTGTCATAAAATATACCGTGACAAACATTAATATTTTTCATATCTCTATTTGTTCATGACTTCATTAGCTTTCAGCTCCCCAAGATACATAGACCTCCGAGGAATTCAAGCCAGGCCTCCTGTGACGTCCGCTCTAGACCTTTACACGTCTTATTTATGTCTTTCATTTATATCAAATAAATATTAGACAAACATAAAGGTATGTTTTCAGGCACTCGTAAGAAATAAAGAAGTAGAACACTAGACAACAGAAAAACAACAGACGTAAGTGGCTTACCCAGGACTCGAATCCAGGACCTTCCGTGCGACAACCCCGCCTAGCTATGCAAGCGAATCACGCTATCCTCCCTGCCATCTAGTCATCACCAAAATATGATGCTTCGATGACGGGTCATTAGTGCGAACCGCAAGACATAACACCGGAAATTTACCATGGGCAGTCCAGCCTATTAATGACGCAATCACTTCTGTTGTTCCCCTATTATACAGTATAGGTCAGTCCACACAAGATAAAGACCTTAATACTTCTTTATTTCTTACGACTGCCTGAAAACGTACCTTTATGTTTGTCTAATATTTATTTGCTGTTTACAGGCCTCGGGTTTCCCTTCCTTATGTGTTATAGAATCTTTCATTTATATCCTAGTTCTCTTAAAGATTTAAAAAGAAACTACACACATGGAATTAGACACAGGCATGAAGAAACTAAAGAAGACTTTAGACAGACTTTGAAAGGTGTGACGAAATTCTCGTCTACATTCTTTCGTTCTCTTTTTCTTCTTCACTCCTCTGCGTCAGTGTTATTCGACTACCCTTTTTGGTTGTCTCACCTGCTCCTCATCGTACTTTTTGCTTCATCTAGCGATGTTACCTCCTTATGCTCGTCACACCCACTTTGACTATCTAGATACTTTACCATCCCTGTCGAACTGACCGTTTGACCTGTTTTTGTGGCCTCTCGACTTGTTTGGTTAAATCGTCAGACTCATTGTGTTGTCAGACGGATTAAGCTGTTCTACCATGCACTAGATTGCATAAGACATCCGGTCAGACGGTTTGGTGGAACGAACACCTTTGGAATGTGTCTGATTGTTTAAAACAGCGGCGAGAGGTGACAGAAACCTATAGGATGAATCTGATAATAGGACCACATATGGTATTTTAGATAATGTGTTAATTTTGCCATATTGCAAAGACAGGCTGTTGGTAAACAAGAATGTCAGAAGATAACAATCGTGATATTTGAGCACGAGGAGCGACGTAATCGTTTCCGCCCTGACTTTGTTGCAATAAACAACTATATCAAGTAACACCTTGGTAGAGATTTAACCGACGTAATAATAAGGATAGATCGGTGATGTAGGGATTTTAGTAAACATAACAAGTAGCACGGAAGTGGCAAGACCGTTTATGGTCATGGTGTATGTTCAGATGATTTTGAAAATAACATGTAAGGGGCAATATCTTATGTGTCATGTCGTATTGTTAAACATGAGGGTCTGAAAAACGCCTACCTAAATCAGACGCCTAATTGTGGTTGGTTTAGTAATGGAATGCTAAACTAAACTACTTCTGATTGAATCTTTACCCAGCGGAACTTGACGAAGAGACATGTGCGTAGGAGCAAACATTTCGCTTATAACCTGGAGCTTTGTAAGACTGCTTCCCTGCCTTCCACTTTTGCCAAGGAGAAATCATAGACAGCCAGGAACACGTAATAATTAGGACACCAGTATAGGACAGGCCAGAAGACTGGAAGCGAATTCTAAATTTAGAAAGGAGTAACTTAAGAGCCATTAGTATGTTCGAGTTATTGATTTATTGTACGAATATTTCGGATTTGTTATTTGTTTTGTTTTTAAATTTAATTAATTTTATTTTGGCTCCTGTTGTATGTTTGTTTTTTTCTTAATTTCTTTCTTGTTTGTTAAAAAAAAAACAACACATACTTAATTTTGTTTATGATTGCATACTGTAAATGTATGCTGTTATATTGTCTTTATAATGTTGCCTTTAAATTAATGCTTACAGTAACATGTGTGAATGAAAGAATATAGTATGCAAGATAAATGACAGTGGAAGGGCAGAATGTTAAACGAGCCTGCGCGCACAATTCTTAACCCTTCGAAAATAAAGTCAGTTCGTTCGGTTAACTTTGCACCTAAAATTCCAGAATCCTACTTCAAGTGCACCCAGTTAGACACCTAACCTACCTGTAGGTCTACTGCTGCCCAACATATTACGGCTGTTTTCTGTGCATCAAGTCTGTAGATATAATTCTTAATCCAAAATCTGTTGGGTATGTGGTACACGTCGACAGCAATCGACGCTGGACTCCTGCACCAGATAGGTATTGAAAACGGTTGACTAGACAACCTAAGTAGTTACTCCGGCCTTGCTGTAAGAGACGTACTACTGTCACCATATTTGACTCCTGGAGAGAAGGACCAGTCAAAATACCTCTAGGAACAAGCAGTGACTGAACCAGAAATCAACGACAAATCATTGTCAACACCTGGCCAGATAAGTACCAAAGTACTGGCACAGCATATAGACTACATAAAACTTCCACCCAAATTATCCCATGAAGACAAAAGTTGCTTGTTTGTTTTCCTTGTTAAAATGACTATTTATTTTAATTTATTAACCAACAATTGCTTATTAAACTTGTTATATGTAACTATAAATGTATAATTGTATTAACTCTATTTAGTGAATTGAATGTCTGCACCTGTATGACTCTGTAAAAAAAAAATACAAAACCATATAGAGCTAGTCTAGTATATAAAAGGCAGTGGATGTTGGTTTGTTTATACTTTATACAAATCTTTATCCCTTAAAATTTCTTCTTGAAATTTGGCAGAGTTACTCTTCAGGTTTTCCTGGGTAACGCCGTTAAGTTTATGTTGACAAGATCGTTTTGAATTTGACGAAAAAAATTTAAAGTATTTTCATTGTTTTTTTAAATATATTCTTAAAGGATGAATAAAGGACAATAACTTCATGCGAGAAATCAAGGGAAATAATCAAATTGATAAAGCAATCTTTAATTGTTGAAATTTACAATGCCAGTTGTTATCATTTTATAATTGGATTTTAATTTAAACTCAGTTTAATAAAGTAGACTCTTAGATGTTAGACGTTATACAGTGCATTTATCTCCAAAACGAGCCAAAGGTTTATTTTTAAAAATACAACTCAAAGATAAGCAACACAGCTGACTAAAAGGTCTTTTTTACTTGGACATGTTATCATAATATAAATGACGTCACCGTGTGTATAGGTAGAATGGTTCGTTTCTCGGCGAAATAAGGCAGACTTTTGTTTAAAAGAAAAGAGCTCAACACAAGCACTAGGTCTTTTATGTAAGAAGTATTTTATACACATGCCCTAATAAACTTATGGACATTGTGTCAGGGACGAGCACAGCATTTAAAATTAACGATGCTCACAAACTTTTGGTGACCCTCTCGCTTGCATTTCCCGTAGTTTTATTGTAGCAGACTCCCCCAGAAAGACACAGATTGGCATAAACAAACCTCCAACCACTAATGAATTCATACCAGGATAGACAATAATAATTAAAGTGTAAAAACATATTCGAGTGTAATAATACAGAACTGCACACGGAACATACTGCTGGGGCTCGCTTCGTGGTGTGAATCAACTTTGATGGATTGATTTTCATGGAAGTTTGTGCAGCATGTCGCATCCCCAACTGCATTCATAAATAAATATGACGTGCGTTAGAGGATAATGTATGAAGGTTACTAGGTATGACGATGACTGAGAAGAATAGAGGGAGTCTGCGTTTCGCCGTTGCGTGAATAGGAAGTGATTCTTACCAAGTGTGGCATAGCCACTTACAGTTGTGTGGTATTACAACTTTTAGTACGTCTGTGTGTTCTACAGAATCGAAGTGTTTTAAGGTAGGATTAATTCGATGTTTGGCGTATTAACCATTTGTGGATTTGTGCTCTGTGCAAAATATAAGCGTACGTTACTAAAAATATGGACAGCCTTTGTACCAGCAAATAAATAAATAAATATAAATAAATAAATACATATATATTTATATATTTATACATTATATATCCAATACCATAACTCCCGCCGTACACTTTGCACACCGTCATTTGCGCACTTTTTTTTTTCGAGAGAGTGCATTAACTTTGGAGCACAGCTAAAAAAAAGGGGGGGGGGGTGCAGCTGTGGTTGAAAGTTAGACAATTACTGTATTGTTTCCCCTTATATGTACTCTCGCGAAAATAGCAAAGTGTGACGGTGCACATTAAATCAACAGACAATCAAGATACTCTTCTGTCCAGTTTCATTCGGGAAACGGATATGATAACTCGTCATTTTTCTTTAAAATAACCTTAAAATGTAAATTTTTTTATTGTTTCTTCAAGACAAAATGTTAACTTAAAGTATTGCAGACTTATTATTATGGATCAAAATGATAAGATAGCTAAAAGGAAGAGACGATCGCGTCATTCACAGCGAGCAAGCAAGACTATAGAAGAAGCAGCAATGTAATACATGTAACAGAAACAACGCACTATAATTAAAAACCTGCCAATTTTGGCGAGTTGTTGCTAGTGTGTGTGTGTGTGTGTATATATATATATATATATATATATATATATATATATATATATATATATATATATATATATATATATATATATATATATATATATATGTATATATATCTATATATATTTATATATATATATTTATATATATATACATATATGTATAATGCTTCTTGAGCATCGTCACGATGAATTAGCAGACGAAAATACATGTGTATGTCAGCGCCAAACTGTGCCCTATGTTGCCTGATATTATGTTTATGATATGTTGACTCACAGACTGGTGAGATTCGTTAGAGTTGGAAGGATGAATGCCGTAATGGAACTACAATGTAATTTATACTGGAGTGTACTTTTCAATTAAAATATTCTTCAATGAATTATTAAGTCGTCAACTATTGGCTTATGAGATTAATTATGCCGAGGACTTGCATTCATAAGTTGGACTTATGAACTTAACATTTCAAGTATACTCTAGAGTACTTGGTTCGGATAATTACTAATATTTGAGTGCATATGCATCTTTTAATACTATTGGGGAACCCCCCAACAAAGTGTATTGAACTCCCCAACATCTGGCAGGTCAAGCATGCAAAAGTCTTCAACACATACACAGTAAGAAAATATGACAGAAAATAATAAGCATCCTTTTACAAGCAACAAAGTATATGTTTGAACGGAGCGTGCTACGAGGAAAAGTAGTAAACAAGTTAGAAAAAGGATATGGTGTACTATTCTTTTTTGGTGCGCCAGGTCGGACAGGAAAAATATGTCTTATTTATTTGGTTCGTGCTAAAACTCGGAAGCAAACTGACATTTCTTTCTCGATTGCAGCATAATAAATAACAGGATTTTGTGTGGAATACAGCTCAACACATTCATTCGGTCTTTTATAATATGAGTATTTTAATTTTATATACACGCGTTAATAAAACAGACGGAAATTGTGTCTTGGATAAACAAAGCGTGCCACGACAAAATGGCGCAAACATTTAAAAATAGCAATGCTTAGCAAAATTTTAAGACCTAATAGCTTGCCTTTTTAATAGGTCTACTGTAGCAGACTTCCTCAGAAAGACAAAGATTCACATAAATAAACCTCCAACCAATATTAAACACATGCAAGTATAGACACAGCAAAACTTCTGAACAACAAAACAATCTGAATAATAACTAAAATATAAATACATCGTCGAAAGGAATATTACAGTGCAGCACATAGAATATACACAATTAAAAAAAAAAAAAAAATCACAGAAAATGATGAGCGTCTAGATTCAAGAAACAATGTATATCTCTGAACAACGCGTGCTGCGAAGAAAAGTAGCAAACACGTAAAAAAAAAAGGAAATGGCGGACTATTCTTTTTTGGCCCGCCAAGACGAACGAGAAAATTTGTCTTTTTAATTTGCTTGTTGAAAAAAACAGAATGAAATCGCTCTTCAGGTTGAACCATCAGGAACAACAATATTTTGTAGTTCGGCTTGCATTTGCATTTACTATAAACAAGGCCCATGGATAGTCACTTAAAGCAGCAGACATCTTAAAATAAAATCAATTTTCACTCGAATATCAAAAGTTTGATTTTTACATTTTCATAAGTTTCCTAAAACGTTACTAGGTACACCGGGTACTTACAGCTAGTAAATTAATATTTTGCTGTATCACCTTAAGCTGGGGGCTCCTAAAATGGGAGTCGAAACCTTTCCTCACAGAAGGCGCAGAGAATAATAAGTTCATAACAACTTAGATGATCACAGTTGTTATGCTTGCTCCTGTCAGGCTCCCTGATAAATAAGCATCATGCTTCTATTTATATCTCTGCCAAGAGTAATCTTGAGCGAAGGTTGATACCTTCGAAGACCCTCATCCTTTTACACAAAGTTTACCCATAGTTGGACCACTACTGCAGAACAGAGGAGACAACCCTTGACAAAAGGTTAGCACATAACAAGAAGTCTTGGCGCGTATTTGTTGAAGGCATATGCTTCAAGAGCTTTCGACTGGCAGAGTGATTAGAGCGCTGGTCTCTTGCAGCAAAGATGCAAGGTTCGATTCACTGTATCGTCTCACTCCAGTCTACCCAGCTGTAAATGGGTACCTGACTTTACTCTTGAATTAGCGAAGAAAAAGGCAGCGAGGATTGAAACTAGTTCTCCCCCCCCCCCCGCCCTACTTCCCCATGCTGGATCTAGTATAGTGAGGTCTCTAACGCTTCACTCCCTTACGGCAGTATGTGATATTGACTACCTTTACTATAACTTTACCTAAGTTCCATAGGGTACTGCAAACTGGTGTTTATCCTGTGAATAGAATACCTGGTTCAACCTCTTGTGGGTTTTATTTGGGTATATAATGTTGTTTATTCTACTTTGTATAATACATTTGTTGTTTTTCTTGTGTTGGTTCTTACAGGGTACAAGTTCTCGGGCATTTGTTGTGTTGTGTCGGTAGTGATTGCGGTTTATCCCCTTACGTGCTATATCATGATTCTTGTTTTGGTAACATACAATTTTAACGTGTTGTGTAGTTTTCTGGGTAAGTCAATTTTTAGCACAGCTTCTAGCGATAGTTGTGGTGAGTTTTGTGCTTTCAAATATTTTATGAATGGTCTTCTTTGCTGTTCATATTTCTTGCTTGTTAGCAGATAATATGCTGTATAATGTTTCTCAAGACATGTTCCACAGTAAGGTTACTCTATCAAAAATAATAATGTTTCTAGTTGCAATCTAATTAGTTTTTAATTGTAGGGTATTTTTGGCTCTCTAGATATCTGACATGTTCGTTTTGGACCTTTTACCAGTTTATATCCTTACAGGCCCAAATGCTTCAATAAATAATATACTGAGGCAGCCATTACGCCTCATGCGCTTACTTCTACCGCTAAGTAGTTAATTTTAATAGCTGTGCTGTATTTTTAAACGTTCAGAAATATTAATTTGTTCTTTCTCTTTCATCACTTTCAGGCCACTCCCGGTTGCCAAGCAGGATCAACTCTAGCCAAACAAATTATTCACTGCCAAGGAAACAACGGAGCGTGCAACATTAACATAGCAAGGCATTTTATGATACGATGTGGCCACCAGACAAACTTCGCTTTAGTATACTATGAATGTATACCAGGTAGTCATACAGCATGTGTGCCAGACAAGAATAGGTTCTTTGTGTAGATCTTATGTTTGTTTATATTTTTTCTGCAATATGTGGAATATATTTCCACACGTGCAACCGCAGCTGGAGCATATGAACTCCTCTGTCGTAGGCTTCCTGCAACGGATTCCAAGTTCTTTAAGATACGCTTTGGAGAGGAGGGGAAGAACACAGATTATCATGTTATTGTTTCAGTAACATACATTTCTTACGCATAGAATTCTTTTCTGGTCTACTTTGAGCTTCATTAAAAAGTTCATTGAACTGGTTCATATGTGCCTATTGTTTTTCAAGAATAAATATAATTGTTTATTTAGTTTACGTTAACTTTGATCGCCTACTCAACTAGGCATGGTATTTGAAGAAGATGAAGAAGAAGAAGAGGAGGAGAAGGAATGAGGAGGAAGAGGAAGAAGAAGAATATGATGAAGAAGAAAAGGAAGAAGAAGAACTAGAAGAAGACGACGAGGAAGAAGAATAAGAAGAAGAGGGAATTTTTATGACAAATCTTCTTCAATGGATGCTAGAAAGAGATGTCTTCAGTGCTATATAGAGCCAATATTGTCACATGGGAGAAAGTCCTGGACAGTCAGTAAACAATCAGGAACAAACCCTGAAGATTGCTGACATATATACTTCATTCATACGTACGTAGATTCACACATACATGCATACATCTGAGGTAGTATATGTTATAAAATATATTCACTACTTTCTCCTCCTTTAGCCACAAAACTTGTAAATATATGCAGCACTACAGACTCAGATGTGTCCGACGCCCTGGTCATGACGTCACCAAACTATCCCATGAGTGCCACCGCCCCACGATCTACAGGTAGCACCGACATAATCACTTGCGAATGTACCCTCAGAGCGCCCTCCAACTCTCGTTTGGAACTAGAGTATCTCAGGTGAGTGTTTACCAGATTAACTAGTTGATAGCATTACAAGGCAGTCCTCGTTCTGGTGTCCCCACGGTAAGAGAAATGAATGAAAGAAACAAAAAGAAGAAGAAAACACACACATGGGGAAGGAAATTATATATAGATATGAAAAGGGTACAAAAAACTTGCAAAGACCTTGAATGGATAGCACAGGACAGGACAGGAAAGTTTACATATATTTGTTGAAGGTCTGTGTGTATGTCTGTCTATGTGTCTGTCAGTCCACCCGTCTGTTAGTCTGTCTGCCTACCTACATGCCTGTCTGTCTGTTTGCCTACCTACCGGTCTGTCTACCTACCTACTTATCTAGTTGTCTGTCTGTCTGTCTACCTACCTACCTGTCTGTCTGTCTCTGCCTGCCTGTCTACCTTACCGTATGTCTGTTCATTATCTTTTTTGCCATCACAGCCTGTTTCTACTGAGCTGAGCCTGGTGTGATTCAGTTCGTTAATTGGAGTCAAGGGGCACCTTTTGTTTATCTTATTTTGATTGAAAGTCTGCGATATAAGAATTCTTAATTCAGACCAACTGAAGCTGTTGCTGATTGTATAATAGTTGCTTCTCGTCATAATTTTCATTTGTGCATCTATGGAGTATGGGGCCACCATTGAAGATAGACCCCTTGCAGGAATCCAATACTAATCATTCGCATGCGCTCGTAGCAGTGGTTTCTATGGCAACTTGTTTTACAAGATGGACTTCCCAGCCCCATGCACAACCTCATACTAATCGCACATCCTATATATAAAATCCCAGCTTTTTCTATCAGTACGTAACGCTAAGGGATGCAACTTTGGTTGAAAGTTAGACATTAATTGTATAGTTTCCCTTATAAGTACTCTCCCGAAAATAGTAACACTTACCAAAGAAGAATGCGCAAATGACGGTGTGCACAAAAATATATTTATAGAATGTGTGATCACGTATACACACATTGGGATCCTCGCTGCTGATACGTAGTTCGTGTACTCTATGGTGATGCACAGCGGTGCACAGCGGTTTTTTAAATACTTTTGAATAAGTACGTAAAATTGCCGTTAGGTATTGGTGCTGTTGAATTTAACTCCCGTCTTATGACGGCTGTTACAGTAATTGTACTGTAATATCTAAAGGTGCGAAAGTCTTATTCTTTCTTGGTCTCTTCGGAGATCCCCAGAATCGCTGGATGTCAATTGGTTACTGTATTCGAATATCTTCTTCTTCGTCCACCCTCAGATGTCGACTTGAATAAGTTCAAAGAAAGCAGTGGTCAGCCTGAGGTTGGTTAAGTCTCCGTAGATTTTCTCCAGGAATGGTACTGGTGATGGCCATATTCGTTTTCTCTGTTCCTCATATGTTGGGCACCTTTGAAGCAGATGTCCGGCAGTCATTTTATCGGTGCCACAGTCACACTCATCAGTAGTTCCTATCTTTAATTTATTGAATAGATGGTATCTCAATCTGTTATGACCTGTGCGAAGTCTGAAGATTACCACTTGTTCACTTCTGCTGAGCTGGTAATACGGTATTCGTATATATCTTCAGGACTCACCTCCCAATAACAGGAACCATGTGTGAAGGTGACATGCTCCTTCTAGAACGTCCTGATCCGGTCAACGACGGACGTTATCTCATGGAACATGAAATCTGTGGACACAACGTTAGCAGTCAAGTCATCATCCCAGACAACATTCTCAGGGTCACCTTCTTGACTGGCGCCCCACTCGCGGAAGGAAAAACCGGGTTTATGGCAAAGTTCAAAGGTGAGATTCGTTAAAATGGATGTGGACCATAAGACATGGTAAGTAAAGATGATAAATTAAACAAGTAAACGAAGACAACACGTTTTATGAACAATTTGTATTCTTCTTCAGAGGCGTTTCTAGAACATTTGGCAGACAGGGCGGATCCTACCTATGGGATCCCTCGGTCATATAGAAACACACTTGCAAGTATATTTTTCACAAAACTATAGTTATAGTGTTCGATGGCACCCCCTTCTTGGCCTTTCCTTGGAGTGGACCACCTCCCTTGCACCCTCTTAGTACGTCACTGTTCTTCTTCTTTCTCCTTTCAACTCCCAAAGAAATACAGGTCTTCAACAAACTTATAACAAGTTTTCATATCCCATGCCATCAGCTCAAGGTCTGTCCATGCCTTCGTCATCCCCTTCATGTCTGTCCCTAGTTCTCTTTCCCCTGTGTTCTTTGGTCTTCCTCTCTCTTACCGTGTGGATTCCAGAATGTGGTGGGGCGCTGTTTGAAATATATTGTGTGTTAATAGCTTCCCCTGTCCACACTTGAAATATATAATGATTATGTTAATTTATATTTGATTGCTCCTGCTGTTGTTTCATATTAATGCTCGTTACTCTGTTACGTCCAAAGTGAAATCTCCCAACGATTATAGTTTTCTTTCATACTCCACAACACAAATGCGGGTTCCTTAACTGACCCAATCAACAATGAGGAACTAAGACAGTCTTCCTTTAGAAATGAACTCGAAATCCTTTAATAACTTATATCCCTTGTAGCATACATATCCGTTCGTCAAGATTAATCCTTATTTACAGAACATCATCATTACAGTATTAATTCTATTCCAAGAGTATTCATTCTCTTGTACCCACCACATCCTTTAAGAAAGATGAACACTTCGTAATTGGTTCCCAATGGAACTTAAATGAAAACACAGCCAAAAACAGCTGCCACAAAGCGCAAGGCTTTCCTCAACACCTTGGCCATACACATAACAATAATCTACGTCAATTTCTGAAGCGCATCATTTTCAATATTCCAAATAGTGCCGCATTTATCAGCACTGACTCAAACTCTATAAATCTAACATGTGGTGTGCATGGGCAGACACCACACAACAAGGACTGTCTGGTAATGTTATCAACTGCTTTTCTTAGTGTGTGTCCTATCCATCTCCAGAATCGTCTTCTCATCTCTTGTTGGACTAGCGCTTTTCTGGTTCTTGTCATTTATTCCTTTTATAACTGTTACCCAATGCACTAAAAAGAAGAAAATAAATTTACCTGACATTTTATTGCATGGAATAAAATTGGATGGCCCAGATATCATTAAGGTAATGTTCACCTTTAGCCCCACCGATGTCCTATTGTAACTTTTCGTTTACTTTGTACTTGGAATCGGAGTTTACAAGTAAGGAAACATTCGTATCTAGTGGTGTAGATATTTTCCTATAACTGACCTCGAAACCCTCGAATCGGTCGGTTGGATAGGAGGGTTGATCAGAGAGTTAACAAGTCACTATCGTAAAACAAGCGATTGTTACCGAAACAGAACCAGGCTCGACAGTAAACATGACTCATAATTTGTGTCATCTCTCGGTTAAAATAGGTCTCCAAATAAATGCCTCTAAAACTAAAGCTATGAACTTTTCTAACGAGACCTTTGATATCATCTTGAACGGGGAAAAACTACAGAAAGTTGAAAGTTTCAATTATTTAGGCAGTAAAATGACTCAGGATGGTGACACAACAAGAGAAATCCATACTAGAATTGCTTTGGCAGCTAGCGCCTTCAATAGATTATCTAACATTTGGAAATTACGATCATTGAATATACATACCAAGCTTCGTCTGTTTTAATTTCAAATGTTATCTCAGTGTTAACATACGGCTGTGAGAGTTGGAAAATAACAAAATCATTGGAGAACAAGCTGAATACATTCGAGAACAAATGTCTTAGAAAACTCATGAACATCAGTTGGAAAGAATTCAAGACTAATCGACAAATAAGAGAAGACTCTAGGCAGAAATATGTCTCCGACTATATAAGAAAAGACGATGGTCATATATCGGTCATGTCCTACGAATGCAAAACAACAGAATACCACTACAGGCGCTCACTTGGGTTCCTGAGGGTAAGAGGAAAAAAGGAAGACCAAAAGAAACACTCAGAAGAACAATAATAAGAGAAGGAAGAACGTTGGGCCTAAATAATGTGCAAGAGCTAAGAGGAGTGGCGTCACAACGTACAACCTGGAGAGCACTGGTTTCTGCCTTATGCGCCGTGTTTGGTGCTTAAAGAATTTATTATTATTATTATTAAACATTCGTACGAAATACGAATATCATAAATGATGATCCTCCGGTGGTCACGACAGTAAATAATTATAATCACAACGTTACAAAATTAATAAATAAATATAATTAATTTGTTTGTAAGATAATGACATGTATTGACTTTAAAACATACAGAAATATTTTAAGATACCTGTTAGCTCCCCAAGGAGCATAGGCCTTCAACAAACGCATGCCAAATCCTCCTGTCAGATGCCATTCGCGCGAGGTCTTTCCACGAATTCCTCTTCTTTTTCAGTTCTGTATCTAGTTATCTTGTGTGTGTGTGTGTGTGTGTGTGTGTGTGTGTGTGTGTGTGTGTGTGTGTGTGTGTGTGTGTGTGTGTGTATTTTTTTTTTTGGGGGGGGGGTTTACCTCTGACTCTCTTTAATAATTATAATCAGTGTGATTATATATATAAATATATGTATAAAACACTGTGATTATAATTATTAAAGAGCATATACAGTATATATACTGTATAAAGGTAAAGATAGTCCCATAGCAGATACTGCCGTAGGAGAATGAAGTGTTAGAGACTTCACTATACTAGGTCCAGCATCAAGAGGTGGGGTGACCAGTTCCCTTCCTCGATACTTTTCCTTCCCTAACTCAAGAGCAAAGTCAGGTATCCATTTACAGCTGGGTAGACTGGAGCGCGATGATACCATGAATCGAACCCATCACCTTAGCCACGAGAAGTACGCGGCACAAACAATATGCTGCAGCGACAGAAACACAAAATTCATATCGTTTCCCGCGTTACATCTTGATTAAAAAGTGGATATGGATATCGTACGAATGTTTGCTTAAAGTCGATGTACAAAGTAAACGAAAAGTTACAATAGGACATCGGTGGGGCTAAAGGCGAATATTACCTACCGTTTCGTTTTGATGAAGGAAGAGAGCGTTGAAAAATGGTTTGGGAAATTTGCATGAATTTCGATACAGACTATATGTCTTGGTTGAAGGGAGGTAAGGTGAGTGATGGAAGGCTTTTTGAAAAGGGAAGAAACTCCACAATTTCGGTTGGTAGATAATAAGTTTGGATTTGGGTTAAGCAGAGATAGTAGATCGCAATAAGGAAGCTGAAATTTTTCGGTCATATAAAAAGACTTAATAGTCTGGAAAAAACAGTGATGGAAGGCATGGTCCCTGGAAAAAGGGGAAGGGGTCGACCTAGACGACGGTGGACCCAGGACATCACAGAGAGTCTGAACTTGTCTTTGGCTGATGCAGGTCGACTTGCCCAGAATCGTGATGCGTTCAGAGCAGCTGTAATGGAGACAACGTTCTGGAAAGAATACGTCACATGATGATGATGAGAGATAGTAGGTTATCAGTTATGGTTTAGAAAATTAGCATGTATGATTTTGGCAGTAAGCTTGTAAAGAAGAGGATATGGTATTCAGTTAAAAACAGCAAAGGGAGATAATGTAGGATTGGGTCCCTTGCGGGTTTTGAGTGAGTTGGAAAAAAAAGTACGCACGGGAAAGTTGAGATGCGTGAACACAGTTTAGGGGGAACAAAGAAAAATGAGAACGGGGTTATTTAGGGCAGTTGATTTTGAGACGCGCTATGCGTAGGAAGGAAAAAGGGTTTTCTCGCAAGTGTTAAAGTTAGACTTGAGAAACGCGCCCAGCGTAATAGATGTGTGAGAAAACATACTCAGTCTTAGATGATTAGCAAGATTTATGCTGTGAGAAATAGAGTGTATAGAAAAAGCTCAGTACATTATGTACCATAAATTTGGTGTACGACAGTATTTTTATGGTGATAGTATTTTATTCTGAGGACATGATAGTTGTGAAAGAAAAGAAAGTGTATTTCGTTTGAGAACAAAACCAGGTACGTTGAACACTTTTATATATCAGTAACATGTGTAGCTCAGTAGACCAGGTCTGAGCAGAGAAGAATAATAGACGAAAATCTTGGCAAAGTGACAGCCCTGGCGGTAAGGCCAGTTTTCTCTCAGTGAGATATACCAAGAGACATATGAAAAGAATAACATAAATAAAACAAACAGTCAGCACGGAAGAGAGACAAGAAGTTTCTACCTGAAGAATTAAATGACATTGTGATAGCTGAAATAAGCAAGTAGTAAGAAGACAAGAAATTGCAGTTTTGAATATTGAATACTTTTGTTGCTGAAGAAGCTGTTGTTATGAAAGACTGCTAACCTTGTTAATAAAGTTCAACCTTTGACATCTTCACTGTTATTACTAAGGTAAATTCGTTTGAAGCAACAGAGAGTATGAGAAAATATCTTAGTCAGTCTGAGAGAAGGAAGTTTGTCACATTTACCTTACAACAAAACTATCTACTGAAAGGGCAGTGGTCCGAACCTTCTAATACGATCCACGGCCACACTACGTTTACGTATCAAAGAGATAGATGTTTGTGAAACATTACTTTATTTCTTTACACGAAAACTACAAGACCAGGCATACTACAAATTTTTGTAGGAACGGCCTGTTGCTCATTGTCTTGTGTCTTTTCGTTCATTTTTCCTGATCTTTACTAATATAAACATTCAAAAACATTAGCATTCACGAAATGTCGCAATCAATCCACACATACATTCACAAATACAATGTTGTACCTGGGGGTCACTGATAAATACAAAAAGAAACATGGTCTACTTCACCTCGGCATGTCGTACCAGGCGACCAATATGTAATTGTGCATATCCTGCCCACCTCATCATATCAAAAAAAAAAAAACCAATTGCAATGTCCGCCAACAGATCCTTTATGTTTCTTGGTACCCACATATATTTTTCCATATTTATTTGTCTGTGTACAACCGGTGTATTTAAAACAAAAATGGTTTTATTGCAATTTGAAAAGAAAACATTTTTGTCTTAAGTATGTTATTTAAGATATTTAAACAGGAAAAGCTGCACCCACTGCAACACACACGTACGTATACTCAAGAAAGCCGAAAAGGGGAGTTTGCATTCTGAAATAACTTTGGTGTACAATCTCAGAACAAAGAACACTTGAAGATATCGCCTGGGCGAGATATGGAGAGTCCCCCGGGTTGAAGGATAGTGGCCATTGTGTGCTGCGTAACGCTTTTCTCTTTGGCTGGGCAGGTTTCAACTAACAATGTGATAGTTGAGCACATTAGCCTAGAGCAGCCATAAGGGCGGCTAGACACACTGGCACGACGAGAAAGATCCAAGTTAAGAGTGGTCATTTTGTAATCACTTTCGTTTACTATCATAGTGACCCAATGGGCCGCGTATCAGATATTAAGCTGATAAGAACATATTTTTTTTTCCCAACTGATCTTTATTCACATACAACTTCAAGGACATGTACGTTCTCAAGATGTATATACATAGTTAAAACAAAAAGGTAGTCCCATAGCATATACAGCCGTAGGGAAGTGAAGTGTTAGAGATTTCACTATACTAGGTCCAGCATCGAGAGGTTCCCTTCACCGCTGACATTTCCTTCCCTAACTCAAGCGCAAAGTCAGTAGACCATTTACAGCTGATTAGACGGAAATGTGCTGATACCGTGAATCGAACCCGGCACATTTGCCAGCGCTCTAACCACTCTATCAGTCGGACGGACGCTCTGAGGACAGTAGGACTTGCATAAATATATTGAAGGACTGCACTCCTTGGGCAGCTGATGGGTAATAGCTGCATGAAATCTCGACCATCTGTGGTAAACTAGTGGTAATAGCTGCATGAAATCTCGACCATCTGTGGTAAACTAGTGGTAATAGCTGCATGAAATCTCGACCATCTGTGGTAAACTAGTGGTAATAGCTGCATGAAATCTCGACCACCTGGGTAAACTAGTGGTGATGAAGATCGTTAGTAACAATATGTACGGAAGAGAAAGTAAGCGGAGAAAGCGGGAGGGGAGATTTCGTTTACTATTAAAAGGGAAATTATCATCCAGCATGCTGACAGAATTGCGGCCCTTGAGATGTAGATATATAGAAGAATGAGGAACGTCACGTGGAAAGAGAAGGAAACAACTAACAAGGTCATAGAAGACCGAGGAATGAAACGAGAAATAATGAAGGAGATAAAAATTAGACAGCTAAAGTAAGACATATCACCTTACTGAAAACCATAATAGAAGGCAGAGGTGAAGACTAACGAGCAAGAGGAAGCGTTATAAGTGGAAAGATAACACCTATAGATGGCCAGGAAAGAGTCTATCAGAGTGCACCATCAAGACAAGGAGCAGAAGACTGGAGATCAACTGCAGCCAAACTTCGATGTGAAAATGGCACCTGACGATTGTGATAAAGTTCACTCCGTCTTCACCCTCCCTCTCAAATTTCACCCCCCTTCCTAAATCTATAAAACGCATTTTACAAGTTATAAACTTCATTAGATTAAAAAAAAAAAAATTGAAAAGGGGCAATATATATAACTTACAATAAACATTGGCAAATGTGTGACTTTTTATGCTAGCATATTTAGGAAAAGCGGTACAAATCCCCTAATAAAATCATTTACCCATCCCATCCTATTAATTATTGACGATTGTTGCCAAAACGATAGACAAAACAAGCGAGTAATGCGTTTTAGCATTGGAATAACTAAGGCTATCGCCTTTTCAAAAACTGCAAACGATCGACGCAGATGCGAAGGTATAAACACAAAGCGTTGAAGTCACTTTCGCAAAAACACACACACACACGGCAGCCCGCGTTTCCTGCCTCTAGTTTTTTTTTCTGACGAAATCCGAAAAAGCGTGCAAAACTAACTTGTTAACGCAGTGCTTGGTCTTCAAAGGACATAGAGAGGGGACAAGGGGGAGAAAAGAAAAAATATCTCGCCTACTTGCAAATTTGAAATTGACCCTATGGGGCAGGGCTACTAGTGGCAAAAGTGAATTTTAGGAAATGGCTTTCTGTATAAACTACAACTAAGATCTTGAAAGATAGAATAAATATTATTGAATATAGTATCCTTCATATTCTTTTATAATAACTTAGATGAACCTTAGAAGACTTATTTCATTAATATGGGGGTACAGTACAAGAAAACCATAAATAACGAGAAAAATATAAAGATGCAAATAATGATAAAGAAGTACATAAAACTTATCTAGAAATGTAGAGGATAATGGTCTGAGTAAGAATTACTTTCTGTCTTTAAAATCGCTCCATAACTAACAAAGATATGGTAAAAAATAAAAATTGTGACAGACTGACAGACGCATAAATAACTCAGGTTTGAAAATCCTCGCCCAAGTCAAATATTTTTGACTTGATTTGATTGGCCACCCCACTAGTTAGGAAAAGGGGAGGTAAAAGCTGCAGATTTGCCAGCCAACGCGAACATATTACTATTTAGTGAGAGTAAAAGCAGACTCGCAAACGTATTGATAAACACCCACAAAATGTTTGGGATTTTCAAAAAAGAGTCTAATATTTGACGCGTTGTTCCATTGGCTGGCAGAATTGATAATAGCAAAAGAATACAAGGTTAGGAGGCCATTTGAAAATAAAATTCTGACACAGTAAAGATGAGAGCAGAGGTGAAGCTTCTGAAAAGAAATTCTTTACAGTCTGGACAAAGGCAGATCTGAAGTGTGCCATTATTTGCCAGTCATCTTTTACTTGTGTAAATAAATTCATTGAATTGCGGTAAGAGAAATGTTTTATTAATATTATTATTAATGTGTAGAGGCTAACCCAGAGCGGGGCCCACACAAATTTTGTGTTGTGCGACTTAGCCATTGTGGAAGCTTATGACATCCTAGGGAGCAATACATGCCTGAAGCAGATTATAAAGACATGGAAGTAAATTGTATTTGAATAATTAACTATTGTCATAATTAAATATTATTATAATAAGACCAGGAACTACTGGCAGTCTTATGCAGGCCTCAGTGTTCAATGAACACCTGAAAACATGCCTAGGATGCTTACAAAAATAAATCATAAGAAGAAGATGGTATACTCCATCTGTGTGTGTATGGAAGCAAACTAAGGTTTAAATACCAGTGGCGTAGCAGCCATATGGAAGCAGAATGTGTCACAGTGTAAGGTGAAGTCAAATAAATTCGGGGCTGGTGCACTTGGTTGCACACGAGGCTGACCCCATATTGTTAAATGTGGTTAGTTGTGGAAATTAATAGCCAGCATATAAAAGGGCGGGGATGTCCTTTTGTTGCAGGGTTTCATTGCCTGTTACAAGCTGTAATAGGAGATCTACTTAGACTTTATCTGAGGAAAGTGAAGGCCTCAGCAGAGCTGTTACTGCACATGTTAGCCAGAGAAAGACTTCTGGGCTGACTTTGTCATAATTTCCAGTATTCTACAGCTGAACTCAAAGAAAAGGTGAACGTATCTTAAGGGCATCCTGTCAACTCATCAATGTGCAAAGTTTTCCAAAAACTTTATCCACATTTTAGCGGGAATGATGTAAATAACAGCCCCGCACAAGATTGACTTTCACCAATTAGACAGTACTATACTATTATGTGAATACATCACCAAAGACAGTTCCTATTATTTGATCTGGACAAAAAATTTTCTTGATTTATTTGGTATATGTAAACTACATTTTCTTCAGTTAAATATTCCTGTCCCAGAAGAACTGTGGTACAGGAAAATAAAATTGTAAAGTAAGTTGATAACTAAAAGTACTGTCTTACTTAAATTCATTGTATTGAGTTACAGTTGTGTGCAAGTTATTATCACAACACCATTCATCAATTACCCTAGACACGTAGCCATATAACATAATAAAATAAAAATAATTCGCAGAGTGAGATCGTAGGGTGGTAGCATTTAGGTACCCTGAGAACATCATCATCAACTATTAGACTCAGGGACCTTCATAGCTGACCTCACTCTGTAGACAATTAATAATTAACATAGTAATATCAAAACCCACCACAACGATGATGATGCCCGCTTACCTGTAACCTATCTACCCACTTACCTATCTATCTACCTACCCTCCTGCCTATCAACCTATCTACCTACCCACCTATCTGCCTACCTATCTACTTACTTACTTACCTACCTACCTACCGACCGACCGATCTACCTACCTACCGATCTATGGCCGACGAACCTACCTACCTACCTACTTACCAACCTTCCTACCAACAAACTTAACTTCCGACCTGCAGAACTGTCTTGAGACCACCGAAGAACACGTGGCGAAGTAAACTAGCTACAGACATGAAAAGAATAAAGAAAACTTGTAAAGGCTTTGAACGAATGGTACAGGACGGACACGACTGTCGTAAATTTATTGAAAGCCTATGCTCATTAGGGAGCTAAAGAATCATGATGATGATGGTTTAACGGATTCTATTGATATCTATTTCACGGATTGTCAATATGGCACCGACTATCATCATATGAAAAATTTGCTGTTCTCCATTTACAGCTTTGTCCGCTGAAGGAACTCCGGAGATCTTCCACGTGTCTTGTGTGAACGGACATTCTGTTGCAGGTCATGATTCCCTGGCCAAACCAGCCGCTAGTAGTTCACACCTGCCTGACCAAAAGTCCTCTACCTCGTCTTCGGTAAAGCCATGCATGTGTTGTGCCTATAGTCTCTTTAAAACCTGCCATCACCATCATAGTCAACTGTCATCATCATCATTATCATAACTACCACCGTTATCATCACCACCACAATCCTACCTTCACCCCCCCCCCCAATCCCCACCACTACCATTATCACCATGAGCATTATAATGCACTTTACCCTCATAGCGTCATCACCACTGCCAACATCCCATTAACATTATTATCATCATCAGGAGCAATATCACTGTCACAATTTTCATCAGCTCTTTATGTCCCATACAGTTTTAAAGTTTTACCAAAATGGGTGCCAATTTCTGTCACTGGAGAAGCTTTAAAACAAGTAGTTTAACGGGACATGTGTGTAATGGTGATGGATAGATTGGCTGTTTCTTTATTCACATAACTGAGGAGTTTTGGGGAGGGGGGGGGGCGATAATTTTTTGAACTAAAGGTTGTTTTGTGACTTAGTGATAAAGGTGGGTGCATGAGCCTAGTTGAGTGATAGAGTGGCCACCCAGAGGGTCAAGTTGATGTCTTGATACTGAAGTGCCGAAATGTGATTTTGATTTGGAGGCGGGGGTGGAATAGCACCAGCATTGCTAACACCAGGAGTGAAGTTGAAAGTCGCCTCCAAGGGGAAGTGAGCTCAGTTCCCAACGCGCGCTGAAAAACAAAACAACAGGAGGCCAACAGTTGGGAAGCATAACCCAATCAGGCCCCCTCCCCTTGAGTGTAAAGGAGATAGAAGGGTCGAAACACTTGTTCTAGGGCGGAAGAACTTCTGATGATCAGATTGCCTCATGTTGTAACGCTCTGAATAGAATTTCCTATAATTATATTTGTTTGTTGTAGGACCAGATGTAATTTAAAGACGCGAAGGTATATTCCGCGTCATGTGTGACTTTTTGCTTGCAGTTTTGTGATTAGAAGTTGATCTGGCAAATTGAGTCCTGGTGCGAGGTGTATCCCGCACTGAAGAGTTGTTGTATTGTCCTGGCCTGCGCCGGATTAAGCCAAGAAGGGACTCTGTGCTTTTTGGTGTCCCCCCCCCCCTTTTTTTTTTCTTATGGGCAAAAATATTTTTTTTTTAAAAACTCCTTAGCATGATGATGGTAAATACTAGTATTATTAATAGATTGGTATATTAGTTTGTTAGCAGTGCTTACCTCTTTTATTAGTAATTATTTTTTTTATTAATGTTTATTAATATTATTATTATTAAAAATATTATTATTAACTCTTAGTATACGAGATCAAAAACCACGTTTTTAAGAGCTAATTTCATAGAGTACTTTTTCAGACATGACTACCTTTACAGATTTTGCAATAAATAATTTATTTATAAAGATAACATAAAGTGTTATATATCAAAATGTGAAGAAATGAAACCCCTATATAATGCACTTAACTAAATTGTTCAGTGGTTTTAAACATGCATTCACCTATACATTTTCGCTATTGACACGGAAACCGTCTAAACCATCTCGGCCTTTTAGAAAGGCCGGCCGTAAAACGGGGATCGATCGTCGGCCTTTCTAAAAGGCCGCTCGTATAGTAAGAGTTAAGGTAAACAAAATATGTTATTTCCTCGCTAGATTTTGCCGCTGTGCATTGCGTCTTTTATGCTATTTTTGTTTTTACTAACTGCTTAGAACGTTATGAATACGATTGTAAAGTGCAAACATTTTCTTTTTGTATATAAATCTATGCATTAAAAAAATTTTTAAACTTATGCATGGGCCACAAGGCTTCAGCCTAATGGATAATCTGGCCCTGGCTTGGTGTGGTAGTAGAAGCCACTATGTGAAATTATAATAAGCGATATTTCATGAAGCCAATTACTAGCCTGAGTTTGCATGCCAGCCATATTTGCTATTATATTATAGCAGGAATTAGTTGTTAAGTGTATTTCTGTGATCCCTGTGTAATTCCCGAGGGTCTCTGAACTTCTGGCCGGCAACCTCCTCATGTAAAAAGAATAGCCACAGAAACCATTGCTGCAAGACTACGTGATTCAGTGGTGCAAGCTTAATACATGGGCCCAGTTGTCTTTTTGGCTTCATGCTCCGTACAAAGCGCAAATCAAAATGAAGATTATGATGATGGTGATTGTTACGCTTCCATTTGTACACAGATTTGCGTTCACTAATGAGGGCATTGCTGTGCGCAAATGAAGCAGGCACTAAAACGCATCGCTATTGAAACAGCACCCCTGAAATTAATTATGACGTCAGGGTAAAAAAATATGTGTCGTCTGCACTTCTGCATGATCAGAAGTAAGGTCACTATTCGGTCTCTTTTGGACGGTGTTCGTCAATGTGGATGGACGTGTGTGCCTGTGAGCTCCTACTTATGTGTTGGAAGTCCGATAATCTTCATGCTTCTTTGAGAATGATTGATACTATGCGTGCCATTGATTCGAGTGTGTACTGAAGGATAAGTACGGTGAACATTTTACTCACTTTTGACGATCTCGTCGAATTATATTATTACGGACATACGGCCTCACAGAAGACAGATTGCATATTTCTCAATGTGTCATAACGGTCAAGCATGTACGGCCTATGAATTATCATGTGCTTGCATTTTATATGATGTGGAGCAATGTCTCAAGTGTTCAATAAATTGTGGAAAGTTTACCAGTGAGTAAGCTGCACTCATTCGTTGACTTCTAACTGTTATGCGTTCTGTTGGACATTTTATATCTACTGAACTTGAACCCACATGTGATGAAAACTAACCGTAACAGTGATATTTCTGTGACTGTAGATACGGTGTTTTGTCAAGTTTATTCAAGTTGTGAGTCACCTGGCACTATACCTTTCTGCATGATTCAACGAGCCATGAAATAATTCACTATTTATTTGTGGATTTTTGTCTTCTTCTATGGGGCAATCAGTAAACGTATTTAACTCTTTAACTCCGGAACAACGCTCAGAGCGTTGGTCATATTTGACAGCCGTGCCAAAACAACTCTCTCGGCGTTGTTTTTAGTCTATTATGAATGAAAATTACGGCACAGGGTGGAAAATAATTTAAACCCACTATAAAATTACAGCTGAACATCTGCTGCAAAGGTGGTCAATATGTGAAGAACAGAGAAAGCTAATATGGCCGAAACCAGCACTCCTCCTGGACAAACTTTATGGCGATACCAATAAGCTCAAGCTGACAACTGCTTTCTTTAAACATTTTCAAGTCGACGTCTGAAAGTCTACGAAGAAGAAGAAGGAACCCGCAAAACGAAAAACACAGAATTATAAGATAATATTCATACCTAGTTATTCATACAAACACAGTGATTGAAAAAGAATACAAAAAATTGAAGTTAATGCCCCAAACTCGAAGGTTATAGAGGAAACATAGTCATAAATAACCTATTCCTTTAAGAGATACTATCTCATGATGAAATTATAAAATGATTGTAAACTGACTGAAGATTACCCACATGTGTTTACGTCTTAAATTCAACAAATAAAATCGTTTTATATGATGTACAACGGAGATAAAAGATAATATGTCTGTAACCAAACTGGAGTAGCAAGCGGACGTAGGGAGAGAAATGTATCATTTCTTGGCATGTGATACTTTTGTGGGATGGGAAGAGTTAACTAACATGTGATATAGTCGTCCTATTCCTTATCGCCCTGTCCCCTTTTTAATCATCGTTCTTATTTTATTTCAATGTATCACTTGTGCTGTCTGTGTTAAGTATTTACACATAGGTAAAATCCTTCATTTATGATTTCGGGGGCTTTTTTCTTTATCGAGATCCGGGAAAGAAGCTAATGTTTTGGGGAAATAGAAAACTCTTCATGATTTATCAGAAAACACTATCTAGTGGAGAGCATTCCCCTTCTCTTTTTCTTGTCCGTATCTCAAATAGATCTGTGTCTTTCTTAACGAGTCAATTCCTGGAGGTCTTCTTGGCAACATTTCATAGGCCATCCTCATACTGTAGCGATCCGACCATTGTGGCACCGCCCAGTATACCATAGACGACTACACCGGATACTATTATCAACGTCATTAACTGTTATAATCATTAAAAATACTGCAACAACTCGCCTTCACCATCATCAAAACTGCAACCACAATCACAATTTTCATGAAATACACGTTTTTTGGTATATTTTTGGACAAAGCATTTGAATATTGTACAAAGTACCGAAATATTAAGCAGAGACCAATGCACAATTGAAACTTATTACTCGCGTTAGAAGAAACCAATTCACTTTCTTGGGGCATGTTATAAGATGAAGGCTGGAAAATATTGTTTGTAACAACAGGAAAAGTTGAAGAAAAAAAAAATAAAGGTCGACAAAGAGCGTACTTACTGGACAGTCTGACGTCATGTCATGGAATGAAGTCAAGAGCAGAAATGATAAACCATACTGGAGACAGGAAGTTATGAAAGGACATCACTGCCTACGCGACCGCGACCAAGCATGGTACTTGTAGCAGATGAAAAAAAAAAAAAAAAAAAGAAGAAGCGGTGGCGTACGTACAAATATTCACAGTATGTGCTGCAAGAGCGTCCGTGAAACCCGAGTGTCCTCGAATGGGATAGTCAAAATTAAACAGGTCGCTGTATTATGCTGAGACTAGTTGAAATGTGCCCTGAAGATGTTGATCCGAAGTTTCTTCACAATGACCTTCGACTTTTCTTGTATTTTAAGTAAAAATGTCCTCTTTCCAATCTACTTAAAGCAAAGCCGCCAACAACACACTGACAACAGCTATCAGAGGTTGAAATCGTTATACGTTAGTGCAGAGACAATGTGCAAGAGCTTCCTCATTTTGACTATTTCGTATGCGTCAGGGCAGCGTTCATTTGGCGCTTTCAAAGGGTTAAGATGTTGTGACTGACACTAGAACATTGAAGTTTTTATTTTGCTAGCTTTTCTTTGTATGTATATTGAGTGATACCCCAGATAGGTCAATGAATGGAGTCTCCAAGACTGTAAATTTGTTACAGGTAATAAGTGTAACAGTGTAACGTTCTCTTCTTATCTGCTTGTTTGTTAGAATTCGTCAGCCCATTCCAGCAGACTTCTTGAGTGGATGAAGGTGAATAATCGGACGCTCCCTGCGAACTTTGACCTGTCCAACCTTCCGGCAAACTTTTTCAACATGACTCGTGAGGAGCTACAGACGCGATTGTTACAAGCCCGGGCACAGTCTCAAAAAATTGTTGGTGCTCAAAATGGGGAATCCGACCCAACACGTGTCAGTGAAGGAGTTGAAGGCAACAGTCTTGACAGCAGCTCTTCAAGTGGTGAGTAGAAATGTGTTGCTGTCCTCATGAATGATAGAATGCGTACTCTCACATTACATCGGAAACTATTCTTTGATGTCCCGCGTGACTATCTAGTCATCGATTTTCTTATCTACACGAGTGTTGTTCTTAAGAGCTGTTAGATTCAGTATCGTTCTCAGATAAGTGAAGTGGTTGATTATGTCTGACCGTCAGACATAATCCTTGCTTCATTGAACATCTCATCACTTCATATTTTCGATAGACTCTCTTGAGCAGACGTACGGTTGCAAAAAACACGCGATGATGTACCCTGTTGATACTGACACGTTTCTTTCTTCACCATTCACCCACATATATATACTTACTTTTCGCTCTATTTCTTCATCAGCTATTTGCGAACTCTTTCTATCTGTCTGTTTTTTTACTTGATTAATTCATTCGCTTACTCTTTCTTTCTTTCTTATTATCTTCATTTCCTCCTATCTGTCTTCTTCTCCTTCCTTTTCCCATCTTATGTAAGGAGAACGTTTGTCTTTTCTTCTAAAAGTCGAGATTTGACATTAACCATTTCTGAATTCTCCAGGTGTTCTGTCAGGAGTGGTGGCATCTCTATCTTCAGTGGTTTTAATCCTAGGCTCCCTTGGCGCTTTCATCTTTTACAGGAGGTAAGTTAAGACAAGGCAAAACAGAGCAGATAACATTAGAGATTTGATAACACCTAACACAAATATGCAGCTACAAAACATTATTTAAGCCGTCCACCCTGGATTGTTTGAGGCCTGGATATTATCACCTTTGCCCGACAGCTCGCCTAGGAGCATAGTCTTTCAGGAAACGCATGTCAAGTCCCTCTGTCCATGCCATGAGTTGCAGATCTGTCCATGCCATGAGTTGCAGATCTGTCCATGCCATGAGTTGCAGATCTGTCCATGCCATGAGTTGCAGATCTGTCCATGCCATGAGTTGCAGATCTGTACATGCCATGAGTTGCAGATCTGTCCATGCCATGAGTTGCAGATCTGTCCATGCCACGAGTTGCAGATCTGTCCATGCCACGAGTTGCAGATCTGTACATGCCATGAGTTGCAGATCTGTACATGCCATGAGTTGCAGATCTTTCCATGCCTTCCCCATCCCTTTCACTTATGTCTCCAGTTCTCGTCTCCATTTGTGTGTTGTTTTTTTTTTGTGTGTGGCCTCCTTCTACCTCTCTCACCCCTGAGGTTTTCAGAGCAAAGACTGCCGTGTACTGCTATTATAATGTTTCATTAATGTGTGTCTTATCCATTGCCATCCGAGGAGACAAAGAAAGAATCCACTGCCCTATTCATTCGAGGAGACAAATAAATAATCCTTTTCACTATCCATCTGAGGAGACAAAGAAAGAACCCACTTCCCTATCCATTTGAGGAGACAAAGACAGAATCCACTTCCCTATCCACCCGAGGAGACAAAGAAAGAATCCACTTCCCTATCCATCCGAGGAGACAAAGAAAGAACATGACTACTGCTCCCGCAGGAACATCGTAAAGGACGAGTAATGTGAGGTTGTGTTTGGAGCAGGCAGCATCATGGTGTAAAATAGATTGCTGCGGAAACCATCATCGCAAGAGCATGTGACTGCTTTTGTGCGGGTTTCCTATAAGAGAACTAGCCGTAGTCATGACTCCAATCTCCTTTAGTTTTCTATAAGAGAACTAACCGTAGTCATGACTCCAATCTCCGTAAGTTTTCTATAAGAGAACTAACCGTAGGCATGATTCCAATCTCCGTAAGTTTTCTATAAGAGAACTAACCGTAGTCATGACTCCAATCTCCGTAAGTTTTCTATAAGAGAACTAACCGTAGGCATGATTCCAATCTCCGTAAGTTTTCTATAAGAGAACTAGCCGTAGTCATGAGTCCAATCTCCGTAAGTTTTCATTTAAGAGAACTAACCGTAGTCATGACTCCAATCTCCGTAAGTTTCCTATAAGAGAACTAGCCGTAGTCATGACTCCAATCTCCGTAAGTTTCCTATAAGAGAACTAGCCGTAGGCATGATTCCAATCTCCGTAAGTTTTCAATAAGAGAACTAACCGTAGTCATGACTCCAATCTCCGTAAGTTTCCTATAAGAGAACTAACCGTAGTCATGACTCCAATCTCCATAAGATTCCTATAAGAGAACTAGCCGTAGTCATGACTCCAATCTCCGTAAGTTTCCTATAAGAGAACTAGCCGTAGGCATGATTCCAATCTCCGTAAGTTTTCTATAAGAGAACTAACCGTAGTCATGAGTCCAATCTCTATAAGTTTTCTATAAGAGAACTAACCGTAGTCATGACTCCAATCTCCGTAAGTTTCCTATAAGACAACTAACCGTAGGCATGATTCCAATCTCCGTAAGTTTTCTATAAGAGAACTATTCGTAGTCATGAATCCAATCTCCGTAAGTTTCCTATAAGAGAACTAGCCGTAGTCATGAGTCCAATCTCCGTAAGTTTCCTATAAGAGAACTAGCCGTAGTCATGACTCCAATCTCCGTAAGTTTCCTATAAGAGAACTAGCCGTAGTCATGAGTCCAATCTCCGTAAGTTTCCTATAAGAGAACTAGCCGTAGTCATGACTCCAATCTCCGTAAGGAGCGAAATGGGAAATGATGATGAATATATATTAAATGATTAGTAAACCCGTTGCCAGGAAACAAATGACAACAATTGTGTATATTATCTATACTTACAGACACCGTGTTAAAAAAGGTAAAGGTAGTCCCATGGCAGATACTGCCGTAGGGGAGTGAAGTGTTAGAGACTTCACTATACAAGGTCCATCATCGAGAGGTTGGGGTGACCAGTTCCCTTCCTTGCTGCCATTTCCTTCCCTAACTCAAGAGCAAAATCAGGTACTCAGTAACAGCTAGACATCATGTATTCTAGTTATATCCCATCGCTCCTAATGGGACATGGGGCTATCACTGTAGTTGGTCTTAGAGAGCCTGCACTGACTCACAAGTTCCTTACGGAGCACGAAGTCAACATTGCAACATTATGTGCAGGAAGCACTCACCAAGCATATTTATGCTACCTACAGCAGTGTTTTATGTAGCAGGTATTTTGCATGATGGTTGTCAGCACATGAAAACCTCATAATTAAATCTCTGAGCATATAATCATAGTAACAACTGCCATATATAGGCACATTAATGTACGCTATTGTAGATCAAAAGCGAAAATGTCTTTAATATACGCTTTCGAACTGGAATTACCGCGGCTGCTGGCATCAGATTTGTCCTCCAATAGATCCTTGCTAAAGGGAAAAGGTTTTATTTATCCGTTAATTTGATTTAAAAAAATAGTACCCAACTTTTTTAACATGACCTTTGTTGTAGCAGCTAGGGCTGGTCTTAGCGCGTTCGGCGCCCAGAGCGAGTGGTGAGACATGGTACCACCTCCTCCACACTTAAAGCGCGAACGTTAAACTCTACTGAAATATTAAGTTAGATTCGTGAATACAATTACAGATCAGTTTTTAGATATTTATTACTTACAAAACCACAAACACGGTAACAACTAATAACAGAATATTAATAAAATGTCACACATTTGGGTTTTAATTTTCTTTTTTTTTTTTGGTTAAAAAATAAAATATTTACATTGTGTACTTTGGCCTGGGAGAGTTATGTCACAGCTGAAGAAAAATCGAGCTTCTGGCTATTAGAAAAAAATTTTTTTTTTTAAATCTCTCACTCTGGCACCGCCTTGCCCTTAGCACCTTGAGCGTTCGTCCCGCTCGTGCAACCCTGAGATCAGCCCTGGTAGCAGCAACAGCACCATCATTGTACAATACAACAACAAAGTTGGAATTATCGTCAATTTTCTTCGTGTTCCCAGACACCAGAGAAAGAAAAGCCAGTTGAAGCAACCTCAACAAGCGTCTACAGCCTCAGACTTAGAATCTTGTTATCAGGGTGAACTAAAGAACGGCAATCTAGGGTCACGGACAAAGGGATGCAACTCTACTGTTTCATTAAAGTAAGTTGTGATTCCTCATTATAAAATCAGACATGTGCCTGTATTTTTAGCTACTGAAATCTGACTTTAGTGCAACTAAACATGAATATATATATATATATATATATATATATATATATATATATATAGATATATATATATATATATATATATATATATATATACAGTAGTATATACAGTAGAACTCCATTTATCCGAACCCCAATTATCCGAACATCCAATTATACGAACACTTTTTTTTCGAGAAAAAAAAAAAAATCAGGTTCCACCAGTCATGTTAGACTATTTTTTTGAATCTTTTGATGCTGTAAGCTCCAAATGTGTGCGAACAATTTGTAGAGGATGGAATGGGCTAATGGTCGGTCGCTTACGTACAGGAAGTCAGTTAGATCATAAAGTCAGTTAATATCTGGTTTACCAATCTAGTGTACGTGTGCGTTCTAGGCAGTACACTGGCTAAACAGACAGTTCAACTTAAAATAATTGTGTCTGCTACTAAAGCAGAATAATTTTGGTGTGCAAGTATTTCTCTGTGCGATATGGCATCTTCCAGGATGCCTAAACATATAAAAGGAACCGCAATGTTTTGTCAATTGAAACGAAAACAGAAATTATCAAGAGACTAGGAAAAGGTGAAACTGTGTCTTCACTTGCGAGGATTTTCAATGTTGGGAAAGCTACCGTCTCTGACATCAAAAGTAACAAGGATAAAATTATGAGTTTTGCATCGAAATTGGATAGTGCCAATGGGTCGAAGAAACGTAACCCATGAGAAATGCCAAAGATTTGAAATTGGAAGAGGCTTTGTATATATGGTTTGTGCAAAGAAGAAGCAAAGGGGAAACTATCTCTGGCTTTCTATTGTGTGAAAAGGCACTTTAGTTCAACAATCAACTTGACTGTCCTCCTGACTTTAAGGCTAGCCAGGGATGATGGTTAAGAAACTTTAAATCTCGTCATGGCATACGAGAATTGGAGATTCAAGGGGAATCTTTATCTAGCGATGCAACTGCCGCTGAAAATTTTAAAGAAACATTCTTGGCTTTTTTTGGAAGAAGAAGGTTATTCACTCGATGATGTGTATAATGCCGATGAGACTGGCTTATACTGGAAATCATTGCCTCAAAAATCACTTGCATCTCAGCGCGAAGCAGCTTCCCCTGTGTTTAAAAAGTGCAAAGAGAGAGTAACAATTGTGGTAGCCGCGAATGACAGTGGAAGTCATCGTTTACTGGTGCTAATGATCGGTAAAGCCAAAAAACCACGTTGTTTAAAGAATGTGACATGTCTCCCATTGTGCTACAAAGTACAGAAGAGTGCTTGGATGAATAGTGAAATATTTCTTGATTGGTATACAAATCAGTTCATTCCAAATGTGAAGAGGTTGAGAGAACAAGAAAAGAAAACTAGAAAAGTAATTCTTCTACTGGACAATGCACCATCTCATCCAGAGACGGATACATTGAATGCAGTTGATGCAAATTTTAAAGTAATTTTTCTGCCTCCCAATGTAACAGCACTGATTCAACCAATGGATCAGGGTGTTATAGCAAAGCTTAAAAAGATGTACAAGAAGGAAGTCATGCGTCGTTTATTGTTGGCTGAAGATGAAGAAAGTGTGGTGGCGTTTTCCAAAAAGTTTAATCTCAAAGACTGCTGATATACATGTTAGCTGATGCTTGGACCACCCTGTCACAAGATAATCTCAACAAGGCTTGGAATAGATTGCTTGGGAAAAAAAAAGGAGGAAATGAAACTACTGTAGTGGACACAAATGATGATTGTATAAATGAAGTTGTGGAACTGTCTCAAGCAATGCCCGGATTTTCGGCCTGTGACAAAGATGATGCACACATGTGGCTAGAAGATGATAATGATTCTGGTTTTCAGTTTTTGAATGACGAAGAAATTTTGTCTTTTGTGCAAGAAGAAAACCAAATACATGTAGTGACCGATGATGAAGACACCTCAGAAGTACATGATGTACTTGTAGATTATGAAGAAAACCCAAAACGTCGACCAAGTCCTGAAGAGGCCTTTATAACACTAGAAACAGCGATGGCTTGGTACGAGCTGTGCTACACAGCTTCTGCTGTTGAAGAGAATGCGGGACTTAGCAGCCAAAAGGAGACTATCCAGTTTGGTGCAAAAGAGGATTCCTCATTATTTTAAATAGTGGGTTACATCTGTACAAGTACATGTATACGTAAGTTGCGCCTGGTTTTGAATCATTTGTAATGTTATTTTGAAAACATTTCTCTTTCTTAAAAAAAAATAATTAATACAAGTAGTACATGCCCTGCAGTGTAATGAAAGATTTTGGTGATACAGTGATCTAATACAGTGTGGGTATTATTATTACAGTACAAGTAAATATGTTTTATAGTGTAATTTCCTTGTGATGGTTAATTATTTTTAGAAATATGTGTACATGTAACTCGATACATTATTTAATCCAATTATCCGAACATTTGATTATCCGAACGATGCTCGGTCCCATGGGGTTCGGATAAATGGAGTTCTACTGTGTGTATATATATATATATATATATATATATATATATATATATATATATATATATATATATATATATATATATATAATATATATATATATATATATATATATATATATATATATATATATATATATATATAATCATCGCCCGCATCATCATCATAACCCGGTCACTCCTCTGGGAGCATTGGCCTTTAACATCTCATACCACCAGCTCTAGGCCTTTCCATGGCTTCTTCACTCCTTTCATTTTCTGTCGTCAGTTCTCATTTCCTGTGTTTTTGTCTCCCCTTAACCTCTTGACACAAACAACTTCGCACAGGTCACAACTAATTGATATTCCATCTATTCAAAAAGTTAAAGATAGGAACGACTGATGAGTGTAATTGTAACACCGATAAAATGACTGCTGAACATCTACTTCAAAGATGCCCGGTATATGAGGAACAGAGAAAGCAAATTTGGCCATCACCAATATCATTCCTGGAGAAAAACTCTATGGAGATACACATAGTCTCAAGCTGACCACCGTTTTCTTTGAAAATATTCATGTAGATGTCTGAGAGTGTACGAAGAAGATGAAAAACTGATTTGACATTTGAGCTGAAGATTTTCATTTTTATATTGAACTTTTTTTCTTTTGATTTCCATTTATTACACGTAATTACAATTTTATGAACACACTTACTTCTGCCATTTCTCACATGTCAGAAATCAGAATAGACAACTGCCGAATCCTCACAGCAACAAACAACAGTCAAATGATTCAGCGCGTAACACAAGAGGCAGGGATGTTGCGTCAGAAAATGCTACACAAATCACAATGTCACAGGTTGTCCAAGCTGGCAGATCATGCTCAAATACCAAATCTGGCGACGTTTCACCAAGTATTTATTCTACTGCGGTCTGCATCTCAGCTTCTAACGATGACGTGGACGACATAGGTGAGAAATGTGGCATTGTTAAACGTAAATAATCATATTGCTCTTTATTGATGTTGACTATACGTTTTGTCTTGCTTTGGTGGGGCAACTTATACTGTTCAAAAAAAGAAACGCAACATTATTGCAGTGGTAATGGACACCAAATTTCAAACTTGTACCAAAATTTTATTTTACGGAATTAATGTTTCAATCTTGGCATGAAGAAACTTTCAGACTTTAACAATGAAATGATGTTCATTAAATTTGGTTTGGACTTTTATTCTTTGCGACTGAGGCCTCCGTTTCAGTAAGGTGTATGGCCTCCTCTGGCCTCTATCAGAGAACGACATCTCCTTGACATGGATCCTATTAGCCGTTGGATCTGTTGTTGTGGGATGGCTGCCCACTCTTCCCGCAGTGCAAGACACTACTGTCGGAGATTGGGTGGAGCCACGTTTCGCTGGCGGAGTCATCTGTCGAGTTCATGCCATAAGTGTTCTATGGGGTTCATGTCTGATGACATGGCTGGCCACGGAATGGTCTGGACGTTGTTGTCAGCGAGGAACTGGGTGGTGAGTTGTGCCACATGAGCTCGAGCGTTATCCTGCTGAAAAATCAACCTTCGTGCAGCCAGAAGTGGAAGTACGTCAGGACGAAGAATTTCAGCGACGTATCGTTGGGCATTCAGGCGTCCTTCAATTTGCACCAGGTCACTTCTTCCCATGAAGTAGAAGGGAGATAAATTAAGACTATGATCTTATATATATATATATATATATATATATATATATATATATATATATATATATATATATATATATATATATATATATATATATATATATATATATATATATATATAGAGAGAGAGAGAGAGAGAGAGAGAGAAAAATTAATAATGTAGCAGCAGAAGACATACATTTCAGATAGCAGGGGTCCTATGTAGATACCCGGAGGGTGCTTTAAGAGCCAATGAAAATGTCTGCTGCACGCTCTGGCATGTCGTACAACGTGGCTAATATGATGTTGTTCATTAAAGCTGGCAACCTCATCATGTAAAACTAATTGCCACATAAACCACCTCTGCATGAGCAAGAGCAAGGGAAGGCTTGATACAGGCTTCCTGCAAGAGGACCGGCTATAGCGGTGGTTTCAAGCTTGATACAGGCTTCCTGCAAGAGGACTGGCTATAGCGGTGGTTTCAAGCTTGATACAGGCTTCCTGCAAGAGGACTGGCTATAGCGGTGGTTTCAAGCTTGATAAGGAATGCAGAGGAAAATAATTATGATGTTTTTGTTGTTGATTTTAGGACCTTACACAAACCACTGAATTTTGATTTGTGCATGTGATACCCGGTTCAACCCCATATGGGATATAATTTGGGTATATAGTGTTCATTTTCCATATAGTACCTTACATTTGTTGTTTTTCCAGACTGTGAATTCTCTGGCGTTTTCTAAGATCTGTTGATGTATCTCTTCCCTGTTTTTGAGTATATCTCCCTTTTACCTTGTTGAGCCGAGTGGTGTTTGGGCTCTGATTTATTGTATGCCACCTTCTTATTTATTGCCCTTGATATTAACTCTTGTATTTATATTTGGAATACTCTGCTTTGTAATGTTTTGAAATTTATCTTACTCTTGTAGTGAATATTTGTGGTGAATATTTTATTTAACTATTTTGTTTACTTTAAACTTTCTCCTTTGCTCTGGTACTTATATGTTAATTTTTGTTTTGGTAATATAAAATTTTATTAAGTTTTGTAGTTCCCTGGTAGGTCAACATTTAGCACATTTTCTAGTGAGTGTTGTGCTTTCAAATATTCTTTAAGTGGTTTTCTTTGCTGTTTATATTTCTTGCATGTTAGTACATAATGAGCTATGGTATTTCTCTCAAGACATGCTTCACAGTGGGGTTACTCTATCATAAAATATCCTATTCCTAGTTGTAGTCTAATAAGCTTTTTATTGCATGGAATTTTAGGTTCTTTATTTATCTGACATGTTCGTGTTGGATCTTTCAGCAGCTTATAGGCATGTCTAGCTTTCTGGCTTTGTTTCTAATCTTCTGTCCATTCCGTTGCGAATAGACTTTTTAATATGTTTTTGATCTCTGTTGAGCCCAAATATGTGTTTAAGTAGTTTAGGCTGCTTCTTCCTGTTTTATCTTCCTTGTCTGCAACCTCATTTCCTTCTATTCCCACACGTGAAGGTATCCATGCTATTAGTAGTGTGCAGCCTCTGATATTTAGGTGTGTGCTAAGTTGAAATATTTCTTCTGCTATGTCTGGTCGGCTACATTCGCGTGCATTACTTAGTGCTTGTATTGCTGATAGAGAGTTAGATAAGATCGTTAGCTTATTGGGGGGCTTGTCGGTAGTTATTTCCAGTGCTTTTGCTATTGCAACCATTTCTGCTGTGAAGATAGGTGTATTTTTATTTATACTATAATTTTTCTTTAGCGTCCATGCTGGAATATGTATTCCTATACCTAGTTCTTCATTTTCTACTTCAGATCCATTAACTGAAGCTTCAGACACATCTCAATATGCACAACGCGAGTCAGATTGATCAAAGAACGAATCCAGTGCATCAGATGCCAGAAAATAATTAACGAAAGGTGATCATAAGAAACAAGGAGGACACAGGAAAATAGAAAAGTAATAGAAGTGATAGACACTCCAGATACAGCTCGCTCCTAAGTGGTTAGTGGAGTACGTCAGCATCGAGCATCGTCTTCAAAGGGGCGCCGAACAAAAATGGCGGAAATTATAGTGTGAAGCAACTCACTTGTACGAAATTGATACTCATAAGAGAGCAATACAGTTTGCCGGGAGGGGGGGGGACGAGACCTCGCACCATGATGAACAATCCGTAAGCCTGGCTCTGACTCCAGGGAGTTGAACCACGTACCTTCCAAACTGCAGACCTCGGTATGAGACTGAACCGTGAAAGGGCATATGGCCAGCTAAACACTCCAAAATAAGTGCATCATTAGAGATAGCCGTTCTCACGACACTACACGCGACTATGGAATATTAAAAAAAGGTAAAGGCAGTCCCGTAGTTATACTGCCGTAGCGGAAGGAATTGTTAGAGACTTCACAATACTAGAACGAGATTGATGAAGTGGGGGTGTTCATGTTCCACTGCTTGCTGCGTTTGTCGTCCCTAACTTAAGAGCAGAGTCAGGTACCCATTTACAGCTGGTTAGACTAGGGTGTGACGCAACCAGGTTTCGAACCCGGTAATTTCGCCACGAGAGGCAAGCAGTCAACCGACTCTGACGATCGGATGCTAATTATAGAATGCCATCTATTCATTTTCCTTCTCACTCCAAATGGAGCATGGAGTCACAGGAGGCCTGCACAAAACATTCACATTCACTTGTAGTGGTGGTTTCTGTAGCCATATGTTTGTATGATGATGTTGCCAGCCTCATACACTATCTCGCATTAATCGCCATGCACGACACACCTTGGAGCCGCGGTATCGCAATGGTTAGTGCACTGGCTTCCTAGCTCAGTGGTCCTTGGTTCGATCCCCATTTGAAGTGGGATTTTTTAGACCGCAAACGGCTCTGGGGTCGATCCAGCCTCACGAATTGGGTACCAGAGCAACTCTGGGAAGGTTAAGGCAGCCGTCGTGATGCTGACCACATCATCCCTAGTGTGCCGATGGTCAAGAGAATATGGGCCTAACACCATATTCCCAATATGCCTCAATGGGTGTGTAATGGGATCCTTGACCTTTTACCTTTTACGACAAACCGGAGTGAGCAGTAGTTATGTTCTTTGTCTCCAAAGAGATTCCTGGGCACTACGCGGGGCATTGTGGGATATAACAGGTAAAGGTAGTCCCGTAGCAGACACTGCCTTAGGGGGAAGTGTTTGAGACTTCGTTATCTGAGGAAGGTAGTTGAAGTAACAAGAAGAGACATGGTCCGCAACCAGACGATACGTCAAGGCCTAAAATCCCACCCCCTGCAGACCCAAGTAGAACAGTCCCAACTGAGATGGTTTGGCCATGTCTGCAGAATGGGAGAAGATCGGCTACCACGACACGCATGGGAAACTAGGAGCCAGGGATCCAGACTGTCGTGAAATTCTAAATCCACATATATAAATTAAAAAGTAAATGTAAAGCCTAACGCATTAATTCAATAAAAGGAAAGAGGAATGGTAAAAGAACAGTGCTGTCACAATGACTGTACTCGAGATCCCCCTTTTTTCTACTTCGTCTGCATATTGTAACGCTTTCACGTTTGATAGTAAAGCCTACAGCAGCATACACGCTTTCTAAAACTAAAACTGGTACTGTGTTTCTTAGAAAACCTTGAGATACGCACACTGCTTAATGACCTAGATTAATACTAGCATTAATTTCATTTTATACACTGCGTAACTAAAAGACAGACGAGCTTAGAAGAGAGAGAGAGAGAGAAGGAGGAACGCATTCAATACTACCACAGTCTCGCGATTAATATTAATGCCACCCTCCCCGCGTAAGGCATGAAGCACTAACTTTTTTTCAAATAGACAGTGATAAAAAACACTACCAATACACGGTTAGGTTTTAAAAAACATGGTTAATGCTTATTAGGAAACATGACATTCTACTGTTTTACGTCTGAAATCCTGACATTAGCCTGACAGTACAGAAGACACCCCATAGTTTGGAAGTGAGGAGGTGGTAACAGCACGACTATCCTAGAAGAAAATACAAATTTTGAACGCAGCCACTTAGCTCCCTTAAAACTTATATATTTGGGTGCCTTAGGACTTGCTGACTGTTACGGTATATGATATTAACGCCGTCTGCTAAAGGTTATCAGACGTGCAATTGTAAAGGTTAAGACATTTAATATATTGCGATAGATGTTTCAATTATTGAACGCTCCATACACGACTTTCATTAATGTTGCTGAGTTCAAGTTACATGAACTACTTCTTCATACCATGCTACTGAGTTGTATGAACACCTTCACCCTAATTCGCGTAATACTAAACAAAGCACGATTAACAAGAGATCACTAAAGTAACCATACTCAGTGCATGATCTTCAACCGGCAAATAACTCAGCAACACTGACAAAGAATATGTTAGGTGTTAAGCAATTAGTCTAGGAATTAACAAATTATAGCCAAAATAAAATAGTGAGGTTGTCTGACAGCACCAGACCATATTTGCTCAGTGGCATGTTTTGAAACCACTATTTTACGGGAAATAGGCCAACAAGTTAAATCCGATTTTATTGGCTAGAAGAATATGTAAGCCTAAACACGATTAGTCGATTGCAGATACTATTTTTGGTTGTTACGGGAAACGGTAGGAAGGGTACTTTTTTTTCAAATACTTTTGTAAACATGGTCCTTTTGGCTAGACCATTTAATATAGTCAATTAGGAGCGTCTGTTCAGTGCCACATTTTGAAAATAAACTTACTGAGAAGCAAGTGCGTTGAGATCCAGCTCATATTTTTCTTATGAAAGCCTGGGACAGAGGCAGATCGGAATTGTGCCATAATTCATTGCCAGTCAACGTATTTGTTTAATATTTCATGAATTCAGGGACCGTGGTCCTAACGTAGTAAAGCAGCCCTTGGTCTGAATTTTGCTGAATCCAGAGGCTGATAGCATACTCCCTGATAAAGAGATCGACCAGTGTGGTTTCTCACGGAAACGGTGAAGCAAGCGAGCAGTGGAGACTGTTTCCTGCCGCCCACACAGAAGTTAAGATTCTGTGGCCAGAGCAGCTCAATCTTGTGTATACCCCCTCTAAAAGTGACTTTACCTTAAATCAAGAGGGACATTTATTTGTTTCAAATAACAAGAAACTGTGAACCTTTACAATATTATTTCCACCAGAAACAAACACTTGAAGTCATGATGACAAACCACCACCTAACTTGAAAAGCCAGTATTACCTCATAGTCCTACATCACAACTTACACACATATTGCAATAATAATAATATATGTAAATACAAAGATTCTATCTATAAATTGTGTACATATAACTTGTGATTACATTTGATTGTGATTCCTGGTTCACTTTGTAGTGGAATCAGGATATCTAATATTTGAAGGAATTAATACATATATTTTTAAACTTTAACACTTGACTCATTTAAGATAGTCTTATAGAGTGTTTTATGTGTGTGAGTGTCACAGTGTTGTAAAGTATTGTGTATTAAATTAAAGTGTTTATCTGTCTGTTGTTGTTGTGACATACTGTTAGACCGTTTTTTCTGGGTCTCTACTGATGACTGTTTGATCGTGCTGATAATACGCGAATTCAAATAAACTGTCAAAATAAGTTCAACTGGTAATGATGCAAACTTCAGGCATGTCAATCAAGGCCTGCTGTGAATTGAAGTAAACTGTAAGGCGGGTGGTACAGTTTAACATTATTTATTGACGGTATAAGTTCAACGATACGATACAATGTTCTTGACGGAGACAATCAACATGGATGCATAGTAATGATACGCTGACGAAAATTATGTACATCTATGATGGTGGTTAGGTATTGCGGTAGATCCCTTTCAAACATCTTCCTTACATTCATGTAACAAGAATCCAATAATGTTCATGCTAAGTTTGAAACAGTAAGATATAAATGTCCGTTGACCTTGTCTGAGGACATCCAACTAAGTACGTATTCCCATATCACTGAATCCCGCATTCATCCAAACAAAAGACTGTCTTGATCCAAGACTTCATTCCTACCACGTAGGTTCAAAATATAATATCAATGGCGTAAACATGAAGCTACATCTGGGTTAGTATTTTGGGTTTTAACTAACCTCTCCACAAACTCATGCCACGACTTTGGCATGGGCACAACGGCATTTTATACATAAATTATAAAATCCAATAACTTGCTTCCCTCGTAGAAATTCTTCGTCTACGATAGATTATAGAGGCTCATAGTTCCTTTTGATCCATTCTAGGAATATCATAGCAAGATGATATTCCCGCTAGATTCTCTCAAGGAGTCGCCTAAAATTACAGGTTTGAATATGCTAATCATACAATATGACGGGGCGACAACTTTCATATTACTCCCAATATTGGCTTCGACCTGAAGACCAATATTGTAACAAACGAATGGCTTCCACAGACTTGCCACGATAAACAAAATAATCCACGGACATATCGTCCGGACTGCCCCTTTCAGATGATGACGTAGGACTCCCTTCTAAAACTAGGTTACCCGTGCGTACAGAGTAACACATACTCTACATTGTGCACGTCGGTGCGTGAGCAAATCGAACGCACAAATAATATAACTATATCACGACTGGTGCGTACATTGGCAGGACCGAACGACTACCCCCATAGGTAAAAACGTACGCAACACATACACTTCATCATTATCATAACCCTAGACATTCAACGTAGTCATCACAATATTCCAGAATAAGCCTGACTGAGGTATAAATGTGGTTGCAAGTAAGGTTATCTAAAATACACCACACTCATTAGATACAGATACCTTCACAGCTGATCTCAGTCAGTACACTAAGTCCCCTATAAATATTTATATCATCCCACTTTACCACACAGACCTCCAGTACGACCCAGCATCCGCTGGGAGGACAACATTAGACAATCTGTGAAGGACCGAGGACTAGAATGGAACCAGGCCAGGAGGAAGACAGCCGATAGAATAGTCTGGCGCTCTCTCTTCCAAACCTCTACACCTCACGGTAGAAGGGGAACGACTAAGTAAGTAACAGACTTCGTTATACTAGGTCCAGTATCGAGAAGTAGGGTGACCAAATCCCTTTCTCGCTGCCTATTTCTTCGCTAACTCAAGAGTAAAGTCAGGTACCCATTTACGACTGGGTGGATTGGATCGTTACGATACCATGAACCGAACCCGGCACTTGTCGCGAGAGACCAGAGCTCTATCCATTCTGTCAAGAGGACGCTAAGTGTGGAATATAGGACCTGGAAAAACTCAAACATCTTTCTTATTCACAAGTACAGGCAAAATACCATACAAGACAACAGCCAAAAAAACCCAGTCATGAAAACTGCCGAAGAATATGAACAATGAAAAATAGCACTGGTTGGCTTAATACATATAATAAATAAAGGAAGAAGAATGGTAAAGAACAGTGCTGTCACAATGACAGTACTCGAAATCCCCTTTGTTTTATGCTTCGTCTGCAAATTGTAACGTTTCCACGTTAAATATAGGCCTTCTGCAACATACACGCGTTTCCCAAACACACAATAAAATGTGCTGCCTTTCTAAGAAAAACCATGAAATATGCAAGTTGACCTAAATTTTAAATTCCATTCATGTCTTTTTCTACACTGCGTTACCAAAACGAACGAACAGATGGACTAAAGGATAAAGAGAGAGGGAGGGCTGAAAAATCAGGACGCAGGCAACACGCGTTTCGCGCGATACAAATGCTGCCATCACGCGTGTAAGACTACATGCACTAATTTTTTTTCAGACGGACAGTGATAAAATACACTACCCTTCCCAGACAGCACATCTTCGAAACAGGAGGTAGAAAATACATATTTTGAACGCAGCCACGTATCTCTTTTAAATTTGAATATTTGGGTTCCTTAGGGTTTGCTGACAAAGAATATGTAAAACGTTACGCAAATAGTCTAGGAATTAACAAGTTATAACCAAAATAAAATATTGGGGATGCCTGACAGCATGAAATCATTTCTGCTCATAAAATTTTTTTATAACGTGTTTGAAAAAAACCTTACGTTACATAAATAGCCTACCATGTAAACTCCAAATTGATTGGAGCGCAACAAATGAAAAACTAACCACGATTGGTCGGGCTATAAATACTATCTTGGTTGTTAGGGAGACGTAGAAAGGTAACATTTTTTCAAACACTTGTCGAAACGTGGCCTCATTGGCCATACTCGCTGATATACTCACTTAGAAGCGTTAGTTCGAGACCACTAGTGCAAATAAGCCTGATAAAGCAACAGTGCGTTGAAGCCAGCTCATATTTTGCTAAATAAAAGCCTGGAACATAAGCAGATGGGAATTTGTGCCAGTAATTGTGCCAGAATTCATTGCTAATCAACGTATCTGTGTTTTGTTTCCATGAATTGTGGTAAGCTTGACCATTCAGTATCTTTTAATGAAAATTGAATGTAAATTGTTAATTTATGCCTGTATATATATGTGTAGTTCAGTGGCAAACAGGAGATAAAGCCTATAATGCTCCAGCCTGAACAGAGGGTGTCGGAGGGAAGTAAAACGGCATGGAATGGCCAAGTAGTACACTGACACCTGGATGATTGATTAGAAAGAAATAATGCTGGAATGGCAGAGGAGTGGTAACCATTAAGGAGGTTAATGCTGGTATAAAGTATTTCAGATGAAGCTGACAGTTGGCCTAACGCTCTGAACTCAATGTTTGTGCTGTATTGTGCTCAGTGTAAAAAGAGAGTATAAGTTAGTTATGAAGTAGAAGGTACATCCTTCTTGATTTCAGGGACCGTGGTCTTGATGGTACTGAGCAGCACCTGGTCAGAGCTTTGCTGAATCCAGAGTCGGACAGCATACTCCTTGGTCCATTTAGCTATCAGTGAGGTGTCTCCAGAGCCCAGGGGAGAATTCGAGCAGAGGAGCCCTTTCCTGCCGCCATCACGCAAGATAAGCTGATTTGGCCAGCTGAGCTCAACATTATGTCCCCACATCTTGAAATGACTTTGTAAAAATCACCTTAAGAGGGGAATTTAATTGTCTTAATATCAGGAACTGAGAACATCTCCAATACTAGTCCCTAAAGACAAACTATTGAAGTCATGATGACAAATACCAACAGAGCTTGAACAAAACAAAACCAGTATTACCTCATTTTACTACTACACAACTGACACACATAGGATATTTGTAATAATATATGTCACTACTATATTCATATTGGTAAATTCTGTACATATAACTTGTAATTTAAATTGATTGTGATTCCTGGTTCCCTTGTAGTTGAATCAGGACACATATTCATTCATGCCAGTAATGAATACATATTGTTATTTGAAAAGTTATCAGTGACTCTTTTAAGATATCCTTGTAGAGTGTTATATGTATGTGAGTGTCACAGTGTTGTCAAGTGTAGTGGAATAAATTAAATTGTTTATCCGTCTGTTGTTGTTATGACTTACACTTCATCATACACATACCCTAGACACATAACGTAGTCATCACACTATTCCAGAATAATTCTGACTGAGATATATAGATATGTGGTAGCAAGTAAGGTTATCTATAATACACTACTCTTCTTAGATATAGATACCTTCACAGCTGATCTCAGTCAGTACACTAAGTCCCCTATAAATATTTATACCATCCCACTTCACCACACATAGGGATTTCCCCAATACGATGAAAAAGTTAGAAATGTATACACTACGGTCATGGAAACATGTTTAGCTCTTATTGTGAATGACCTAAGCTCTCGTATTTTGCTTGAAATTACATTGAAAAAGAGTGAACGAGAGGTAGTTTAAAAATAAACAACTAACATAGAAAAAAAGATAGAATTTTGAACCAAACCGCATAGCCCCTTAAAATCGTAGATTCGTGTACCTGAAGACTTGCTGACCAAGAATATGTTGTTAGTTATCTAAATAGTCCCTTAACTAATCAAATAATGATAAAACAATACATAGAGATCATAGATACTGTCAGGTCAGGTCATATCTGCTTAGATTGGATCGCATATTTTTTGGGAAAAAAGTAGGTGACAGATAGGCTAAGATAGTACAGTGAATCCGATTGGGTGGAATTTGAAGTGAGACGAAATATTATTGGCTGACCTTTGAATAAACATAAATAGCCTAGTAACGTAGAAAGGTTTGAATGATATTTTTTGAAAGACTGTTTACCCTTGTAATATTAAGAGTGATTGGCCAACTGAGTCGATATTGTCAGAACAAGCGTTAGGGGGGACGCCATTTCTTGAAAAATTCTACCAGCGATTGATGAGATCAGGCTGTGCTTTCAAATACAATTTCTAGGCAGCCTGGACAATAAAACAGATCGAAATTGTGTCAGTCAGCGTCACTGTGTATTTCATTGAAAATTTGTGGTAAGATTGACATTTATTAACATGTTTTTTATATAAAAATTGAATGTGAAATAATAATATATGTCTGTACATGAGTGGGTCTATAGCGACCATGAGGCAAAGCCTAAAGATTGATCCACCATGTGATATACTGTCAGAGAGGTGTAAAACTACAAGATTATGTATGATTGTCATAAAGGAGCATAACACCTATCCTATTATATGGAAAAGATTACAGCTGGAATTGCAGTGGCGTTGTAACTATTAGGGGAGAGCAATGCTGGTGTACATTGTCACAGCAAAAGATAATGGTGGCATAGGTTGGTATAAGGCTATGACCCTTTGTGTTTGTTTGTAATGTACCTGTCCTAGAATGTGGACTGTTAGTGTATACTAGATATTAAGAAGGATGCATAACCTTCACATTTCAGAGGTCCTGGGTACTGACGTTAATGTGGTACCAAACGCTTGAAGACTGATTGATTCAGGACTCTGCCTGTATACTGCGAGCCCATGCTAGTGGCCATTGCCTATCAAACAGGGAACAGATTGTCATGCGAGCAGAGGAAACGTTCTACCTGTATTCTACTGCCAAGTTAAGTTCATGTTCGGCACCTGGCAGCTCAACTAGCTCAACTAGCAGAACTTTAAAAAGACTATAAAGTGACAGTGAATAAAACTGGGACAAAAATTTAATAGTCCCACAAGAGACAAACGAAAACAAACATAACTAAAAGGGTGTGATTTTAAACAACAACCTAGGGGTACTACCAGTATTACCTTAAAGTAGGAGATTACAACTACAGACGTATATTAGAATAATATTTTATGTATGTACAGAAAATCTACTGTGCTATTTGACTGATGTAAATGATTCTTTTGATTTCACTTTTTATTGTCAGTCCTGGTTCAAAATAAATTAGAATCAGGATAATAAAATTGTAAAAATTATATTTACACAAATTTCAACCACAGTCTTAAATAAGATAGCCTTTTAAAGTGTTGTTTGTATGTTATTGTGGTAGTACTGTGTGCTGTTGTGAATAATAAACTATTTGTTTGTATGTTTGTTGATTATTGTACATCACACTCTACCTTCATAACCCTAGACACTAAACGAAGTCATTTAATATAATAATATAAATACATTTTGAATGAGATAAAAGGGGTGGTAGCGGAAAGGTACTCTGAAAAGTTCACAATACTATTGGGTAAATTCAGGGACCTTCATAGCTAATCTCATTAATTACAATAATAATACCTAACAACATTTCATAACATCAAAATCCACCACAGTCATAACTGCCCTTTTGTTAACAAGGTGAAAAGGGATGAGAAAGCCCGAGGGTGTCGGAGAATACATCAAATCCACCAAATATCTGCCATCAGCCATACAAGCACCCCATCAGACTACCCCTTATTCTCACATCATCTTTAATCCTTATACATTAATTTTAGTTTTTATTTATATACTGTTTTACTATATTGTGCAATTGTCTATGTCTATCTATTCTCAACACCTGCTCCACGGTTATGGGTGAATTGCATGATGGGGTGATTTTTAAATAACCAATGCGTGAATGTAGACATAAATAAAGAGAGCAACCAGAGACATGAGTGTTGTAAATAATTATCTGAAGTAGATTTGTTTTTTTTTAAAATAGGAGTTTTCCCTCGTTTTGGCGAGGCGAGCTCCGTTCAACCTAGATACAAGGTCCGTCGGTTATATTAAGGCGCATGTCCAAATATAAAAGACCTCATTGTCTTGTAATGAGTTCTTTGTTGCCAGCTCTAACGGAAGTAGATAACTGGCAGTTGCTTGTAAGAAATAAAGAAAGAATGACGATACAAGACAACATAAAAGTAAAAGAAATGATAAGCATTACGGGGATTCGAACCTGAGACAATCCGAACGGCGTCATCGCTTCGCGGCAAAAGTAAACCATGTTTATTTGTTTATTTAAACAAATTACAGAACACTAACATATAGAAAGGAAACATATGCGCATACATTTAGAGGATATTTACAAACGTCCATATATACTGTTCAAAAAAAGAAACGCAACTTTTTTGGTGTTACTTTTATAAAAGATATTCGCTGATTGGACATCAGTCAACCTATCGACTGTGTCCACCTGGTCATTAACTTCTCGTGGTTACCTCATGATTCGTGAGGTCATGAAAGAGGTCAAGGTCAAAACAACATTTTTGACAATAATTCGTGGCAGGTTCATGAGAATCCCATGAAACTTACTGAATACAAAACTCTCTGACCATGTTATTGAATGCCTATAAAAGATTGACGCTCCTCGAATAAATTCAGTTGAAAATTTAAAACGCAAGTATGGCTCATCTCACTACAGAACAACGACTCATCATCATTGGATGTTTACAGACTGGACAGTCACAAAGTGTAGTAGCCAGACAATTTAATGTGGTTATAAGCACCATTAGTCGCTTTTGGAGGCGGTTTCAAGAAACTGGCTCAGTGGCAGACCGGCCGCGCAGTGGAAGACCCAGAGTCACAACTCCTGCCGAAGACCGCTTCATACGGCTGCGTCACCTCAGGAATCGACTTGCATCTGCGTCCTCCACAGTCCAGTCAATGTCAGCAGCTCGTCGAATTTCAGATCAAACGGTCAGGAACCGGCTGCACGACTCTGGTCTTTGGGCTGGAAGACCCTACAGAGGTCCTGTTCTTACGGACCAGCATCGCCAGAACCGACTGCAGTGGGCGAACCAGCATCGTCAATGGACCGTTGGGAATGACTGGAGACGGGTTTGGTTTAGTGATGAATCATTTTTTGTGCTCCAGCGACACGATAGACGGAGAAGAGTTTACCGCAAAGTCCATGAGCGCTACGCTCAGAACAGCGTTGATGAGGCTCCTCCACATGGTGGTGAAGGTGTACTGATGTGGGGGGCGATCAACTTCATGGGAAGAAGTGACTTGGTGCAAATTGAAGGACGCTTGAATGCCCAACGATACGTCGCTGAAATTCTTCGTCCTGACGTCCTTCCACTTCTGGCTGCACGAGGGTCGATTTTTCAGCAGGATAACGCTCGACCTCATGTGGCACAACTCACCACCCAGTTCCTCGCTGACAACAACGTCCAGACCATTCCGTGGCCAGCCATGTCATCAGACATGAACCCCATAGAACACTTATGGGATGAACTCGACAGACGACTCCGCCAGCGAGACGTGGCTCCAGCCAATCTCCGACAGTTGTCTCTTGCACTGCGGGAAGAGTGGGCAGCCATCCCACAACAACAGATCCAATGGCTAATCGGATCCATGTCAAGGAGATGTCGTTCTCTGATAGAGGCCAGAGGAGGCCATACACCTTACTGAAACGGAGGCCTCAGTCGCAAAGAATAAAAGTCCAAACCAAATTTAATGAACATCATTTCATTGTTAAAGTTTGAAAGTTTCTTCATGCCAAGATTGAAACATTAATTCCGTAAAATAAAATTTTGGTACAAGTTTGAAATTTGGTGTCCATTACCACTGCAATTATGTTGCGTATCTTTTTTTTTGAACAGTATATATATATATATATATATATATATATATATATATATATATATATATATATATATATATATATATATATATATATATATATATATATATATATATATATATAATATATATATATATATATATATATATATATATATATATATATTATTCCATATGGGCCTCATTCATACGTCTTCTCGCTGACTTTTTTATTTATTAATTCCCCTTAAAGCTGATGATCCCTGCAAAAGCCAATCTTCTGCGTCAAACATAGAGGTCCGCCCACAGACTCTAGCACTGCCTCCTCAAACACCACAGAGCTATCAATCAACTTTCGTACCATCAGCTCCGCCCAGGAATAAAAGAAATACAATTAAACACGATCCAGGAGATGACTACATGAGTCCCTACGACAATGCTTCCAGGACTAACAACTCAGGAAATCAAGAAGCAGTTACTGTGGGGTCTGTACAAGCCACATCAGAAAGCCCACCTGCCGTAGCTAGAGATAACAGCGACAACAGCCGGGATGACATTTACTTCGGCGACAAGGATGATGAAGATTACTGCTGTATTGATGAAATGCAGCTGTCAGTGCGCTCTTCACACAGCCAAGATAATACCGAAGTATGAAAGGGAATATAGTTTTCTTGTGATTAAACTTAAATTTGCACTAAAACTTATCTCTGCATGTACAACTATTTTCGCGTTGTTTTTTGCAGTAAAAACAGTGCTGTGACTTTACAATGATAAATCATAATCTTCACCATTATCCTCATCATCATCACTACCACCATTATAAACTTCTTCTTTTCATCCGCTTCTTATTTGCTGACCTTTTATTCTTCGGCTGAATAACAATTTCGTGGAGTACTAAGGTAAGTGCTAACAAGAGGAGATATGGTCCGCAACCAGATGATACGGTAAGGCCTCAAAACACAACCACTGCAGACTCAAGCAGAACAGTCTCAACTACGATGACTTGGCCATGTCTACAGAATGGAAGAAGATCAGCTACCACGACAAATATGGGAAACTAAGAGCCAGGGATCCAGACCGCCCAGGACGACCCAGAGTCCGCTGGGAGGACAGCATTAGACAATCTTTGAAGGACCGAGGACTAGAATGGAACCAGGCCAGGAGGAAGACAGCCGATAGGATAGTATGGCACTCCCTCTTCCAAACCTCTACACCTCACGGTAGAAGAGGAATGACTAAGTAGTACGTAGTACTACTAGGGGGAATGGGTGGGAGGGGGAGGTCAGCCCCGGGTGATAGACAGGAAGGGGTGCCGTCGACCACTATAATGACAGGGTTATTTAAAAATCAACTTTCAAGCATAATATATTTTCCTGTTTGTTAATTTATTGGCGGATGGGGACCATGCCAAATTTATGAACCACTTCTGGCGCACAATACTTTAAGTACGCCTCTGTCATAGTCTAATGTGTGGTCGGCCATCTTGACGCAAACAGGGTTTGGGTTGAGGTTAGTGGTATTTGGTACCCGGGGCGGATCCTACCTTTGGCACCTTCCCCTCTTAAAGAAAAACACATGCAGGTATATGATCACAATTATGTCAGAAGTCACCTCTTTCCTGGCAGTCCCCCGGGGCGGACCGTCCCCCCACCCCCTCGCACCATTCTTAGTACGCCACTGAGTGGTAGTGTAGTAAATTAAGATTGCTGTTAAGTGTTTATTTAAAGATAATACGGTTTGAGGTATACTTAGGGTTAAGGTTAGGCGGAAACATAACCGCTGACGCTAATTGTAATGCTGACCCTAACCCTGTTGGCGACGGTATGGCCGACCACGCACTAAATTGTGCTTCATCTTATTATTCTTTTAAATGCTACAACGACTGTTCCTACTTCTTTTTTCTTCTATTCATATTATCTGGAGCTTCGTTAATTGCTAGCTAGTAAAAGTTAGTCTCATAGCAGATACTGCCTTAGGGGAGTGAAGTGTTAGAGACTTCACTATACTAGGTCCACCATCGAGAGGTTGGGGTGGCCAGTTCTCTTCCTCGATGTCTTTTCCTTCCTTAACTCAAGTTCAAAGTCAGGTACCCAAAAATTGCAGCTGGGTAGACAGAAGCGAGTCAATACTGTGAATCGAACCTGCCACGTTTGCCGCAAGAGACCAGCGCTCTATCCACTCTTGCTAGCTAGTGCTGTCATGTAATTTTATCGCTATAATATATCGTTATTCATTTCATCTCAGTTCGGTTGGCTGTCCCTTTTTAGTTGTAGTAACTGGTTGACTCCAGGGTTGGTATCTTTGGCTAATACAGGACTTCTTCAAGGGTTTTACATATTACGAAGAATAAAAATGTTTCTGCCAACCTGATTTTTTTCCCCTCAACTCTGAAGAGTATCACAATTTACCATCTAACGACACAGTCTACATTTTCTTACCATTCAGTGCGATAGCATCTCATCACCTGATGGTACCTGAACGTATTTCTACAATTTTTCAAAATGGCTTCTAGTTATGTTATCTATGTAACTGGGCCATAATACCGCTCAAGGTCCATATTTGCGTTCTCCTTCTACACATTGGCAACTGACTCCATGTTAAGGTTTCGTCAACTTTCGGAATCCATGTTGAATTTTACACCGACTCCATGTAGTCTTCCGCGAGCCGACCTTCGGAGTGCAGCGGTCAGCAAGATGTGTAAGAGTCCTGCTTATGAGCGAATAGCCTTTTTCGCTGAGCGAATAGCCTTTTTCGCTGAGCGCCGCTGTGGCGACCAGATACCCAGTATCGGTAGAAGTGTACACGAGGACATGGGTAGACGTGAGTTTTTGCTTATACTTTTTAGATGACTTTGTAGCTTTAGTTTTCTGTAGTTTTAAAATTTGGTTCAACGTGGCCCGAGTCTAGTGTTTGATAAATTAGCTAGCTCTGCGTTTACTAGGAGGAGATTTCGAGTTTTATAAGTCATTATAATGTTATAGATTAGTGAGAGGAATGCGTATACATTTTAGTCACAGTGTTAAAAAATCTATCTCACTGCTGTAGGAACATCTTTTTCTTCTTGGATCCTTAGCCCCAGACAGACAAAGTAGTCAGTGGCCATCACGCTTAGTGGCGTCTTGTGGGGCAGCAACAAACTTTCATCATTTGTCTCGGTCGGTGGCCATCCTTCGTGCCTTGCCCCAACTCTGGTTCATGCTTTGCATCTCAGCCTTCACTTTTCTTCGCCAGGTTGTCTTTGGTCTGCCACTCTTTCACCGTATTTCTGGGGTCCATAGCATAATAGTTCTGGTGATGGTGTAGGAACGTAGTAGGAGCATATTTCATACATGGAGTCGGTGTAAAATTCAACGTTAATTCCGAACGTGGACGAAACCTAAACATGGAGCCAGTTGTTCATGCGTCGAAGGAGACCGCAAATATTTACCTTGGGCTGTATTATAAACTCAGTCGTATCTGCTTCGTGGCGCGTGCTATGAACGTTTAGAACTTTCCCCTTCACTTCAGTTATGCTTTCTGCCACACTGAAATTTGTTTTTCTACCCAGCTTCTTCTCTTGTTTGAAAATGAAAGGAGTGATCTTGTCAAACCATTTTAATCCTGTTTTTTCAACAGAAGCACCCATTTATGAACGTCTGTAGGTTTTTGGTTGTCGTTTTTGCTCTTCTCCATGTCTCAGAGCCATACCATAGGACTGACTTGACACTTTAACTCAAGATTCTTATTTAGTGTTGGACTTGATTTCTCTTGAACTCCATGCTATGTCAGTTTACAGATACGCACAAACATATAACCTTGACTGCTTTGCTGAATTGTCGTAATGAGCTAAAAATAAACACAACAAAAATTTAAAAAATATATGCTTAAAAAAACGTGAAAAGTGAGAGGACTAATCGTAAATGAGAGAGCATAGAAACTTACAAACAATGAAAACATAGCGTCAAAATGATTTTTTTTGTGGGTACAGTTTATGTAGATGTCAATGTTTTCGTGACGTCGTTTATTAGTGATTACAGTATTATGGTTATTGTTGCTTAGAATTGACGTCCTTGCAGCCCGTAGTTTGTAGCTGCGGTAGCGCAGAGGTTAGTGCACTGGCTTCCTAGCTCAGTGGTCCATGGTTCAATCCCCAGTTGAGGCGAGATTATTTTAGACCGCAAACGGCTCCGAGGTCGACCCTGCCTCATGAATTGGGTACCAGAGCAACTCTGGGAAAGTTAAGGCGGCCGGCGTGATGCTGACCACGTCACCCCTAGTGTGCCGATGATCAAGAAAATAGGGGCCTAACACCATATTGCCAATATGTCTCAATGGGCATGTAACGGGATCCTTACCCCATAGTTTCGTCAGTCTTCCTTAGAAAATATTGAAGCGTATGAATGCTGATTCTTCCTGTAGCGCTTTGGTTGTACACACGCCTGACTCATCTTCTCATGCGTACATCTCTGCTAGTTTTACTTTTGATGCCTAATTTCAACAATCTGAGCAGCGTTGGTTCATCGATTGTGTTATACCCATCAATAATTCAACTGTCACACAATCTCTGTTTTATTTATATTTATTTTTGTTTATCTTTTGCTTTAAATTTATTTATAAATTTAATATAATTACTACCGCTTTTATGATCCCTCTAAAGTCTCTCGTCTGACTAGATAGCGCAAAGAAGGAACTATGGAAGCTCATCTTAGCCAACACTTGTCTCGAGCGGTCTGAAAAAGAAAATTAAGCAAACAAACAGGCCAACATAAATACGTTATTGCATACATATATAGGTCATAGGTGTGACATTTTTCTTTTCGCTAATCTAGAAATGATGGAAGCAGAGATGACAAGCGTGAACCAAAGTTGGGGCACAACACGAAGGATGGCCGCCGTCCGAGAAAAGTGGAGACAGAGGCGGATCTACTGTGAAGCTTGAGCTGCAGGGCCCCCAAGTCCCTAAAAGTTCGAGTGAAAATGAGTGAAAGTTCTAAAGTTCAATCCAGTTCCTTCTTCTGCATATTGCCAAAATTTCCCAAGACTGCTCAGGAATACGCTGCCAGAAATGTAGAAAAAAAAGAGAATATTTTATAAAGTTCGTCAAGTAATATTAGTCTTTTACTAAAATAAGCCTAATTAACAGATTATATCTTTTGTCTTTTTGATGGTTTTCTGTTTATGAAGTTTCCAGTTGTCTTTATAATACGTTTCTTTCCCATTACGCAACACTTTAAAAAAAAATAAAAGGCGCCCCTCCAAAAGTTCAGACTTCATAGTCCCCAAAATGTAGATCTGCCACTGGGTGGAGACACGTTTTTTACTGCCCTACAGATGCTACCAAGCCTGATGGTCACTAATGGCTTCATCACTGGGTGGAGACAAGTTTTTACTGCCCTACAGACGCTATCAAGCCTGATGGTCACTAATTGCTTCATCACTGGGTGGAGACAAGTTTTTTACTGCATTACAGACGCTACCAAGCCTGATGGTCACTAATGGCTTCATCACTGGGTGGAGACAAGTTTTTTACTGCCCTACAGACGCTACCAAGCCTGATGGTCACTAATGACTTCATCACTGGGTAGAGACAAGTTTTTTACTGCCCTACAGACGCTACCAAGCGTGATGGTCACTAATGGCTTCATCACTGGGTGGAGACAAGTTTTTGCTGCTCTACAGACGCTACCAAGCCTGATGGTCACTAATGGCTTCATCACTGGGTAGAGACAAGTTTTTTACTGCCCTACAGACGCTACCAAGCCTGATGGTCACTAATGGCTTCATCACTGGGTGGAGACAAGTTTTTTACTGCCCTACAGACGCTACCAAGCCTGATGATCACTAATGGCTTCATCACTGGGTGGAGACAAGTTTTTACTGCCCTACAGACGCTACCAAGCCTGATGGTCACTAATGGCTTCATCACTGGGTGGAGGCAAGTTTTTGCTGCCCTACAGACGCCACCAAGCTTGATGGTCACTAACGGCTTCATCACTGGGTAGAGACAAGTTTTTATTGCCCTACAGACGCTACCAAGCCTGATGGTCACTAATGGCTTCATCGCTGGGTAGAGACAAGTTTTTTACTGCCCTACAGACGCTACCAAGCCTGATGGTCACTAATGGCTTCATCACTGGGTAGAGACAAGTTTTTTACTGCCCTACAGACGCTACCAAGCCTGATGGTCACTAATGGCTTCATCACTGGGTGGAGACAAGTTTTTTACTGCCCTACAGACGCTACCAAGCCTGATGGTCACTAATGGCTTCATCACTGGGTGGAGACAAGTTTTTATTGCCCTACAGACGCTACCAAGCCTGATGGTCACTAATGGCTTCATCACTGGGCGGAGACAAGTTTTTACTGCCCTACAGACGCTACCAAGCCTGATGGTCACTAATGGCTTCATCAGTCAGCGGCGAAGGACCGAAGGGGATGGATAGAACACACGATGAGGAAACTTGTTTTAGGTTTTGTAAGGTAATTCTTGTTCTGGTATTCACAGGGTAAGAGAGGTAGAAGGTGACTGAAGAGTGTCTGGAGAAAAGAATTGGAGACAATCATGAAAGGATGGCACAGGTCAGGAAGACTTAGGATGAGTTCGTTGGCGGCATATGCTGCTTGCGAAGCTGAAAGGGTGATGATAATGATTCTTTATGTATAAATGAATGTTCTCAAAATTATACCACATATTTATATAAACAACATCAGGCAAGAATGAACTCTGACAAAAACAGCTTGGGGATCTAGATTTTGCCGACAACCCGACTCTTCTGTCTTGTAACCGTAACAAAATGAGAATACGTGATCAGAGGTCATGGTTATTGGGTCTGAAAATACACACAGCGAATGAGACAAGTCATATGCAGAATCTAGAACGTCAAGTTGTTTTGTCAGAGTCCACTGTTGGTTGATGTTTTTATAATCCCATTGTATTACTCCGCGAAGAAGTAATGCTCTAGAAATGAATTTATAAATAAAGAATAGCTACAGTAATATACACCAGGGGTTCTCAAAATTTTTTTTCCTTATGGCTCCCCTTCTGAGTCTCATTTACCTCTGTGTCTCCCCCCCAGTCACTGTTAGCTGGAAAAAGGTTCTTTAACATCTCACTGTGGCCCCTAGAAATATGACATGGCTCGGTGGGGTGGGGGGGGGAAGAAGGTCATATTGCCACGTTGAGAACCACTGATATACAATGAAAGCTGTAGGACTGAATTTGCTGGTCTGCATAAATACTGAGCCCCGTGTTGTTCCCGGGGGCCTCCGAAGACATAAAGAAATAATAGGACAACTGCACAATCACGTGACTCACATGAGATGGTGCATGAGGCTGGCAACATCATAAAGTCAAACAAATCGCTACATAAATAAACGCTGCAAGAACACGTGACTGCTGACTGCAGGCTTCCTGCAAGGGGATCAGCTGTAGTGGTGGTTCATGCTTCATAAAGAACTGAGAGGAAAATGATGATGATGATAAATACTGAGATAAATGCTCATCCTATAAATACGTGTCTCCCCCATCTATCCTATCTTTGTAACACATAAGGAAGGGAAACCCGAGGCCTGTAAACAGTAAATAAATATTAGACAAACATAAAGGTATGCTTTCAGGCCCTCGTAAGAAATAAAGAAGTAGAACACTAGACAACAGAAAAACAACAGACGTGAGTGGCTTACCCAGGACTCGAACCCAGGACCTTCCGTGCGACAACCCCGCCTAGCTATGCAAGCGAATCACACTATCCTCCCTGCCATCTAGTAAATTTCCGGTGTTATGTCTTGCCGGTCGCACTAATGACCCGTCATCGAAGCATCATTTTTGGTGATGCCTAGATGGCAGGGAGGATAGTGTGATTCGCTTGCATAGCTAGGCGGGGGTGTCGCACAGAAGGTCCTGGGTTCGAGTCCTGGGTAAGCCACTCCCGTCTGTTGTTTTTCTGTTGTCTAGTGTTCTACTTCTTTATTTCTTACGAGTGCCTGAAAACATACCTTTGTGTTTGTCTAATATTTATTATCCTATCTTTTTCTGGCTTCCTAGTTTCTATTAGTCTGCTCGTATACCAAACCTACCCTCTGTCCTGTACTTACTGTTTTTAGTCTTCTATCATTTACTAGACACAGTATTAAGGTCTTTGTCTTGTGTAATCTGAGCTATACTGTATAAGAGGGGAACAGCATAAGTGATTGCGTCATTAATAGGTTGGATTGCCCTGGGTAAATTTCCAGTGTTATGTGTTGCGGGTCGCGCTAACAACCCTTGTCATCGAGGCAATATTTTTGTGGTGCTTAGATGGCAGGTAGGATAGTGTGATTCGCTTCCGTAGCTAGGCGGTGGTGCCGCACGGAAGATCCTGGATTCGATTCCCCGGCGAGCCACTCACGTCTTGTGTTTTTCTGTTGTCTAGTTGTCTACTTCTTTATTTCTCACGAGTGCTGAAAACACACCTTTATGTGTGTGTAATATTTATTTATCGTATGTGGGTCTCTTTGATTCCTCTCTGTGTGTCTCTTCGCATCTGCCTGTCTGCCTAACCCGGTTGACTATCAGTCTATGTATTCTTTATTGCCTTTACATCTCCAGTTCCTTTTGCATGTGTTTTTGTGGGTTTCCTCTTTTTTATTACCCTTGGGATTCCAGAACAGGTACTGTCATGTAATGCTATTAACTACTTTTCCTTCAAGGTTTCCTATACAACGCGTGTACTTTCTTCTCAATTCCTGCGCCACTGGTACTCGTCTAGTATTGTCGTCAGTTCCACATTAGTCATCTTGTCAGATCGTTTCAATTTGATTCCGCGCAAGAGAGATAAATGCAGTCAGCGACTCATAGCTTGACTGCTTGCGTCAGGGTCAGCGAACCAGAACTGTCTAAGACCCTACTCCACCTTCAAGTGGTGGTCCTGGAAACAGGCAGCATCACTGCAGTCTGGCCGAGAGAGTACGGATCGAAAAGGGAAGGCAAACCCGGTCCCAAAAATGCCATGCTGAAATCGGATGGGCCGAAAGGCGCAAATATCGCAGCTTCGTTGTAAACGGCGACACAACGTAACAAACGTCCTTTTCAGGACGAACGCAGAAGAAGAAGAATATTCCGCGCAAGCACCCATGTGTGAAAGTCAGTATCTATCTCGTTGTCGTTTTCTGCTGTTCTTTAAGTTTACAGAGCCATACACCTGGATTGCCGTGACCACTGAGCTGAAGGTTTTTAATTCTGTGTTGGACTGATTCCTTTTGATTTCCGTACATTTTCTAATGCAGTGAAGCTCCTTTTGGCATTTGTATTCTTATTTTTACATCGTTATCTGGTTCTACAACTTTTGTCTATATTGCTGCCAAGATACATGAATGATTCCACATCTTATAAGGATGTAAGCCTGGAAATTACCCGGGGGCTCACAAACTGTACGTAGGGTTATTGTCGGTGAGGATCCCTGAAAGCATCAGTGGAAGGAAGTTTAACATTTATGATTTATAATGATAAGTATTATAATACTTACTGCGTCTCACAGATAAATGATGCCTTGTTGTCGCATACAGAATCAACCCATTGATAATTAAAACCACTGTTAAACATTACGCACTGTCCTAGTCAGAGAGATAAGTTTTATTTTATGTTGGCACCAATCAATCAATCTATCTATCTATCTATCTATCTATCTATCTATCTATCTATCTATCTATCTATCTATCTATCTATCTATCTATCTATCTATCTATCTATCTATCTATCTATCTATCTATCTATCTGTCTGTCTGTCTGTCTGTCTATCTGTCTGTCTGTCTGTCTGTCTGTCTGTCTGTCTGTCTGTCTGTCTACCTACCTACCTACCTACCTACCTACCTATCTATCTATCTATCTATCTATCTATCTATCTATCTATCTATCTATCTATCTATCTATCTATCTATCTATCTATCTATCTATCTATCTATCTATCTACCTATCTATTATATGCCTTTTTGGTGCATCTGTGTTTTTAGTTACCTCTAGATCATAGCGTTCACTATCAACAGCCTGACTCTCACCTACAGGAAGGTCTCCTTTTGGTTCCTGCTCACCCCCTCGCTCGTTGTGCTGTGGCTGTTTCCGCGGTTGGCACTGTGTTTTCTTTCTTCGCACCTCCTTTTGTGCTGGCGAACTACTCTGTGATAGCTGTGCTAGCTGGGACGTTAGGCGAGCTACTTCTGACTTGAGTGCCTCCTCTTCAGTGTGAGCTTCTACATTGGCTACCTGCACTTGTGTATCAGGCTCCTTGCCTTCCCAGAAAATAGCATAGTCCCTAACTTCCATAAATGAGACACCAGGATTCTTTAGCACATGTTCTTATAAATGCCCTGCTCAGATCATCTCTAAGCTGGGCAACAAAATGATCCTTGAGCATGGATTGGTCCGCGGGAGCCAAGCCTTCCTTCACCCGCGTTGCATTCAATCTCAGAAATAACTTATACAACAGGTGAGAGAATTCCGTTACTGATAGAGTAGGCCCCTGACTCATGGCATAGAAATCCCTAGTCATCTCATTGACTAGTTGTCGCTCACTGTAGGCTTCTTCAATTATTTCGAGCAACTTTTCAGGGCTGGCCTTGGCTCCGCCACGTCTCCGTAATTCCCTAGAGACTCCTGGTGTAACATTATTCCAGATGATGTCTACCTTATCTTCTGCAGTTAAGGGCCCTACCTTCCAAGCGACCTTTAGCTCTTTCACAAACTCTTGCCAAGTGGGGCTTGCCTTTTCACCAAATCGCCTTACCTCCTGCACCGTCACGTATATCACCTTCACAGGCGCATTGCTCTGGCCCTTACTTTGCACCACTGATGCACCCATCACTGGTGTTGGATCTGCCACCTCATGCTCCCCTCTGCTTGTAGCACGTGTGCCCTTTGAGGTCATCTTGCTGCAAGACTGCACCGCTGGGTGTTTACAATATTTGCTAGTTTGCTGTTTGTTCGGTGTCACTGTCTGCCTATCCTGTCGACGACGCCAATTGTGATAGGGTGGGCGAGGAATGATGATGTTGTGATTGTGGCTGGCTGATTATATTGATGGATAGATGAAAGAAAAAGAATGTATGAATAAGTACCAAGACTGTCCAAGATAATCCCATTGAAATTTTGGCTCGAGGAAAATCTGCAGAAAAAGAAAGTATAAGTTCCTTACTTACTTAGTCGTTCCCCTTCTACCGTGAGGTGTAGAGGTTTGGAAGAGAGCGCCAAACTATCCTATCGGCTGTCTTCCTCCTGGCCTGGTTCCATTCCAGTCCTCGGTCCTTCAAAGATTGTCTAATGGCGTCCCAGCGGACTCTGGGTCGTCCTGGGGGTCTGGATCCCTGGTTCTTTGTTTCCCATGCTTGTCGTGGTAGCCGATCTTCTCCCATTCTGCAGACATTGACCAAACCATCTTAGTTGGGACTGTTCTACTTGGGTCTGCAGGGGGTGGGATTTTAGGCCTTGACGTATCGTCTGGTTGCGGATCATGTATAAGTTCCGTAGGAAGAAAATAAAGTGAGAATCAATAGCAGACCTATTAATAGGGATACTGGAAAGTAACTGTCTATTAGCAGGTTGAGAATCCTTGGAGTAGACTAAGAGTTAGTAGTTATCCAGGCCACACTTTTCCCTAAGGTACTGATTTATTTGAAAGAGCCCCCATTAATTAAATAAAAATATGACATAATATTACAGTATTAGACATCAATGTAACACCAAAGAAAAGTCAATAACTAATCTTGGATTTAGAAAATTACAATGAAACTTTACTGATGAAAATAAAAAACCTGTCATGTACGCGTATATAGAATATGTATCAATCAAATATGTATAGAATTTAAGATAATCAAAATTGCCAAAAATGCAATAGTGTCTATAAAGGTACTGACACTGTCTCTCAGGAGTTATAGAATTTGACTTGAGTTTGTAAACAAAGACTATTTATCTTTCAGCATTAGAACATTGATGAAGTTGTGTTTATAGTGGTTACAGTGGTTTACAAAACTGTTGATAATTCATCATAGGACATTTCTTAAGTTTCATTGAAGAAGTGGTTGGTTCTTGATAGCGCCACTTATCTGGATTCCTGACAGCAATCTGGTCACTCCTTGATTTCTCCGGGTGAAAGAAAAGGGTAGTGTGTGTTAGGTGTAGATCTATCTCAGGGGTTGGAAGTTCTCTTTCCCTGATCCAGGTTTCGACGTCATCGATGAAGACGGAAGCTCCTGGTGTAGTCTACTCTAAAAGAACCACTCGGTTGTACTTTTGCGAAAAAAGAGAAGCTTTGTCAAAAGGAAGACTTACGCCTAAGCACAGGCTGCTTATCAGTCGAGTTGGTTCTTTCGTGACCAAAGTTTTTGGATGCAGTGCTAGACTATTGTTAATTCTCAGACTAAATACTGACACCAGCGAAATCCCATTTTTACCAAAGACAGACTTATGGGACTACCCACCTATTTTCCATCTTAGTTTAATTAACCCATGGGCACTCTTGTCATCTGAACTCTGTCCCAAGGATATACATTACTTTACCGGGGAGTGTGAAAAACCCATTACATCTGTACTACCTGCAACAATAGTCATCATATCATTTACTTCCATTAAGGACTGCAGGACCCCCGGCGATCTGTTCCGGGCAACCGATTCATGCACAGGTGCATGAAATGATACTATCATCCAATTTTTGGGTGACGGCACTGGAGTGTGTGTCACGGAAGATTTAATGAACACACCTATTCATACGGAGAAGAGGTCTGTGCGGATGAGTGAAAGTTAATACACTGAGCAATTATGAGTGCAGGTGATCTTGAGGAATACAATGTCTAGACATTTAAAGAAATAAAATGAAGGAATCGAGAAGAAGACAAAAATAAATCAAGAGAGCAAGAGAAAAAAATCTCGTCTCGTCACAGTGATGTTTGATACTTTCTGGCGTACTCGCACCAGACCTGTACAACAACAAAACTCTTGATTCTAAGGCAGGGCCTGTATTTATTCATACAACCATTTCAGTGACCCGAACCCACAAAGCAAACTAATGAACAAACATTAAACAAATAAGCAAACAAAACACCCAACCAGTGCTTAATTGCTAACCTGAAACGCAAACAAAGCACCGACTAGTCAAAATCATAATACTTAAATAATGAGAAACACCATGCTCTCACCTGCCAAACAGCCCGTTCTTCTACGCCACCTGAAACATTCAACTATCACACACACACACACACACACACACACACACACACACACACACACACACACACACACACACGCGCGCGCACACGCACACGCACACGCACACACGCTCATGTGTGTCGGCCAATGAGACTAGTATGGTGTTGCGCATGAGGCTGGCAATCTTACCATGTAACACAGATTGCTACAGAAACCACTTCTGCAAGAGCATCTGAATGCTTTGTGCGGGCTTCATGCGGAGGCCAGCCACATTGGTGGGCCCATTCTCCATCCGGAGGCCAGCCACACTGGTGGCCCAAGCTCGATAAGGAGGCCAGCCACACTGGTGGCTCTATGCTCCATAAGGAGCGAGAAGAGACATAATTTATTCCCAAGTGAACCCACGTGCTCTCATAAATTATCCGACACATAAAAATAATTAAATAATAATAAAATGAGCATGAAATAATATTAAACGACATGTACAAGCATTACTTTCCTTAATGAGAATAAGCTACCACCTCACAACCGATCCACATCAGTTTACGTTCCCATATGTGAAGCATGCCGTTTGTGACGACTGGTGCGCCTGGCAACAAACGTGTCGTATATGACCACTGCAATAGCATATAAATGCTTCTCATAAGCTTGGGATGGACACCAGCCGCATTGGTGTTTCCATGCTCCGCAAGGAGCAAACAGAGAAACGCTTATGTCTCAAAGTGCCTCACGCACAATGGAGTGGCATTACTCTCACCAGAAAACTAAATAACTAAAGCTAGATGCTGTAGCGAGAGGAAAAGATATAATGATGATGATAATATCCTGGACAAATAGATGTATCAGATGATACCAGGATAGTGCCAGATGAGAGATTGGTCTTAAAAGAAACACCCCATTCTCTGAAAAGAGTAATGATGTATCGACATCAAAGGTATAGTCAAGCTGTATAGGTTCCTAGATGAGATGGTATTGTACTATCTTGGGTTCCTATGGTGCCCCTCTCCAGACTAACCTTAGACTATGACTCTGCTAGGGGTAATTAACTAACCAACAAGAATTATGAACCAAACTTAATTAATTCAATAAAGACTTGGTACAATTTATAATTTATTTATGTACATGATCTTTCTTTGTTTTGGTGGATAATGTGCAAATAAAATAAAATTGATTCAAAATATATATATGGTTTCACTGTCAAGTATTTATATTACATTTAAAGTTAATTAAAGTTCATCTTCATCTGTTTTCTTGATCTTTGATGAAAACTGTTTTTCTTCTGTGCTGAACCTGAACAATGTTAATATTATTATTTCACAAAGTATAAAGACTGTTACTATGTTCTTACACCACAATCTTATTTTTCATCATTTCAATGTTCAAGTATAGAATAAACTCGTAGGTTATATGTTCCACAGTCTTTAGATTTTTATAATCTTAAGTTTTTCATTTCTTTTGTGTGGTATGGTTTTATGTAAAGTCAAGTAGCCCCAAACAAGGCTACTTATCTTCGAAATGTCCTTCTAGGCCTGGCCCAGCAATGGAACTGGAAAGAATCCCACAACTGCGGTTCTTCCAATCTTAAAGGTGGCACTGTTGAAGACCCTCTGACATTTCACAAGGGCTCAGAACAACAAGAGCTTCCTCCAGCTGACTTAGGCACGTAGAATTGAGTAAACTCTTCAAGGCAGGATATAACCTGAAATATAATATATATAACCTACGTAGTATCGCTCACTGACTCTCTATCCAGTCAGGAGGTAAGATGAGACAGATCAGACAAGATGTGGTTACTCATGAGAATCATAGCAAGTCAAAAATAATATAATTCATTTAATTAATGGCACACTATTCCAGTAACTCTCTGGTTACAGTTTGTCCATGATTTGCTTCCTTACAATCAGATGGCCTTGTGGAAAGAGTTATTTTATAACTCTATTTGTACAGTAAAATAATTTCTTTCATTCTTTCCATCTTTCCAATAAAGTGGTCCATTCCAGCAAGCTTAACATCTTCAAAATACTTTCCTAAAACTAACATCACAATCTACACGTCCATCTGCTTTCATTTCACAATTAAATTGAGCTAACACAGGTTTGAATTCCCTCCAAGAATTACACAGTGATTTCACACACACTTATTCACTTCCATAAGGCACATATTAATAATATAATTATATATACATATGTAAATACATTCTTTCTTACCCTCAAATACATGCAGACCGGCTTTTAATGGCTCAACAGACTGTGTTACCCTGCAGATGACAAAGGAGTCTGGTAGCAGACGATTTCGCTCGTGTCTGAAGTTTGAATTGTGTGGCAAGTGTATAACGATTTGTACCTCCCGTCTTATATAGGTCAAGGTTTCACGTACGAGAAAGAATCTAGACCAGTGTTTCTCAACGGGGCGGCACCGCCCCTGGGGGCGTTTTCAAGATTTCTAGGGGCGTTCTGATGGGTCGCAACAATTGGGGGTCGCTACTTCCATTCAGGGGGGCGTTGTGTACATTTTTATATGAATCAATATGAAACAATTACAAAAGATATCCCATTCGCATAGCTTGTAACACGATAATTTTTATTTGCCCTGCGTCCCATGGAGTATTTCAAGGATTCCAAACGCAAATATTTAGTACCTGGGATGTTACCATTGTCAGGAGACAGTAGGCGGAGATTTATGTCTCTTCAACACTCGAAACATTTGTTAGCCTCTCGACACACCCAAGCTAACCTTCTCTCTCCACTCTCGACACATATTTTCTTCTGGAAACACATTCGCGCCAAACATTAATTAGCCCGTGAACACATCACAGCCCTTTCCCTACTCTGTCCATAAATACCTTCTCGCAACAGGGGCGTTGTGGGCAGTTGTGACTTAGTTTAAATGCATCTTTGGATGTTTCGAGTGTAGAGAATTAAACTCAGTCAGTTTTGAGGCTTGACGAGGTGTAGATGTATGTGCAGTGATATTATACTAAAATTTTCAATATGTCAGCAGTAAAGAGAAAGTGTCGACAATATTCAGTTGAATATTTGAAATTCGGTTTTGTACCTTCGGCCGTAAATGAACAATTACCAATGTGTTTGCTGTGCCAGCAAGTGTTTTCTAACGAAGCAATGAAACCGTCACGGCTTAGCGAGCATTTTACCAAGAAACACTCAGATAAAGTTGGCAAAGATATTTCTTACTTTCAGGATTTAAAACAAAAGTTTGAAAGCCGCAACACTGTCACTAATATGTTTTAAAAAATGTATTATCACGATGATAAAGGTCTCATTGTATCTTACAAAATTGCACACATGATTGCGAAATGTGGTAAACCTCACAACATCGGAAGAACTTTAATTTTACCAACTGTACGGGAGGTAATTAGCACAATGATGGAAAGGAATCCAAGTGACATCATTTCTTCTATTCCGTTGAGCAATGATACTGTTTCAAGAAGAATAGATGAGATGGCAAGCGATGTTGAAAATCAGCTGTGTACTGATTTGCAGTCTACTGAATTTTCACTACAGTTGGATGAAAGCGTCGTGCGTGATTAACGAAGCTTTGCTGCTCGCATATGTGAGATACATTAAGAATGAAAATATCATATAGAGGATATATTATTTGCAAAACTACTGACAGCAGATACAAAGGGGTTATCAATCTTTGAAACCCTTGAAACATTTTTGATGGGAAAAAAATTCCTTTTTCCAATGTCATCGCATGTGCGATAGACGGAGCACCAGCTATGGTTGGTCGTCATCGTGGGTTTCTAGCCTACTTAAAAAATGTGGCACCAGGTGTTTTAACAATTCATTGTGTTATTCATCGACAACATTTAGTCGCCAAGCATCTTAGTGACAGACTCCACAAATCAATTAACTGTGTTATTTTTTTCCCTTAACCAGCGGCACTTGGGCTTTCAGCCCTTTGGCCCAGAACTGTGTTATCAGTGTTATTAACAAAATTAAGGCGCATTCGTTGAACGATAGATTATTTCGTAAACTTTGTTGTGATAATGGTGAAGAGTTTGAACGTCTTCTCCTACACACGGAAGTACGATGGCTGTCCAAAGGTAACTGTTTAAAAAGATTATGGGCATTATTTGATACTGTTGTAGAGTTTTTGGATTCAATGAAAGAAGAATTTAGCATCGAAAGAGAAGTATTGCGAAACGATGTGGCCTATCTTTCAGATATATTTGAAAAGTTAAATGAGGTTCTTCTTAAGCTACAAGGAAATGAGATCAGTCTGATTAAAGTGAAAGGAATTATCATGGGGTTCATCAACAAATTGACATTATATAAAAATAATCTTAGTCGCCGAGAACTTTCTCATTTTCCATGTTTACTGCAGTTAGGTGGGGACAGGCTTAAAGATTCAGATTTAGAGGTTTATTGCATTCATTTGGACGCTATTAAAAATGATATGAGCATAAGATTTAAAGAGTTGCATGAACTACTAATACCGGATTGGGTGATTAATTCGTTTGAATCAGACGTGGAACACGTTAGTCAACATTTACAAGAAGAATTAAACTTAAACTCATATTTAATATAACTATGCTTTTATAAATGTGCTTTCTCTTTTTCTTTATATTATAAGAAAAGATAACTCATTAACTGCATTGCTTTTTTAAAAGTATGGTGGAATATATGTGTTTGTGTATATATATATATATATATATATATATATATATATATATATATATATATATATATATATATATATATATATATATATATATATATATATATGTGTGTGTGTGCACGAGCAAGGGGGTGTTAAAAGGGTGGGGGGCATTTTAAAATATTAGTTGTCAAAAGGGGGCGTTGCTACTATCAGGGTTGAGAAATACTGATCTAGACCATAGTATTTTGCAGACTAGAAAAAGTGAAAATCTTAGGCGTTCTGTGCTAATATGAAACACTTGAAACCGTTCTAGTTTCTTTAACTCTGAACGATTTTCCTTCATCCAAAACTTATATTATTCTTAGGGCTAAGCTTTATCTATTGCAGTATCTCTCTTATGTATAGATTAATCCGACTTTTCACTGGAGCAGCCTAAACATGGCAAAGCACAACATGGTTCATGCATCGATGCCTTAAATACACGTTTTCTCCGGTTCTACATCATTTCCAGTGAAAATCTAGATATCTGTCAATAGCTTATGATCCCTATTTTCGAATTGAGTCCTTCATTATCAACGTATACCGTTATTAACTGCACAGTGCCTTTCGAAAAATTGTCAACATCTACACTGTCTCGTTTGAATTATGTGGCAAGTGTATCACGATTTGTACCTCCTGCCTTATATAGGTTAAGGTTTCACGTACGAGAAAGCATCTAGACCATAGCATTTTGCAGACTGGAAAAAGTGAAAATCTTAGGCATTCTGTGCTAATATGAAAAACTTGAAATCGTTCTAGTTTTTTATTTCTGAACGGTTTTCCTTCATCCAAAGAGCTTATATTATTCTTAGGGCTAAGCTCTATCTATTGCAGTATCTCTCTTATGTATAGATTAATCCGACTTTTCACTAGAGCAGCCTAAACATGGCAAAGCACAACATGGTTCATGCATCGATGCTTTAAATACTCATTTTCTCCGGTTCTACACCACTTCCAGTAAAAACCTAGATATCTGCCAATAGCTAATGATCCTTATTATCGAACTGAGTCCTTCTTTACCAACGTATACCGTTATTAACTGCACTATGCCTTTCAAAAAATTGTCAACATCAACACTTTCTCGTCTTCCTACTAAAAGGCCTCACAAATTATAAATTAATATGAAACAACCATAAAGGTATGTTTTCAGGCACTCGTAAGAAATAAAGAAGTAGAACACTAGACAACAGAAAAAACAACAGACATGAGTGGCTTACCCAGGATTCGAACCCTGGACCTTCCGTGCGACAATCCCGCCTAGCTATGCAAGCGAATCACACTATCCTCCCTGCCATCTACGCATCCCAAAAAATGATGTTTCGATGACAGGTCATTAGTGCGAACCGAAAGACATAACACCGGAAGTTTACCATGGGCAGTACAGCCTATTAATGACGCAATCACTTCTGTTGTTCTCCTATCATTCAGTATAGGCCAGTCCACACAAGACAAAGAGACCTTAATACTGTGTCTAGTAAATGATAGTAGACTTAGAACAGTAAGCATTGCGTGACGCGAGCTGCCGTTTTGATTGGTTGTTTGGCTTCTCGGAATTTCTGTACGGTGTAATATTTTGAATGAGGCGAGATAGAATTCAGACTTCATCACAGATGCATCATCTCAAAGGCCATTTAACACCAAAACTATGCACACAACCAGATATAATTATTCTCACCTCAAAGTAACCCACTAAAAATATACAGAAGAATTATGATAAATTATCGTGAAATACAGTAACTAAATTATCTTCACATCAAAGAATAAAATAAAATTACTCTTGAACTAACAAAACTAGCAAATGTTATAATTAGTTCACTGCGCTTCCAAATAATAAATGGCTGAACATCGTTAGACCTATTCCATTCCCCCCCCCCCCCCCAACACGTGGTAACTAAAAATGTCCATGCCATTTCACAAACGCCATCTTTATGTACATCAACACGTGGCTCCCGGCTGCCATCTTGCCATAAAGTTAATACTATCTAAATTTAAGTAATAGATCGCTTTTCTGCCCGATTTCATGAATGAAATAGGTTCCTACTATATTCTCACAACCGTGATCTGGACTTGCTAACACGACCAATAAAACCTATCCACATTTCTTTCACGAATCCATGACCTTAAAACTAATTATAATGTCCTAAAAGAAATCTCCTTAGAAAACACAGATTTATCTATTCTCTCAAACACTAGAACCGAGTCACACTGAAAATAATTCTAAAGCTACAGGGAAATAATGGTAATTTCACTAGGAAATAATATAATCTGCTTTAAATTAAACTCACGTGTTCTCATTTCTTTGTTCACCACTCCTCCCACACTGGAGTGCCTAACTTCGTTTCTTCCGTCTGGACCGCTCTTGCGAAAACGATCTTTCGCCGGCTCACTGCTCTCTTATATATGCGGCTTGACCAAATCACACGCGGCGTTGTGCACGCGCGTAGTAATTGCGTCACGAAAGTAACACACGCGATAGTTGTTCCGAAGAAGCGAAAACACAAATATTTTCAGGCATTATTATGGCCCCATCACATATCCTCCCCCCTGAAGATGTTGTGGTCCCCTCTCCGCCGCTGGCCTTGCGCCTGATTCTTTCTGAGGGGTGAGGCTTGGGGGCACAGATTCTGTAGGAGGTACCAGCCCGGCTGCGGACCCTTTTGGTCGTCATGTTCCTCGTCATACGTTGTCGGGCTGCAGTTGCACAACATTATCGTTCCTCGCCCACCCTATCACATTTCTATCTATCTATCTATCTATCTATCTATCTATCTATCTATCTATCTATCTATCTATCTATCTATCTATCTATCTATCTATCTATCTATCTATCTATCTATCTATCTATCTATCTATCTATCTATCTATCTATCTATCTGTCTGTCTGTCTGTCTGTCTGTCTGTCTGTCTGTCTGTCTGTCTGTCTGTCTGTCTGTCTGTCTGTCTGTCTGTCTGTCTGTCTGTCTGTCTGTCTATCTATCTATCTATCTATCTATCTATCTATCTATCTATCTATCTATGATCTACCTAATTAAATAACTTGAAAAAGTAAGGTTTGATAGAAAAGACATTAGCTTAATAATATGCTAATGTATACTGGGTGTCACTAAATGACATTCGGTAATTTGGTTTTTCTATTTACCCTTTTCCAGCCTTTCTTTTTACTCTATTTACCCTGTCGTCTTTTTCCCTTTTCCCCCTTGTTTCTCGGCTTTGACTTCAGTGAGGTAATCTTACAAATCCCTTATTCTACCATCTGAGTTATTATTTTCTCTGCCACCTCACGTTGTCTTATTTGCTGTCTCTGATGTTGACCAATATTTATTTGTCATTAACCTTCATTCGGCTGGTTCACTCGGATTTGAAAGGTAGAATCTCAGTCTTCATTATCGGCCAAACATCTTCTTTCGACTTTCCCCACCTTAATTGATTAAAAGTGCATAAGAGATTGTTACCTTTAGGGCTATCAAATCTGAGATCTAAAACTTCCTGTGTCCGGAAATAGTTACGTCTTCACCAGATGACAGTCGATTTAAACAATTGTTAGTTAGTTAGTAGCCCCTTCAGTCATAACTGACTATGGGAATGCGCTCCTGAGGTTGCACAGTAGGGAGCATCGCCACTTGATGCGATCGACACTCAAGTTGCTTGCCTTCATGTCTCTCTTTCACACATCTTTAAAACTCAGCGGCGGTCGTCAGGCTGTACTTTTGCCCTGGCAGTTGTCTGTAACAGATAGGGATGTGACCATCTTCCATGCGGCGGACATGCAAAGCCAGCGTAGTTTGCGTTGTCTAAGCATTGTATACATGTTTTGAAGGCCAGCACGTAACAGGATCTCGATATTTGTCACTGCTCTTCCACGAAATACCAAGGATGTGGCGTAGACACCGTAGAAGGAAGGTATTGAGCCTTTTTTCTTGCTAAGAATAGGTAGTCCATGTCTCGCTGCCATATTGTAGCGTACTCGTGACACAGGCATTGTATACAGCAGCTTTGGTCTTCATGTGAGTTTGAGGTCCCCCCCCCCCCACACACACGTTGTGAGGCGGACCAAGATGGCTGCAGTTTTGCTGATGCGGCTCTCAATTTCTGTGAGTTTGTCGTCGATGGTAGACCCTAGGTATGTGAAGTGGTTTACCGCTGCCAAATCATAGTTATCGATAGTAATAACTGGTGCAACATCCACATCCTGACCCAGCATATTTATTTTCTTTAGACTTATTGTGAGGCCAAAGTCCTTGCATGCTTGGACGAAATGGTTCATCAAGCTCTGGAGCTCATATTGACTCTGAGTGACGATTGCAGGGTCATCGGTGAACAACAAGTCTCATACGAAAACATTACAAAGTTATGTAAGAACGTCCACCCTAACTCTCGTTTTACTAAAACATTACAGAGTTATGTAAGAACGCCCACCCTAAATCTCTCTTCACTAAAACATTACATAGTTATGTAAGAACGCCCACCCTAAATCTCTCTTCACTAAACCATTATAGAGTTATGTAGGAACGCCCACACTAAATCTCGCTTCTCAACTTTGAAGAAGGAGATTGCAGAGGAAGCAAGCAGAGGACAAAACGTACTTTTATTCCATTTTCAGCACTTACCTCATAAATTGCCAAAAGAGGAACTCTATAGTGATTTAAAGAAAATTTCTAGTATTCGACTAAAAGCCACAAATTTATTGTACATTGAGGTAGCTCAAACGTGACTTTATCTATTAAAAAAGAAAACAATCTTACGGTGTTAGGTCGAGCAATTTATTTGCAAAACAAAAGCTAAAATTCGCATACATTAAGTCCACAGTTTGGTCTATCTATATATATATATTTTTTTTAAATTTAGCCTCTAATTTGTGTCTCCGTGTACCCATGAGTTTCAGTTTGTTCTCTTGTATATAGTCCATATCATTGAATGTCTAACTATCTTTTTTGTTTTCATGCGTTGTGCGTGATCGAATCATCTTCACATTCTTAATTTTTTTTCCAAAGACAGATGCCATTTTTTGCCCTTCCCGCATTGATTATAAATCCTGCGAGACCGATTTCAATTTTCCGCAAAATATTTCCGCTGCAATCACACAAAATTACAGCAGTACTCTGTGCTTACCTCCTTCACCATACACATGGCCGGGTTCGCCAGGTCCCCAGTCTGTGAAAGCGCTACTAAATGCCGTCTTACTGCCAACCCATTCCCAGTACGTCTCTTGAAAAATGTCCGCACCTCCGACCCAAACGAATTGAACTGAAGTAATGAAAGTAAAAATTGCAGGCCAAAATTGATTTGCATTGTATATTAAAATGTTATTAAAATGTGTACATCAGCCACTAACAATTTTGCCATGTATTTTCTGCCCTGTTGTACACCATCAATATTTAAGATAAAGGTAATCCCATAACAGATACTGCCGTAGGGAATTTAAGTGTTAGAGACGTCCCCATACTATATCCAGAATTTTGATGACTTGGGGTGGTCAGTTCCTTCCCTTACGGCCTTTACCTTCCTTACGCCAAGCGCAGAGTCAGGTACCCGTTTACAGCTGGGTAAACTGGAACGTGACGATACCAGGTTTTGATCCTGGAACCTGGTAACTGTTCTGCGAGAGGAAAGTGTCCTAGCCGCGTAACTATTCGGATGCTCTACCATCTTTATTACACATCTTTCTGCTTTTATTTATATTCTTCATCTCCATTCACACTATATTTATTTCTACGCATTATTTACTTATATTATCTTTTCTTACTCTGAATTTCTGGGGTTTTTTTTTTAATGGCCATTATCCTTTCTCTGATTCGTATTTTTGATCTCCCTAATATACTTTGTTAGAACCTCGTGCAACTTTCCAGTTATGATCTTTATTATGATCATACGACCCTTCTGTTTATATTCCCTATTAACCCTTAAATCGTCATTTCTGTTCCACTTTATATTTCTTTGTTGCCATATGTCGTGCATGCACCTTCAGAACACTTCTTTCTATTTCTTCCTCTCCCTGTTATTGTAATTCATTATCATAATCGTTTTCTTTTTTGTTTTTTTCGATCCATGACAGAAGCTCAGCTGCGCCCCATCCTCATTTTCTAGGAAGCCTGCGCATAGCATCCGTGTGCTCTTGCCCCAGTGATACTTACTTCTTACTTACTTACTTAGTCGTTCCCCTTCTACCGTGAGGTGTAGAGGTTTGGAAGAGAGAGCGCCACACTATCCTATCGGCTGTCTTCCTCCTGGCCTGGTTCCATTCTAGTCCTCGGTCCTTCAAAGATTGTCTAATGTTGTCCTCCCAGCGGACTCTGGGTCGTCCTGGGGGTCTGGATCCCTGGCTCTTTGTTTCCCATGCTTGTCGTGGTAGCCGATCGTCTCCCATTTTGCAGACATGGCCAAACCATCTTAGTTGGGACTGTTCTACTTGGGTCTGCAGGGGGTGGGATTTTAGGCCTTGACGTATCGTCTGGGTTGCGGACCATGTCTCTTCTTGTTATTTCAACCACCTTTCTCAGATATCTCATTTCTGAGGTGTACCAGTGATTCGTGTATCAATTTATTTTACTTGATGGGGTTATCAGCACTAGGTACGTCGTTCTTGTTATTATTATGATTATTATTATAATACTTCTTCCTTTGTGCCTTGCTACCATTCTCCGTTCCCAAAGATAACAATACTGCCCCAGCGCTTTCTCCACTAATATTTCTTCTTTCTTAAAAAAAAAGCCTTTTTTCTACATGGTGTCCTTTTTTTCTTCTCGTTCTACTATTTTTCTTTCATCGTGCCGCCTTCCTTCCTCACCTGCTTCATTCATGTTATGATCAACTTCAACATAATATCAGGATTGGTTCAACAGATCTCCGCTGCTGTGGCACCAGCTTCATGACAGCTGAACACCTGCTCCAGTCCTGCCCAACTTACAGCACTGAACGGAGTGGCATATGGCAACAACCCACTTCTTTTTATGAAAAACTGTTTGGAGATGTCAGGAACATTGAACCGACTACCGCCTTTATTAGAGTCATTAAAGTAAAACTTCTAAAGGCGAACTTAGAAAAAGAAGAAGATATCAAATAAGTCAATCGATCAATACCCTTTAGCTTCGCAAGGATCATAGACCTTCTAAAACACATGCCAAGTGCTCTTATCGAGTGCCATCAACTTAAGGGAGTGATTTTCAACTGTTTTTTTGTTAGCTCACGGGACAATAAACAAGGTGCTAGAAGGGTGAAGGTGCACCATCAGCTTTTTTAAAAGGAAGATGAAAGGTGGGGATCGTAAAAGCACATTGCAGAATTATTTTCAGATCTGGAACAATAGAAACGGTAGGTCTTAGGATATTACTATTTTAACTAAAAAACAAAAAAAAATAAACTGTTATTGTTTTCATTCTTATTGACCTGTTATGAAAAATATTCAGTATTTCTAAAAAAAATTTCTCGCTTTTTTCGATCTTCTCCCAAACTCTAGCGACACACCTGCGGACCCTTCGCGGCACACCGGTTGAAAATCACTGTCTTAAGGTCTTTTCCATCTCTTCCTCGTGATTTTCATTTAGGTTTCAGTTCGTCAATCTGTGTCCTACTTCTTCTTGTTCTTCTTCGTACACTCTCAGACGTCTACTTGAATGTTTTCAAAGAAAGCAGTAGTCAGTTTGAGGCTATTTGAATCTCCGTAGAGCTTTTCCACGAATGGTACTCGTGTCGGCAATATGCGCTTTCTCTGTTCCGCATATGTTAGGCAACTTTGAAGCAAATGTTCAGCAGTCGTTTTATCAGTGCCACAGTAGTTCCAATCTTTAGCTTGTTGAATAGATGGTATATCAATCTGTTGTGGTCAGTGCGGAGTCTGAAGATTACCACTTGTTCTCTTTTGTGGAGCTGGTAATATGCATCATTTTGTGTGTTCAATAACATCATAATATGATGTTACTGAATTCTTTCGATCAGTCGTATTATAATACAATGGTATATTTTTGCAATCTTAACTTTCGATAGAAGAGGAGTCTGACCTGAATGCATTCTGGACAAGTTCTTTAAGAAGTTATTCTCTTGAATGTTGAGTATCTCAGCTAGTCTAGCTTGGTACATTGCACAAATTGCCTGTAATATTTTTAAATGAAATCAAAATAAAAACGTTAATGTTTGTGCCGAACATTATTATTATCATCATAACCATTCAGCCTTCTCTCCCCCCCCCCCCTTTTTCAAAGGAACATACGCCTTCAATCAAACCTACGTCAGTGATGGTCCTGGAAACAGGCTATATCACTGCAGTCTGTCTGAGTGAGTAGGGATCGAAGAGGGAAGGCTAACCCAGTCCCAAAAATGCCGTGCTGAAGTCGGATGTGTCGGCCGAAAGGCGCAAATATCGCAGCTTCGCTGTAAACGGACACAACGCAACCAACGTCCTATTCAGGACGAACAAAGAAGAAGAAGAAGAAGAAACTTACGTCAAGTATTCCTGTCCCGTGTCATCAGCTCAAGGTCATTCCATGTCTTCTGTCTTGGATAGCTGAATTAAATTGCTTTCTTTAGTAGACCTGTCCATATCGTTTTTCTTTAAAAGTTTTTTGGGGCTTAAAATTTCTACAGGATGGGGGTAGGCGGCCCATGGCCAACCCTTGTTGAGCGCTTCTTATGACATGCATGGTGGGGTACAGTGTTAGTATTCTTTGCTCCCCTTTCGGGTTCCGATAACACACGGGCGGCCGACTATTATGAAAAGTAGATACACCTGCTTCATAAATGTGATTTTAAAAATAGCTTTTCAACATACACAAAATACAAACTTGCCAGAAAATATAAAGCCAACACATGTAAATACACAACGATATAAAATAAGCAATAATAAAAGAACCTCTCATTATTGTTTTAAAATAGCAGTTTTACCTCAATTTGTTGAGGCGCACTCCGTTCAACATGGAAACAAGGTCCGAAAGGTATATTAGAGGGCATATCCAATTATAAAACACCCTGTGGTCTGTAAATAAGTTTTGGCTAAAACGCTTTGGTGGAGAGACAGCTGTTATGTTGAAATGAGGCTAAACCTCTTTGGTGGAGAGACAGCTGTTATGTTAAAATAAGGCTAAACCTCTTTGGTGGAGAGACAGCTGTTTTGTTAAAATGAGGCTAAAACTCTTTGGTTGAGATACAGCTGTTATGTTAAAATGAGACTAAAACTCTTTGGTGGAGAGGCAGCTGTTATGTTAAAATGAGGCTAAAACTCTTTGGTGGAGAGACAGCTGCTATGTTAAAATGAGACTAAAACTCTTTGGTGGAGAGACAGCTGCTATGTTAAAATGAGACTAAAACTCTTTGGTGGAGAGACAGCTGTTATGTTAAATTGAGGCTAAAACTCTTTCGTAGGGAGACAGCTGTTATGTTAAAATGAGGCTAAAACTCGTTGGTGGAGAGGCAGCTATTATGTTAAATTAGGCTAAAACTCTTTGGTGGAGAGGCAGCTGTTATGTTAAATTAGGCTAAAACTCTTTGGTGGAGAGACATTCATTCATTCATTCATAACCCTCCACTCCCAAAGGAGCATAGGCCTTCAACAAACACATGCCAAGTCCTCCTGTCACGTGCCATCATCTTAAGTTCTTTCCACGTTCTCCTTGTCATTTTCACCTCTGTTTCCAGCTCTCTTCTCCATGTGTTTCTTGGTCTACCTCTGCCTCTCTTGCCCTGGGGGTTCCAGAACAAGGACTGCCTTGTAATGCTATCAACAGGTTTCCTCAGTGTGTGTCCTATCCAGCTCCATCGTCTTCTTCTCATCTCTTGTGCCACTGGCACTTGTCTAGTTCTTGTCCTCAGTTCCACGTTGGTAACCTTGTCATACCATTTTAATCCCTCTATTCTACGCAAGCACCCATTTATGAAAGTCTGTAGCTTTTTGGTTGTTGTCTTTGTTGTTCTCCATGTCTCAGAGCCATACAATAGGACTGACTTCACATTTGAGATGAAGATTCTTATTTTCGTGTTGGATCCGATTTCTCTTGATCTCCATACATTTCTCAATGCAATGAAAGCTCTTCTTGCTTTTTGTATTCTTAGTTTGATATCACTGTCTGTCCCTCCAACATTTTCTATATTGCTGCCAAAATATGTATACGATTCTACATCTTGTATTGGTGTTTCTTCAAGTTCAACCTTGTTATCATAACCTGCATTTATTCTCACTATTTTTGTATTTTCGCTGTGTATTTTCAGATCCAATTGCTGTGACCTTTCATCGAGTGTTTTCGATGTGTCCTGCATCTGATTACGGTTATGGGACAGAAGAGCCAAGTCGTCAGCAAAATCCAGATCATCCAACTGCTTAGTCAGAGTCCACTGGATTCCATTTCTGTTGTGTGATGTCGATGTTCTCACACCCAGTCTATTGCTAGTAAGAAAAGAAATGGAGACAAAAGGCATCCCTATCGCACTCTTAGAAGCTTTATGGCTTTCTTTATTTCTTCTTTCGTTGGTTTTTAACACTTAATTTGTAGCTCTTCTTCTGCTGGCTGATGTCTGTGGGGTTTCGTGGAGCTGGTCTATTGAGAAGGTCCTCAAAATATTCCGTCCACCTCTTCATTCTAATATTTCCTTTGGCTGCAGAATCTTCTGCCTCTCTTGCCAACTTCTCAAAATACAATACTTCCTCTTGTCTCTTTTGATACTTCATTTACTTCTATGTTTGCTTCTGTGTACACTTCTTGAGCCTTGGCTATGGAACTTCTGGTTTTGCTTGTGTTTAAATCTGCTTTCTTGTTTTTTCTGTCTTTTATCTTATTTATGGTTTCTGTTGTTATCCATGCTTTTTGTTGTCGTTTCGTTTTCCCCTGTATTTCTTCACATGTCTCATTCCATACAGTTTTGATTTGCTGCCAATAGTCTTCTTTATTCACTACATCTTCCAGCTGTTGGAGCACTTGGAATTTGTTGGATATTGTGACCGCAAATTTGTTCCTTGATTTCTTAGATGTCCTACATTAAATTGTTGTCTATAACTTTGCATTGTTGCATATCTCTCGAGTTTCATTTTTACTTTGGCTATCAGAAGGTGGTGATCTGATGCCACATCTGCTCCTCTATATACCTTTACATCCTGCAATGATGATCTAAACTTCTGTAGTTCACGTGTGTTGGCGAGTGTGTCTAAGCGCAAGAAGGCTGTGATGAGCCTCAGTAATAAAGTACGTGTTTTTAAGCATACCATAAAAGAATGTACTTATTTCTTTCTTTTTTTTCCACCTTCTTGACCAGTGTGTGGAGAGACATGAAACAATTACCGGTTGCAACTCAACTGCGAACGTTTCACTTGAAATACCCGCCGTGCGCATGCGAAAGGTGCACATATTGAGTCTTTGTAAGGTATGCTTAAAAACTTGCAGAGATTATCTTACTTTTGTGATGGAAAGCATTTTCGTACCACATCATTGGGCCGAGAATAAACTTTTTGAAAAGGGTACAATCTTTTATGGACACCCTGTATATATATATATATATATTCGTCTTCTTCAGGTGCCTGGTCTGGAACAGACATTGGCGATCATGACCCTCCAATCTTTTCTGTCCTTTGATAGTCTAATGAGGTTGTTGTTGCCCATGCTGTTGTTTGTTGCCCAGTTGTTTAAGCTTTCCACATACATCTCTCTCTGCCTTCCTCTTCCTCTCCTACCCGGCACCTTCCCACATAAGACTAATTCCTCCACTCCTCCTCTTCTCTTAACATGTCCCATAAATTTCATTTGTCTTTTCCTGATGGTTTTGATGAGCGATCTATTAACAACCGCAGCTGTCAATACCTCGGCATTTGTTTTCTTCTCTGTCCACGATATTCTCAGTATCCTTCTCAAAAACCACATTTCCGCTGCCTCCAGTTTTTTCACCATTTGGTTACTCATTGTCCAACATTCGCATCCATATAAAAGAACGGACCACACGTAGCCCCTTAATAAGCGAATTTTTGTGTTTATGATGATGTTTCTGTTTTTTTCATTACGTTGCCATCCTAGTAAAGGCTTCTTTGGACATGGCGATCCTTTTCTTTATCTCTGTGTCACATCTGCCATCTGATGTCAATGTGTAGCCTAAATATTTAAAGAGATTGACTTGTTTGATTTTTTTTTTTTTTTTGCTGTTCAAAGAGCACACTGGTATTTGTATTTTCTTAGAAACTACAATGCATACAGTTTTGCTGACATTCAAAGATAATCCTTTCAACTCGCTCTCTTCCACTACTTTGTCTAGAAGGATTTGTAGATTTTCCTCTGACTTAGCTATTAAAAAGGTGTCATCTGCATATCTCAGATGGTTGATATTTTGTCCTCCGACTTCAATTCCCTCGAGGTGTTCAATGTTTCGAAGTATCGTTTCGCTGTATATGTTAAAAATATCAGGTGATAACACACATCCCTGTCTAACTCCTCTTTTAATTGCTCTGAATTCACTTAGTTTCCTTCAAATCTGATCGCGGATGACTGCTCCAATATATGTTCCTTATTATCCTAAGATCTTTCCCGTCTATATTTAGTTCATGTAAAATATCAAAAAGGTCTTGGTATATATATATATATATATATATATATATATATATATATATATATATATATATATATATATATATATATATATATATATATATATATATATATATATATATATATATATATATATATATATATATATATATATATATATATATATATATATACATCCCATTTAGCGCTGATAAAATTCGTACCTGAAATATCGAGCGCTACGAAAAAATGCTAAACGAAAATCGTTTTCTCATAAGGTTTAATAGAAAACAAATTCATTCGTTTCCAGGGTCCAGAAAACGATATAAATATAAAGTAAAAGTTATACAACACAAAAACCATATAGTTAACAACACTTATTAACTACATATAATTATCAAATATATTGAACACAAACAAAATATTATGTATGGACTACACTAACCAAAAATGTTCAAAAAATATTACAGGACTTTAATCGCTACTACTTCGATCGCTTGTGGCTAGTTTTCACAGCGCCGCTGTTTTCATCTTCAGACGACTGGTTAGCAGAAGGTTTTGTATGGGGGTGACAATGTTTTTCTTGCTCCAGATGTAGAAGGCTACTTGGTCAATGGGTACAGAAGATACTGGAGGAGACTTTAAAAAAAAAAAATCGAATTTACTTTGTTTTGCCACTCTCTTTTCTTCATGAAGCTCCTTGCACCAATTACGATCTTGTTCTATGTTACGGATTACCATATAACTGCATTCCATTTTGAGGTCATGCTTCACTATGCTAGCAATGAAAATGCTTCTTGGCCATTTCACCACCCTGAATGAACTTGAAAGTTATATCCCTGCCTCCCATGAAATTTTGTGCACAGCGAAAGATCGCGTTTTTTTTAAGCGCATAACGGGCAAATGGCATAAAATAGAAACAGCGTTATATCGAAACAGTGCTAATCGAACAGCGTAAGACCGGGGGATTCGTATATATATATATATATATATATATATATATATATATATATATATATATATATATATATATATATATATATATATATATATATATATATATATATATATATATATATATATATATATAATTCGATTAACAATTTATTGACAGCAAGGCATGCCAAATGTAACACTTTGAACTATTTCATTACCACCATCCCGCTTTTAATACGACTCAAATTATGGCGTTTACAAGCTGTGTCCATGCATTGTTAACAGCCAGATAATTTGCGGGCACTGAGAATGGAAAACGTTATAAAAATGAGGAAATATTCTTCTGTACTTTAATTCATTCTTTACACATGCTTACAGTAAAATATGGTTCTGCGTTTAAAGTAGCCGACTATTGTCGAATAACAGCGTGAGCATTGAACATTCACTTTATGGAGTAAAGTTACTAATAATAATGCATAAAATATGTTTTACATTTTCGAAAATAAAAATTGACAATGTTCCCAAACACTGCAACACTGCAAGAAAGTTAAGTACTTTACCTACAAGAATATATATTCAAATCTCACCCCTGCTTCCGCCCATGTCGCATTATGGGTACTAAAGCCATAACATGACTCCTGAAAATAGAACCAGCTTTGCTCACATCTCTTATCTTCACCTGTAGATGTATTTAATAGTATAGTAGCAAGAAGTTTTGTATTGATATTAACGGTAGTCTCATAGCAGATACTGCCGTAGGGTAGTGAAGTGTTAGAGACTTCACCATATTAGGTCCAGCATCGAGAGGTAGGGGCGACTAGTTCTCTTTCTAATTGCCTTTTCCTTCCCTGGCTCAACGAGCAGAGTCAAGTACCCATTTACAACTGGAGCGCGTCAGTACTGTGATTCGTACCCGGCACCTTTGCCGCGAGAGACCTGCGCTCTAACCACTCTGCCAGTCGGACAGTATGTATTGATGTGATGATGTATGTAACACACACACATATATGCGTTTATAAAGCAATCTTCGTCCTTTGTTCCCCCATGTACATTTCCACCTGTCTTGACCTACCTGGACCATCAATCAATACCCATTTGGCACCCTAAAAAGCATAGGCCTTCAACTAACACATGCCAAGTCCTCCTGTCACGTGCCATCAAACCAAGTCCTTTTCACGTATTCCTCATCAGTTTCACTTCTGTTTCCAGTTCTCTTCCCCATGTTTTTTTTTTTTTGCTCTACCTCTGCCTCCCTTTCCCTGGTGATTCCAGAACAAGCACCACCGTGTAATGCTATCAACAGGTCTCCTCAATGTGTGTACTATCAATCGTCAGCGTCTTCTTCTCATCTCTTATTCCACTGGAATCATATTTTGCAGAATTACTTAAGATTCAGTGCGTCCCACCATCAATTTGTTTAAAAGTATTTTTTTTATCGTGACCTTAAAACCCAGCCCCTGCAGACACAAGTAGAACAGTCCCAATTACTATGGTTTGGCCATGTCTGCAGAACGGGTGAAGATCGACTACCACGACAAATATGGGAATCTAAGAGCCAGGGATCCAGACCTCCAGGACGGCACAGAGTTCGCTGAGAGGACAACATTAGACATTCTCTGACGGACCAAGGACTAGATTGGAACCAAGCAAGAAGAAAGACTGCCGATAGGATAGTATGCGGTCTCTCTAGCAAACTTCACACCCCATGGTAAAAGAGGAACGAACGAACGAACAAACTTTATTTTCGAAGGGTTAAGAATTGGGCGCGCAGGCCCGTCTAACATTCTGCCCTTCCACTCTCATTTATCTTGCATATTATATCCTTTCATTCCCACATGTTACTTAAAGCATTAATATGAAGGCATGCAACATTATAAAGGTAATATAACAGCGTGCAGTCATAATCAAAATTAAGTATTGTTAATTAAACAAATATTATAAACAATTAAATTAAATTAAATTTAAAAAAAAAATACAAATACAAAATTTAAAAAAAAAACGTACAGTAAATTATGATTTCAAGCATAATCAGATTAGGTGGCAAGGTATCAGAACTCACGAAGTATTTGACAGTCTGCTATTGAAGGAGGTGAGACTTATTGTTATTTCTTTGCCCTCCTTAACCCAAGAGCAGAATCAGTAGGAGAGATAGATGGACATAACTTTATTTAAAAGGGTAAAGAATTGGGGACCCAGGTCTGTCCGACCATCCAGCCCTTTATCTTTCATTCTGTATCCCGACATTCACTCATGTGTTCATCAGCAATTAATCTGCATTTTTGAATGTGTCATTAAACATCAATACACAAATTACATAAACATATTCTCGCTTATATCTGTACATTCTTGAGGGAAAATGAAATAATAATAATAATTTCTTACGCACTTCTGTAGCAGGACACATCTTCGAGCTGTAAAAATGTATATCTGCTCATTCTCATACACATCATCACATTTAAGCAAACAAAATACAATTACATATTTCAAAAGTACAGTGCTATGCAGGTACATTCTCACATACATTACATTATATAGCAATGCTACGTGGATATAACACAAATTTTTCACATAGACAATAATGGGCGGAAGAGGAAAAGAAAGGTTGACATATAGATAAGATGTGGACTGACAATGGCTGCTTCTTTGGGGGTAAAAAATCGGTGTTGATCAAGTGTTTAAAAAGTGCTTTGTTGAATGAGTATTGTGTATGTTGGTTTTTTATGTGGTGTGGAAGGCTGTTCCACAAGTAGGCTCCAGAGTAGGCTAGACTCTTTTTGAACAGGTCAATCCTATGCTTGGGCAGACGTAACTGATGTAATTGTAGTCCCTCTCTTCGTCTGGTTTGAAACAATGATCGTAGGTAAGGCGGGGCATTGTTTCCACTAAGTAGGTATGTGAGTAAACATTTGTCGTTGAGACAGAAAACATTGTTAAAAATATATTGAACATTTTATGTGCCCACCTGCCTTTCCACCCTATCACCATTTCATCTAAAGACAGCTCTTTGTAGGGATAAAATGCCTCCTGAAATCGTGTTAGGAGTTTCTGCAGAAACGGCTCAATTTTTGCTTTTCCCTGCGCGTCAATATCACTTACATGGAACTTTGTGTGATACAATGCTTGAAACCTGTCCCTTGTAAATATCTGCCTGAACCAAGGAGTCTGTATGTAAGGCTCCTGAGACCAGTAATCACTCAGTTTTGGTTTTTTGACAATGCCCATGGCTATGATAACAGGAAAAAAAAATTGTAAAGTTCGTGTAGTGTTATTGGATGCCTGTTGCGATAAACAGAACTTATGCTCGAAGTTGCAGCTTTTGACTGGGGACCCTGTCAAACGCCTTTTCCAGATCTATGAAACAAAGATGGATCTCACTCTTATACTCAAGGGCCTTTTCACTCAGCTGTCTGAGTGTGAAGATTAGGTCTTGAGTACTTCGGTTCGCTCGGAATCCGCACTGGACCTCATCCAGTTGTGGCTCAGCTAGGCGTCGGAGTCTCTGCTCTAGGATTCTAGAGTAGATTTTACCAGGGACACTGAGAAGGGATATGCCTCTATGGTTTTCACACTGTCGATTGTCACCCTTTTTGAAAATTGGTGTTATGATGGCAATCTCCCAATCCTTTGGTATGGTCTTGTTGCACCACGCGGCCTGTAGGACCCTTACGAGTAATAGGTCGCCTGATGGTCCCATGTACTTAACCATTTCTGGTATTATACCATCATGCCCTGCTGCTTTGCCCATCTTGATTTTCTCCAGTGCTGCCTTCAGTTCTTCCATCTTTATGTCATCTTTATCACCATTGGTTTCCTCTTCTGTGCTGATGGTTATCATTTATGATGCTTGACCTTGCTCACGATCAAGGAGTTCTGAGAAATATTCCCTCCATCTTTCCATTACTTCCTTCGGGGCAGTAAGCAATTTGCCTTGCTTGTCCTTTATAAATTTGAGAGGGCATTGTTTTTCCTTCCTCATGTTCTTTAGGGTCTTATAGAACAATTTCTGGTTTTCTTGCGCATCTTTTTCTAGCTTTTCTCCAAATTCTTCCCAGGACTTCTGTTTTGCTGCTAGCACCTTGTTCTTTGCTTCTATTCTGAGTGTCACATATTCTCTATATTTCTCCGTTTGTGCTGTTGTGTTTTTAGCTCATAAGTATTGTTTCCATGCCATTTTCTTCTCTCTTATTTTCTCTTTGACTTCCTCTGTCCACTAAGGTGTCCTCTTTCTCTTGTTCCCAAGTCGGACTTCGATAAAAGGAATTTCGCTGAGTTAAATCAGCTGGGGGCTTGAACGAGCTAAATCATATAATCCATCTTCACAAAAGGCGGCGGGTCAGATAAAAAGTTAACGGGATCAGACTAATTCAGCATTGTTCTTGACTTCTGAAATATCTTGTGAACAATCCCTCGAGGTAGAAGCATTATTATCCTTCTATCTGCAACTCTGCCAAGAGTAATCTTGTCCGAAGCTAAACACCTTTGAGGACCCACATTAGATACTCTAGGTTTTGGGCACTGTTGGACCACTACTGCAGAGAAAAAGGGAGGCAACCCGTGACAATGAGGTAATTTTTAAAAACAGATTCTCATATGTTTTTTTTCTTTTAATCATTTGATATATTTTGTGGATCACGTCCAATGCTAGGCCAGAAAATCTTTTATACTTGGACATTAATCATATCGACTAATGGCTACAGTTTAAAATTTATACATTTCAATGTATTTACAAAATCGAAGGACCATGTGTCATTTGAACGAATCGCATCTCCTTAAAACGAGGCATATGTCAGAAAATAGTTATAAAAGTGGGAAGATAACATCAAGAGATCGAGAGGAAATCCGAATGCACCATCCAGACAGGAGCCAGAAGACGTGGGAGATCCATTACAGCCGACCTTCAGTGTGGAGATGGCAGCTATATGGATTACGTAGTTAAGTTTTAGAAAACAATTAAATTAATAAGTTGTTAGTTGTCATTGTTTTGAATTAGCAGTTGCTCTTAACTTCCACTCTTTATAGTTGTAACCCTTCACGGCCAAAGGGATTTTATAATTGAACAATACATTTTATACTTGGATCCTCCCAACGCCCCAAGGGAGGGGGGGGGGAGGCGGTACCACCCACTTTGTAAATCACTGATTTATATGAACTGCTTCTCAAACAAATAAAGACATTCTACGGTAAACAAGTACATCGTTGATCAGTTGGAAAGACTTGTTGAACACAATAAATCTATCTTGGTTGGTGATCAAAGATCGTCACATAATTCTGTTCTGGAATTGATCAACATTAGAAATGGTGGGAATTCGAACATCTGCTCCAGTTCTGTCCATCTTACAGCAGTAACCGATGGCAACAACCCAGTTCTTTCACCGAAAAACTGTTTGGAGATTTCAGGAACCTTGAGTTGACTACTGCCTTTATTTGAGTCATTAATGTAGAGGTCTGAGGGGGAACGAAGAAGAAGTACCAGGGACAATCCCGATGGCGTCATTGCCTGGCTGTGATAGTAAATCGCGACAGGTGGTCAGGTCACACGGCCAACTTTGTGCTAAAGTACATCATGAGCTATTGTCACTCACAACACTACATGCAACTATATAGTATAGATAGAACTAGGAACGTTGTTGATCTCTTTGTAGACCCAGCCATCTTAACATCTTTCCTCTTTGCAAATGTAAGCAAAACAACACACACAGGTCGTAATGTAGTGGCTAGTAGATCGTGAATGACTACGGATAATACAGACTAGCATTGGTCTGTTAACTGGTTAAATATAGCAAATTTGTAAACGTAGAAATAAACAAAGAGGGAACACCGAGATCTGTAATTAATACATAATAAACGAAAATAGGTAAATGGCAGGCAGCGAAGCCATGGCGCTGTTCGAATAATCCCTGGATCGATCCTCCAAAGTGCCTATAATTTCTGAGATATTTGATTTAGAAATATCACACAACGAATAAGAAGTCACAAAAAGGTAGACAAAATGTAATCCACCACGCCAATTAGTTTACTGGCAAATGTAAGATTGTCTCATTTCACGTCGACTTTGAACAGTATTACGCCACTGCCCTATTGTTTTTGTTTTTTTCCTTTTTCCCTGAGAAGACCATTAGGCCGCTGCCCTGGAAAATTTAAAAATTAGAAACCTACCCACGACAAAAATATTTATAGAATGTGAGATTCCTATATACACACATTGGGATTCTCGCCGGTGCTACGGATATCCCACTGTGCTGAGATCCTCCTATTGTGACCTAAGGGAGGAAATCGGAGCACTGATGGAGTTGTCCGTGTGCAATAAGATAGTCCTTAAAATCAAAAACCGATCCCTGATCCCATGATACATTAGCATTTACCATTACTCCTTGTGTTTTGATTTTCATTACACGGGATGTTCCCCCCCCCCCCCCCCCCCCCCCCATCCCCCAGCTAGAGTTTTACTTCTGGCAGGTTCTACCAAGTTGAACAAGTCAGCTGAGGTCCCTAGAGGTTCGACTAAAGCAGGCACCCTGGTTATGCAGATTGGGGGTTTTAGCACAGGGCCGACACCCCTTTCTATACCACAAAACAATCACGTTCCAAAAACAGCAATAGACAAACAAGCTTTGCTGCACGACGAACACTCGGAGTCTGAATCTCGTATGATGATTATAAGTGATGTCATGTACATTTTGGAGCCTCTTCGTGATCAGAAGGGTTCCTTTTTGGCTGTTTAAATATCAATTCTTTCAAGAGATAAGAATTTAAATAAAAACCTAACGCAGTTTTTATTCAGTGTTATTCGTGCATGATTTAGACCTACATTATGCAGGGAAGTTAAGAGCTTTGTTTGTTTAATTTAGAAAGGAAAAAAAAAATACAAATAGTAATACGTATTACTAAGAGAAAGTACAAGGAAAAACCTACGTTGCGGCCACAAGGCCTTCGTCAGGGACAGACAAACAAAAGACAGTAGGGAAAGAAAGTGAGAATTAAGTGGAGAACATGAAACTATAGAAATAAGAGAAAAATACTTCCTGATGTGTGTCACATGTTGGAGCAAAAATTGTTTAAACTTGGTACTTGTTTAATTTATAACTGTTCACGTGTAATTCCCGGGGGTCACTAATGTATCAAAGAAAGAACATGATTACTGCTCCCTCAGGCATGTCGTACAAGGCGTTTAATATGAGGTTGGGCTTCGGACTGGCAACCTCATCATTGCTACAGAAACAACCGCTGCAATAGCATGTGAATGTTTTGTGCAGGCTTCCTGCAATAGGGGGGGGGGGAGCCGCGGTACCACAGTGGTTAGTGCACTGACTTCCTAGCTCGGTGGTCCATGGATTGATCCCCAGTTGAGGTGGGATTTTTTAGACCGCAAACGGCTCCGGGGTCGACCCAGCCTCATGACTTGGGTACCAGAGCAACTCTGGGAAGGTTAAGGCGGCCGTCGTGATGCTGACCGCATCACCCCTAGTGTGCCGATGGTCAAGAAAAAATGGCCTAACACCATATTCCCAATATTCCACAATGGGCGTGTAACGGGATCCTTTACCTTCCTGCAAGGGGGCCAACTGTAGTGGTAGTTTCATGCTCATAAGGAGCGAACAGGAAAAAGATAATAGTGATGATGGTGACGATGAATAAATAATTTACTAGTGTAAAATTACCAATACCTAACTGCAATATTACTTATTCAAAAGTATTTTAAAAAAAACACTGTGCGACACCACAGTTCTATAAATATTTTTGTGCACACCGTCATTTGCGAACTTTTCTTTGTCGAGTGTTACTATTTTCGGGAGAGTACATATAAGGGAAACAATACAATTAATGTCTGTGACGAAACGTCTGTCCTTGTCCTTTTGAATGATCTCTCACATCTCTAGCTCTACGGTAGTATCATTTCTTCTTCTTCATTTTTCTCTCCGATCGCTTTTATTTGGCATTTCATTTTTCCCTTTCATACATTTTACTCTTTATGCTGGACATATCATGGGGAAAGTCCCTAACACGCCACTCCCCTATGGCAGTATTTGCTACGGGAGTAATTCTTATCTTATTGTGTCGCTTTCACGCTTCACGAAGACGTGTTAAGTTATGCCAGGTTATTAGACGGTCTACGACAGTATTTTATCGCATAATCTGTCTGACCATCTTTTCAAGCGACGGTGCTTCTTTATCCAAGCTTGTGTTGGGCAGAAGTGATGAATAGAACCAGATTTGTTTGTCTGGCGTAACACAGGTGACTAGCGACCATCCCTGGGTCATTACGCCAGAAAAACACGGTCACATTATTATGATGGACAGAGATGTGTTTGGAAGTTTGTACACAAGGGCATCGGACAACATATTACCATATACGATGGTTTCAATGTCGGAAATATTTTGAAAGCAAAACACCCGACCTGTTTGAATATGATTGGAGCGTTTATTTAGGAAACTGAAGAAACACACGGAGTTGGAGAAGGAATCTATTGTCAAATGAAAGACCCCCCCCCCACCCCCCCCCCCCCCCCCCACCCAGACGCGTGTAAGAGACCGACTCGTCTCTTTTATTCATCTGAGCAACAAGTCTGTAGCCAAGATTGGCGTAAGTTGTGATTTATATTTCATATTTTATTACTAACATGTGAACTAACATATGTATGTATATATTACCATGTGAAGTTTAATGGGTAAAACTCGCTATTAGAGGTCAAAGTCATTTGAGGCTGGCAATCTCATCGTATAGAATTATGATTAATGAACCACCACTGCACCGGCTGGTGATTGCTTTATTGATAGTTTCGTAAAGAAAACTAAAAGCAAAAAGTAGTTCCAAGTTCCCTATGGAGCAGGGAAGGAAAGATGAAAGAAATGATGTACATTCTAAGTAGGCTATAATACTTACATTTTCAAAGCAGTGTAAATATCCCTAGAAACATATTCACTTCAAAATTAATGTACGTTTTCAAGCTTTAAACCAGTGTAAATGTCAATGTGAACATATTCATGTTAAAATTAATAGAAGTTTCAAACTTTTCATCAAGTGTAAATATAAAGGAAACAAAAATGAATTTTTATTGTGAACACTTTTCAAACAGTGGAGATGTAAATGTAAAACATATTATATCTGTACATTTAACCTTTTCATTTAAATATAATGTAAAGCTAAAGCTATTCAGTTTAAATGAAAAGAAAGTTTTATCCCGAGGGGTAAAATTTAATTCTCATCGAGGGTAAATTCTGACATGGGATAGTAGAAAAGAAAAAAAAAGGGGGAGGGGGGCACATAACTGTGTCGGAAAACGCCATACTCAGGAGAGCATTTCGTTTCTATTTCTATTACCAGTTATTAGTGGTACCAGCAGAAAGTGCAATCTCTGGAACCAAGTGACGGTAGAAGTGGACTGTCGTTGTGCGAGACGCCATTATAAGAGGGTATTATAGACAGACGCAGGACAAGCTTGGCCGTTACTCCATGACATTCTGAGAACGTGTGGCGCCTGAACATTGACCAGAGACGAGTGACAGCAGTGTACAGAAAACCTACCCATCAGGAGGAGGATTAGAATCATCATTGACAGCTAAGTTAACCTATATGCTGCCACTTGAACTTCTTATCAAAAACCATCACCGGAGTGATGAAAACTTAATTTTGTAACTAACTATTATTCCTTTCTTTTAAACTGTTAAACTTAAGGTGATTATTAAATTTTGTTATTTGTAATTATACCAATTTAACTTCGATTCAATCATTTTAAGTGTACTACATGTTTGTCTCAGTCAAAGTTACTAAACACATACTCTAAACAGAGCTATATTATAATAATAATTCCACTGATTAACTCAGGGGTGGGGGCTTAACGAGCTAGAATAAACTATTGCTTAAATTCTTCATAAAAGGTGTCGGCAAATTACAGAATTAACGTGCTCAGCAACAGCCAGCGTTGTTTTCGCTGATCTGAATATCTTATGAAGACTCCCATGCGATAGAAGCAATACTACTCTTCCATCTACATTTCTGACAAGAGTAATATTGTGTAAAGATAGACTCTATTGAAGCCTATAATAGATGCTCTTGAGTTTTGGCCACTGTTGGACCACTACTGCAAAGCAGGGGAGGCAATACCGTCACAATGTCTAACTTTCAACCGCAGTTGCATCCCTTAGCGTTATTGACAGAGAAAGCTGGGATTTTATATATGTACATTGTCTAGTGTAAAACCCCGTCATAAGACGGGAACTAAATTTAAATGCACCAATACCTAACGGAAATTTTACTTATTCAAAAGTATTTGAAAAAACCACTGTTCATCACCACAGTACACGAACTACGTAGCAGCAGCGAGGATCCCAATGTGTGTATACGGGATCTCACATTCTATAAATATTTTTGTGCACGCCGTCATTTGCGCACTTTTCTTTGTCGATTGTTACTATTTTCGGAAGAGTACATAAAAGGGAAACAATACCATTAATGTCTAACTTTCAACCAAAGTTGCATCCCTTAGCGTTAGTGACAGAAAAAGCTGGGATTTTATATATATTGATTTTTTTTTGCTTCATATCATCCGGACGGGAACTTTTTTTTTTTAAAAAAAACCATTTTCAAAGTAAACGAACTACGTAAAAGGAATCCCAAAAAACGGGGATCTCAACTATTTTTTAATCTGCGCTTATCTTTGTTTTAAAGGTCAGGGAACGCTCCCTTATTAGTATATTTTATATATATTGACACTAATTTTTTAAATTTATTTTTTAATCTGCGCTTATTTCAGTATGATATTTTGACACTAATAAATATTTCAGTAATTTTTTCTAATACTAGTTCTTTTAATTTTTTATTTAGTGGAATTAAGTTCATTAGCTTTTAGAGACCTTCAGACATGTATTTGTTGGACATGTGCTTGGCACTTATTTTTCCATATTCTTCCGCATGTAGAAGTTCTTATAATAGTTACCTCCACCGAACGGATGGCAAAGGGCAGATGCGCACACCCTATCCTATTCCTAACTGTCTTAGTGAAACGTCCTTAAGGAACAATGAAAAATCCCTACAGCTATTCGGAAAATTACGGAAAGGGCTCGCACTGCACCGCGAAAGCTAAATTGAATACCCCCACACCAAAAAACAAAAAGCACGCAGGATTGTCAGTTTTTTACTGTATATTGACCATAGACCATAGACCATATACCATAGACCATAAGTTATGATGTTTGACTACAAAGATTCAATGAGGTTGAAATGGAATGGAAAGAAATGAAATGACCAATGGAGAACTAATATCGTCATCAGGACATGAAACAGAAAGAGCACAACCTAATTATTTCCCTATCTAGTCTTAGCGGGTTACTTGCTCGTAAGAGAATACCTCATGTCTTCCAGACCCCTGCCTTATCTAAAAAGGCCACTTGCCTAAATGATAGTGATAAAAACATGATTGACCTAGTTAAAATATTGCTTATGTTTTTTTTTTCTTCGGTATTTCCGGCAGGTCAAACCAAAGGAGATAAATTTAGCCTCGTTTCAAAGATGGCTGAATACTCAATGTTCTTGTTACTTCTTTGCATGTGTATTATAGTGTGCATTGGTAAGAGGGAGTTACTATTCTCGAAAAAGGACATTTGTAAACTTTGTGGTCTATAGGGTTTTCCCTCTCTGTCATTATACATAATTGGTGCAGTAAATTACCATAATTGGTGCAGTAAATTACCATCATTCATTCATTCATCACCTTCCAATTCCACAAGGAGCAAAGGCCTTCACAGGTGGAGTCGGCCACACCAATTTCCGACTTCACCTGAATTTTTACAAGTCCGACTCCAACTACATATTTTTACTAGACTTATGGCGGTAATTTCCTGTTACTCGTGCTTTTTTGCTCCGCAGTGAATATGTGTATAATATTTGTAGTTTCGTACCATTTAGAGTTAGGATTAGGGTTAGTGTTAACCCTAACCCTGACTGCTACGAAACAACACATAACTACACATATTCACTGCAGAGCAAAAAAGCACGTGTAATAGGAAATTACCGACCAATAGCTATGCACATTGCTATAATACACATATGTGGAAATGAACCTCTGTATGTGAGGCTAATTACGCCATCATTGACTCTTGAAAACATCCACACTTTTCCAGGGATTCCCCCTGTGGTGAAACTTGCTTAGCATTGCACACTAAGCTTGGAGGAGCGCAAGCCAAGCTGGAGAAACTAGAGCTCTTGACTTCAACTCAATACGTTTCGGAATGCCAGAAAAGCCACAGGAAAAACCAAGCTCTACAATGTAGATAATACCAAGGAATCTTAAGCGATATTGGCTGCTAAACATCGAGAAGCTCGGCAGCATAGTTAAAACTAACAACAGCAACAACCGACTCCACTAAAAAACTACCGACTCCACGACTCTGACTTCACAGCTCTAGGCCTTCCACAAACTTATGCCAATTCTTTCTGTTCCGTGTCATCAGCTCAAGGTATTTCCTTATTTTCTTCTTGCCTTTCATGTCGGTCTCCAGTTCCTTCCTGCGTGTGTTCGTTGTTCTCCCGCTACCTCTCTTACCCTGGGGATTCCAGAACCAGAACTGCCTAGTAATGCTATCAACAGGTTTCCTCAATGTGAATTACCTAAATGAGGTTCGTGTTTTATAATCATGATGGTGACTGAGAAAGCGGTGACTAATGGTATCACTAAGTTCAAAGCGAAAAACCTTGTCAATATTTGAAATAATTGCAAAGCACATGCATAAAAACAGATAGTAAACTTAACAGATGCCCTCTCAGTAATAACAACCCCGAAGAGCCACAACGCTAAGGGATTGAAAGATCTGATAAACTCTCTTGAAAGTCTGGCCAAATGCTTCAACAAGTGCACACTTCATTCGATACCAGCCCATAGCAGCAGTCCAGACAATGAGGAGGCAGACAAACTTGCTAAGGAAGGGGGAGCGCCACAACAAAATGATATAGGGACAACTTACGAAATGGCAAAGCAACTATGAAAGCCACATTCAAGTCCAGATGGGAAAGAGAACACCCAGGCCATATACAAAATGATACCTATTATCAGCTATCTAGGCGAGACTAGGTCATCATTTTCTAGCTACGCACTGGACACAAGAAACTGAGGTACCATCTATATCAAAAGTACAGGATTGGTGCAACAGATCTCTGCACCTGTGTCATCAGCCCCATGACATCCCAACATCTGCTGCAGTCCTGCCTAACTGTGGCAGATTATGATAATTGATTTCATATATCTATTTTCTATATCTTCATTTTTCTTTTTACCTAGCTTCGCCTACGCCTGTTGGGTTAACATTAAACCTCCTATTACTCAGAATAGATCTGTCTCTCTTTCTCATTTAGCACGCATTTGACACTGGTCGCTATATTTCTTTGATGAGAGTCTACCAGAGACATATTCGCTAACGTGAGCTGTAATTCAAACACCAGCGCCAGAGATCAAATCGTTGTAGAGATCAGACAGCAACCAGATTTGAACATGGGGAACCTAAGTGAGAAATCTTTATTACCTTTCACTGAATCCTTTTGTTTGATAAGTAATTGATCACAGCGTATTGCAAGATCAAAGACATTGCTCGCTTAAATACGAACAGAGAGACGAAGGAAACTCACACTGATTAGCGCATTGCCGATGTATGATTTAACCGTGAACGAAGATCCTGGGTTTTCGGCTTTGAATTACGCATAAGCCGAAAACTGAACGTGGGATTTCCCGAAGGTGAGAACATCTGGTAGGGTCTGGTTTTTCGGGGGGGGGGGGATAATTAACTATCTCCTTTCATCTTTTAATATATATATATATATATCACATAAATCTAACTCAATTCATCCAGTACCTCACAGATTCCTCTAGACAACTAGCTTCGATTCTAGAATACTTGTGAAAGTGAATTTCTCAGTAGTCGTTGGAGATAAGTCTTAGTAGCTCGGTGTTGAGGTAAATACTATACTAGTAGTTTGAGTGATTTAAGCTTTTAAATCGTCAATTATATTTTATTAGTTATTTTCTGTGCAGAGTGATTTACTAAGTTAGGTCCGTTATATTATTTCTCTAAAGTTTACTGTGTTGCAGTGGATGGCAGAACAAATAAATGTTTCTAGCTAAACTCTTCCAGTCATAAATAAATTTTATTAACTGCTAGTAACCAGTCAGATAATATTTTAACCAACTAAGTAAATGCACTGATTCATCATGAGTATTGACGAAATAGGTATTTATTTCTAATTCATGATGATGGATTCTTTTTAAATGACTAGAATTTATTTCACGGAAGTTTTTTTTAAACCATGAGGCTATCTCTAAGCTTATAGTTTCTAATTTAAGTTAAATAACCGAAGTGGATAAAATATCTTCTATGTTACGCGGGGTAAGGATAGGATTGTGAATTATAATATATTATGTTAAGTATTTGTATTTTCTCCCTATATAGTATTTGGGTCAAATCCTGAAACTTACCAGCGGATTCCATTGCATATGAAACTGGAAATAAACATATCAAAGAACATTCTGATATAATATCGTGTTTTTTCACGGTGACGTTTCTAGTCTCGTGGTACACCCAGAAAGAGACAGAGTACCCAACCCAAATAATATGAAGAATAAATGATAACTGGACTTATAGAAAGAGGACGAAAAAAGAAGAAGGAGAAACAAAATAAAAAAAAATAAAAAAATTGACGTGTGAATCACAACGAACAGTTACTTGCTGTGTGAATGAGGAAAACAGCAGAGAAAACAGTATGACAGAATCTCTGTTAGCACCAATAAATTTAAGAGAACAGAAGCCCAACACAAAGTTTGCAAATATAAATTCACAAAATCACAATGCCTCATGCTTTCATAATCATGCAGACTCGTTCATACAGTCTTTGATTTACTCAAGTCTTTTTTTTTTTTTTTTCGTACGCCCGCTAATACTCGAGGCGAAATCTCAGGTTATTACTATGTCTAACCTGACATTGATTTTACGTGAGTATCCCTTTTTACTTGTACAGAGACAGGTGTCCCTCGCCATTCAGGCAAATACTCTCCGATTTCGGAGGTACCCATTGCAGCTGGGTCGGCTCAGGAGCCGCCAATCTCTGGTCGACAACACTCCTTCAAATGTTCTCGCCAGGTCTCGAGTTAATCCAGTCCAATTCCCGGTCGACGAAAAATCCTCAAATGCCGTCGCCCGGGTTTGATCCTGAATCACCCTGTCGCCAGAGCGGTGTTGTAACCACTACGCTAGCGCGGCTCCCAACTCAAGTCTTGAAAACAAACATAACCAAGCACATTAACTTGCACAATCTCTAAGTAACATGAAAATTACTCGCGCACATCTACTTTTACAATCATGTACATCTAGTTTCACAATCATGGGTTTCACAATCATGTACATCTACTTTTACAACCATGTACATCTACTTTTACAACCATGTACATCTAGTTTCATAATCATGTACATCTACTTTTACAACCATGTACATCTAGTTTCACAATCATGCACAATGTAGTGGTCCTATTTTAGGAACCATATATTTAGAAAAAGACAATCATGCACATCTACTTTCACAATCTGTCATCTAGTCATTATCTGAAGTTATGATTCGAGAATATAATATTTGTCGTACATTTATTCTGAGAGAAAGAGTCTTAGAAATAGTGGTCCGATTTAGAGTGTAGAATGATGGTGAAAAAAAGCTCAGTGATAGAAATTGTAGAGAGTAAATAGTTGCTTCACAGAGTGCTGGAGGAGAGTAAAGACAGACTTATTTACGACAAATCGTTTCTCTCCATCTACTCTTCAGGCTCTCCTGGTCAAACAATTATTTGCCAGTTTCCAGACACACATCTGCGCTCACACCGATTTGGTGCTTCAAACACACAGACGACGTGGATACAAACTATATTAAAACAAATAGGGGAAAGTTTGGGCTTTGGGTATTCCAACACAATAACAAATAAGTTTATGTTGTTTATTAAAGTTAAAAAAACAATCACTACAATAATCATGTGTTTACAGCAAAAATTATCATAAGTACAGAAAAATGCAAATAACAAGGTAGGGAGGGGGTGAAGAAGATTGGTATCGACTAAGCCCGTCCCGCTTATTAGACAAAGACAAACCCAGTCCAAAGATAGATAGTTATCAGGAACATAGGTAATGTAACCTAACAGTGAAGTTAATTACTCTGAAAGAGGGGTTACAATACTAGGTATGGGTGGTAGAAAAAAATCCTGTTATCCCAAATTGTTCTTCCCTTTATTAAGCAATTGAAAGGGAGAGGTTAAACAGAGTTAACAAAATATCCCACTTAAAGGAACAATGCGGTGTATACAGAAAATGTATTGCCCGGTAGGCAAGTTAACAAATGGTTTGCAAAAACAATTAGATTTCCTGTCATTCATGCACGCGCGTGAGGATCCACACACACACACACACACACACACACACACACACACACACACACACACACACACACACACACACACACACACACACACTTACCGATTGCAGCATCAGACAATCCATAGAATTATATAAACAACAATTACTCTTGACACGTGAAAATGTCTAGTACTTCGATGTCCCGCCCCAGATGTAGCGAGGCTTGCTGATAGCGAATATTCCCACTAATCGCCGGACTTGAAGACTCAGAGTTATTATGTTTTATTATATAAAAGGAGTCTATGGGATGGCACTGACACAATTCAATACAGGGGGTGAAAATGATGTCTCTTTAATTTCGCTGCTGGAGGTAAAATTCCTTTAAGGCGTGATGATAGCAACTGACCGGTATGGTTTAAATCCAGTGAGGAAAAATAGGCCAAGTCACAGTTCAGGTAAATAGGTACTCTCTCACAACAGAGCAGTAAATAAAAATATCGCTACTGGCACTGTTCATCTTCCAGATTATCTTACCAATTGTAAGTTAATTTGATGATTTTTTAAAATGTTCTTGGGTAGGCTTTCTTTCATGTAATTATGATAGCTAGGTCGCATCGGACTGCCACAAGAATTAATTTAAAAATGTTTCATCAATATCTCTGGAAGTTTTAAGATGTATGATTTCTTTATTGCTTTCTTTATGCTGGGATCGCAAAGGTTACGATCACTCTGTATGAAAGAAAAAGACATGTAATATACCGAAAAATCAAATAACATTCTAAACCGCGATGAATTTCTCGTTAAGACTATCTATATATACCCTCGCGTATTTAATTCTGTATTTGGTAAAACACAGCGCGAGTTCTAATGGTTAAAACACACAGCTATATATATATATATATATATATATATATATATATATATATATATATATATATATATATATATATATATATATAAAATATTTATATATATATATATATATATATATATATATATATTATATAAATATATATAATAAATAGGACCTCCCCAGTGTCTTTGATCGTGGTCACTACTATCGTTTGATGCTGGCAACGCCCTCCACTGGCCAAGTTAATGAAAATACCTGCATATGATTGCTCAAGAGATATCCATGGGCGTGAGTTAATCTCCCCTTAAATCAATGCGATGACCAGAATAAACGGTAGATAAACTGTCCACATATTAATCAGCAAACGTGTTGACCATCTGCGTGGAAAGGTTGCATAGCTAATGAGTCCAGGTGAAAAAAAAACCCGTTTGACGAAAAGTTACAATATATTCGGGGGCACTGATGCTATACGAAGGGGTCGCTACAAAGGGTCGTACTATATCATGCAACTCTTCAGGGTCAATCAGGGTCAGCTGACTTCGTCTGTCACAGTCGTCCCCTCTTTTGAGACATGAAAACCTCTTTTCATGTTTGATTTATGACAGTGAAGCTGCCCTGATCGGTAGCTTTAGGATGATTGGTATCTTCAACTTCCTCCTCTTCCTCCGTAGTCCAGTTTCTACTCAGGAAATCCGCCCCGACATTCTGTCTTCCCGGAATGTATTCCCCTTTGAAAGAATACACGCTTAAAAGAAAGGCCCAACGCATGATCCTTGCGTTAAATTCTTTATTGGCACTCTTTCAACTACGCTGTAGTTCCGTTCAGCTTTATTTAATTTCCGACTGCCATAGGCAACTGGAAATAGCATGTTCAGGTCACTGTCCTCGGCTTGAAGCAGTGTTGACCCGATGCCCTGACCTGACGCGTCGACCCGCAGTACAATAGGTTTCTTGAGGTCAGGCAACCTCAAAATGGGGTATGCAGACAACTGTCCTTTCAAAGTGCTTTACGCGTGTTCGCACTTTTGATCCCATATGACCTTATCAGGACAACCCTTTTTGGTGAGGTCAGTCAGAGGTGCCGTCAGTCCGTTGAAGTTCTGGATGTACTTCTGATAGTATGCACATAGTGATATGAAGGAACGTACGTCTTTCTTCGTTCGGGGTCTTTTTGATGCTACTATTTTCTCCACGTTCTTCTTAATAGGCCAACTACAGCCGTGAGAAATAGTATGCACCAGGAAGTCTAACTGTTCAAACCCGATGAGACATTTGCTAGGTCTGGCTGTGAGACCAGTTTCCTGTAGTCTCCTGAGGAGCATAGCAACCGTAGCAATATGTTCTTCGTAGGTTTCCGATGCAATTAATATGTCATCCATGAAATTATGGATATGGGGACTTTGCAAAGGTTCTAGAAGCTTCCTCATCATCCTGGTGGACACTCCTGGTGCGTTATGCAATCCGAACGGCATCGCGTTAAATGTGTAATGTCCTTCACTAGTGCTGAAAGCTAACAAAGGTTTAATTTCCTCCTTGACTGGTATTTGATAATAACCTTTACTGAGGTCAATCTTGGAGAAAATCTTTGCTTTGCTGAGCTTGGTGAACAACTCAGAAACAGTTTGGAGAGGTTCGGGCTGGAATTCCGTTACAGCGTTTAGCAGCCGGTAATCTATACACAGCCGAACTTCCTTATTGGGCTTCTGCAACAGCACTACACTGGAACTGTAAGGAGATGTAGACTCACTGATAATTCCTGCGTGACGCAGATTGTCTATTTCTCCGCGAAGTGCATCAGCTTTAGCGTACGGGATGGGGTAAACTCTGGTTCGAACAGGGGTCTCGTTTGTTAATTTCATATCAAATTCGATGAGATTTGTTCGACCAGGTACATCCGTTAAGACTGCACTGTACTGTTTTAGTAGAGCCCTGGTTTCTGTTTGTTGTTCTGGTGAGAGATTGTTGCCGAACTTGACATCTTTAAAGGATTCTGTGGGTTGCGATGGGTACTCCATGCAACCATCATCATCTTCCTCGTCTTCCGTTGCTATGGCGACAGCCAGGAGATGCTCGGAGGATGGCACCGGTCTTTCCAAATATTTCTTAAGCAGATTTATGTGGAAGACCTTCTCCTTTCCTTTAATGGAGATCTTGTAATTAGTACGTGAGATCTTTTTAAGGACGGTAAACGGCCCTTGCCATCCGATGCTAAGTTTATTGCTTCCGGTTGGAAGTAGCAACAAAACTTTCTCCCCTGGTTGTAGTTCTCTCTCTTTTGCAGCTTTGTTGTATCTTTTAGCATGTTTAGCGCGGGCTTTCTTAAGGTTGGTAGTAGCTAGATCCCATCCTAGCTTTAGCCTTTCCTTGAGCTCAGATACATACTTGCTCGCAGAGACGACTGTCTCGTCAGCCTTTTTGTCTGTCAGGGACCGAAGTAAGGCTTCTAGTGGCCCCTTAATAGGTCTGCCAAATAAAAGTGTAGCAGGCGGGAATCCCGTAGACGCTTGGGGAACCTCTCGGTAGGCGAATAAGGCAGCCGATATATATAGGTCCCAGTCTTCCGGTTTCTCCTGACCCAGCTTACGTAACATGGTGGTGAGGCTGCCATTAAAACGTGCCACGAGCCCATTTCCGGCCGGATGGTAGGGACTTGTGTGGATATGTTTGGCCCTCAAGATCTTAAAGATCTCCTCCATTAACAGGCTATGGAATTGGGATCCATTGTCCGTCAAAACTTGTTGAGGGAATCCCAACCGTGTAAAAAATTGCACGAGGGCTTCTGCGACATGCTTGGAATCTATGCATGGTAGCGGTACAGCTTCGGCCCACATTGTGCAAGGGTCGACTAAGGTCAGGATAAACCTGTTCCTTCTTTTGGTCCTTTCCAGGAGTCCAATGATGTCGACAGCAACCCGTTCAAATAGAGTACCCACTATTGGCATTTGCCACATAGGTACTGGGGGTGTCAAGTGCTTTAGTGCTACCCGTTGGCACTGGGCGCAGGATTTCACATACCTGATAATGTCAGAGTTCATTCCTGGCCACCAATAGTGGTTTTTTATTCGCTGAATAGTGACGTTTTGTCCCATATGTCCGCTAAAGGGAAGAGAGTGCCCCATTTCTAAGATCTGGCTTCTCTACTGCGTCGGTACTAGGAGCTGGTTATTCCCCGTGTTCGGGTTGCCCGTTCTACGATACAATACGCCGTCCTTAGAAAAGATGTCTCCGTTGTGTCTGGGGTCCTTAGCCATGAGCAGTTTTCTAAAGCAGGGCTCCAGAGTAGGGTCCTTTTGTTGCGCCTCCTTCAGTTCATTCGGCAACAAATTTGGCGCAGGCTCCCTCTCCTTCTTGGCTTGCCCTCTTGTGGTTACCGCTGCCACAATCGGCTCCTTTGGTCTCCCAATAAACACATATCTACATCCCAGGATAACTGGGTAGATAGGATCATCCATAATGGCCGCTTTAATAACTCCTCTGACAAAGTCAGAGTGTATTTCTACCAGTGCAATAGGAAGCGTCCTGGGTGCATCACTCCTGAAAACTCCACTAAGTTTGACGGTTTCCTCTGTCTCCTGACCGGGTTTGACTAGGTGCCCAGCGACAAAACAACTAAAGCTTAGTCCAGTGTCAAAGAGACAAGTGGTTGAGGTACCATTCAAAATTACAGTTCCTCGAGTTGAGGGTCGGTCCCCCTCAGGTTGAGAATCACTGACATTGACTCTACCTTTCGAGGCTGTATGCAAACATCCGATGCGGTTTGGACCGGTTTGTTTGCCCTGATCAGACGTTCCTGGTGTAGGGGTCTTCCCTTTTCCTTGACCTTGGTGGCCGCGCTGCCACGTAGGCTTGGTGGGTTGATCAGAATTGTTGTTAGGGGGGTATCGGGTTTTGTAGAATTTCGATTTTTCATGGGGAGGTCTCTGGGTATTATTTTCTCGTTGGTTATAATTCTGAGAGGAATTTGAGGAATAGGATGACTGCTCTAGATTTTGTTTACGAGATGGCTCATCTGTGGGTTTACGTTTAGTGCTGGGAAGTTCGGCCATTGCATTGGTAGAGCGTTCTGCCTTATTGAGTATGTCCTCAAGCCTGACTGCGCCCTGTTCAGCCAAAAATCTACGGGTTTCGTTTGACAAAGTTGACTTTATCTGTTCCACAAGAACAAGTTCAAGTAGTCCCTCATATGTAAGAGGTAGGTCAGATAATTCAATGCACTTTGTCAAATAGCCCGTGAGACGTGAAGAGAACTGCGGGAATGTTTCCGTGCTCTCTTTCCGGCTGTTTCTGAACATTTGCAGAAATTTTCGGGCGGTCATCTCAAACCACTCTAGCAAGGCCTTTTTCAGCATGTCGTAGTCATGTTAGTTGGTTCCCAGCTTTGTATATACGTCATAAGCAGTACTTTTTAATGACGTTGAGAGTTTAAGTGCCCAACGGGAACTCTCTAACCCATACAGATTTGCGAGCCTCTCGAATTTTTCTAGATAGCTGTCAATTTTTTCATTGGGGCTAGGAAAAGACTCTAAAGCAAAAGACATCGCAGTTAATTGGGCAGATTGAGTGCTGGAGAGATCCATTGACTGAGACTGGGGCGAAGACGGCTCTCCGTTATTCGAAGTAGAGGCGTTCCGACTCTCTAAAGCCTTAAGCGCCAGTTCATGCTGTCTTTCCCTCTCTCTCTCTTTTTTTCTGCGAGTTTCCATCTCTGCTTCAATTTTCTTCTGCTCCAATAGACGATCTTCCGCTTCTTTCCTATCTGCCCTCTCCTGTGCTTCTCTCCTCTCTGCTGTCTCTTTCTCTTTCTTCCTCTCTGCTTCTGCTCTTTGTTGCTCCGCGTCATATATTTCCAGTTCCTGGTTGACAAACCGGTTCGCAGCTTCTGCGTCTAGTCCTGCCTCTTTCGCTTCCAGCCTCAGGATGGATCTCATCTTTATCCTCTCTGCCATTGTCAAAGAATAAGATGTAGTATGACTAGAGAATAGCGCGAAAGAACAAGAAGGGAAAAACTCAAAGCCGCTACGAGAAAAAAAAACACAAAGTATAAATTTACTTGTGTTACCTCCTATTTGAAATGTGCAAACTTATCGCTGCTATTATTGTCACTTAAGACTCTTAACGCAAGCGACTATGCCACTAAAATGGTAAGTTACACTAGAAAAGAATCTACTCTTACTAACAGTAGAGAAAAATTTATATTAAAACAATTTAAAAGGAAAAAAAATTTTCCCTAAAATTTTTAATTCTCCTTCACAAAACTCGCCCCTGAAGTCAATTTATGAGAAGAGACGATGTTAACTAGACTTAAAAAGTCAGAACAAGGCGTCTTTAGCTAAGCTCAACTCTTTTTAACTTAAAAAACCTTTAGTGACTGTAAAACCAATCACGCAATCCCAGCAAATCTTATAAAGAAAAAATTTAATTATCTCCGCCAGAGGATAATTTAGCTAACCGAATTTATGATTATCCGTACTTTCTACTGCTGTGGAAAGAAAACAACCTGTAAATATGCTGTGTGGACGACTCAAATACTAAAAGGCGTTGTCTAGGGGTGTAATTAATTATTTATTTATTTCCCTAAATCACAAAGACAGATCACTCACACTCTATCTAGTTAGACCCAGACTTAGATCAGACTCATAAATATCTTTATCCCGGCTATGCGATTGCCTCAAATGTAGCTCAAGATCCCAGGACCAGCCCACAAATATTGTCGTAAATTTATTCTGAGAGAAAGAGTCTTAGAAATAGTGGTTCGATTTAGAGTGTAGAATGATGGTGAAAAAAAGCTCAGTGATAGAAATTGTAGAGAGTAAATAGTTGCTTCACAGAGTGCTGGAGGAGAGTAAAGACAGACTTATTTACGACAAATCGTTTCTCTCCATCTACTCTTCAGGCTCTCCTGGTCAAACAATTATTTGCCAGTTTCCAGACACACATCTGCGCTCACACCGATTTGGTGCTTCAAACACACAGACGACGTGGATACAAACTATATTAAAACAAATAGGGGAAAGTTTGGGCTTTGGGTATTCCAACACAGTAACAATTAAGTTTATGTTGTTTATTAAAGTTAAAAAAACAATCACTACAATAATCATGTGTTTACAGCAAAAATTATCATAAGTACAGAAAAATGCAAATAACAAGGTAGGGAGGGGGTGAAGAAGATTGGTATCGACTAAGCCCGTCCCGCTTATTAGACAAAGACAAACCCAGTCCAAAGATAGATAGTTATCAGGAACATAGGTAATGTAACCTAACAGTGAAGTTAATTACTCTGAAAGAAAGGTTACAATACTAGGTATGGGTGGTAGAAAAAAATCCTGTTATCCCAAATTGTTCTTCCCTTTATTAAACAATTGAAAGGGAGGGGTTAAACAGAGTTAACAAAATATCCCACTTAAAGGAACAATGCGGGGTATACAGAAAATGTATTGCCCGGTAGGCAAGTTAACAAATGGTTTGCAAAAACAATTAGATTTCCTGTCATTCATGCACGCGCGTGAGGATCCACACTCATATACACACACACACTTACCGATTGCAGCATCAGACAATCCATAGAATTATATAAACAACAATTACTCTTGACACGTGAAAATGTCTAGTACTTCGATGTCCCGCCCCAGATGTAGCGAGGCTTGCTGATAGCGAATATTCCCACTAATCGCCGGACTTGAAGACTCAGAGTTATTATGTTTTATTATATAAAAGGAGTCTATGGGATGGCACTGACACAATTCAATACAGGGGGTGAAACTGATGTCTCTTTAATTTCGCTGCTGGAGGTAAAATTCCTTTAAGGCGTGATGATAGCAACTGACCGGTATGGTTTAAATCCAGTGAGGAAAAATAGGCCAAGTCACAGTTCAGGTAAATAGGTACTCTCTCACAACAGAGCAGTAAATAAAAATATCGCTACTGGCACTGTTCATCTTCCAGATTATCTTACCAATTGTAAGTTAATTTGATGATTTTTTAAATGTTCTTGGGTAGGCTTTCTTTCATGTAATTATGATAGCTAGGTCGCATCGGATCGCCACAAGAATTAATTTAAAAATGTTTCATCAATATCTCTGGAAGTTTTAACACATTAACTACCGCAAGCCGCTGTCAGCGGCTTACAAAATAATCACATTTGGTCCGCAAGCCGCTCAGAGCGCCAATCTAATTTTAGTAATAAAACGAATGAAAAATGTACTGAAACACTCTCTGATCTGGTTCGAGATTTTAAGTTGCAACCGGAAAACAAATTCCCAAAGCATGGTTGTTGTAGAACACTGGAAAATTGATATTATGTTCATATTTTTCAGCGTTTTGGGTTACTTACCAAATCGTGTAAAACTGTTTACCTTGGCAACTAGTGATAGGACTACCAAAAAAAATGCGTGTACATCTCGTCTAACGGCTGAATAGGATAGAAACGTGTTTCAACACTTGACTGATAGATCTAGCGACGAGGACAAGAGTGAAAATGGTTACACGTTGATTGAAATTGTGATTTTGATAGAGATGGGGCGCAAGCAGTTATAATTGTGAAAATATTGCAAGTCCTCGGCCATCGGAGGGCCGTTAAATAGCAACAACCTCTAATTGAGTTACAACCGGTGTTTATTGTAATAGTACATTTATTTATCTTTAAAATGACATGTAATTCATAAAAATCTGTAAACAATTACGAAAACTACAGCTTACTTTGTGCAAACACCTACAGGATGAAAATGGGAAAAAAATTTAATTCGGCCACAGTGTGTTTTTCAATTCGGTAGTTAATGTGTTAAGATGTATGATTTCTTTATTGCTTTCTTTATGCTGGGATTGCAAAGGTTACGATCACTCTGTATGAAAGAAAAAAGACATGTAATATACCGAAAAATCAAATAACATTCTAAACCGCGATGAATTTCTCGTTAAGACTATCTATATATACCCTCGCGTATTTAATTCTGTATTTGGTAAAACACTGCGCGAGTTCTAATGGTTAAAACAAACAGCTATATATATATATATATATATATATATATATATATATATAGGACTTAACTAAATTTATTAATTATAAATTCCTTCGCGACTTTAAAAGTTACTTTAACATTAAAGCTCTATTATTTTTTTGGAAATAATATAACAGGTATAACATTACATTTACAACTGGGAACTATTGAGATGGTTTAATTTAATAGATTTAAATTAACACAAAATCCAGTGAAATAGAATGAATGAACTAGACCACTGATCACTTTACACAATTATATATTTTACCATTTTGCACAGAAATAGAATTCACTGCAAATATATATAAAAATCCATGGGATAATCTAGCAAGATTTCAAATATAGCTAGTGCTTCTATCAAGGTCTGGCCAACGAGTGATAAAGTGTATTTCTACGTGGTCTGTATATATCTAACTGGAATGCAAGATTGGGGGGACATGTGCAATTTTGACACCTTTTTTGATCTCAGAAGACTTTTGGGGATCTGACCGCCAGACTAAAGAGAGAAGCCGCCCCTGGTCTCTCGTATCTTCGCTCGCTGCTTGCGCCGGCTTTCCCGTTCGCTCCTACTGCAATCGGTTTCGTGTTTAACACCGGGATGCGAAATACCGGCAGGAAACTTGCGTCGCTCGTTTCATGGACCACTACTGCCTTTGATAGCATGCCGCCAGTCCTTCCTGAGATCTCCCCCAGTGTCTTTGATCGTGGCCACTACTATCGTTTGATGCTGGCAACGCCCTCCACTGGCCAAGTTAATGAAAATACCTGCATATGATTGCTCAAGAGATATCAATGGGCGTGATTTAATCTCTCCTTAAATCAATGCGATGACCAGAATGAACGGTAGATAAACTGTCCACATATTAATCAGCAAACGTGTTGACCATCTGCGTGGAAAGGTTGCATAGCTAATGAGTCCAGGTGAAAAAAATCCCGTTTGACGAAAAGTTACAATTTATTCGGGGGCACTGCTGCTATACGAAGGGGTCGTTACAAAGGTTTTTACTATATCATCCAACGCTTCAGGGTCAATCAGGGTCAGCTGAGTTCGTCTGTCACAATATTGCATGGAAACCCATATGCTTCGGACGCAAAGTGCTCACATATATACACAAATATCGGTAAGTATTCATGTTTCAGATTTAGAAAAATATTTATTCGTTGTTAAAGTAATTCAGAAATAATAGTATTTAAAGCATTAAAGAAAAACAATTACAATCAGAATTGTTAGCTTCTTCTTCTTTAACCTTTCAACTCCCAAAGGAGTATAAGCCTTCAACAAACTTATGCCAAGTCGTCACGTGTCATGCGCTCAAGGTCTTTCCATGTCTTCTTCTTACCCTTCATGTCTGTCTTTCTCACCCCTTTCACTTCTGTCTCCACTTCTCTACTTAATGTATTTTTTGGTGTCCCTCTACTTCTGATACTCTGGAGGTTCCTAAACAAGGACTGCCTTGTAATGCTGCCATCATATTTTCTCAGTGTGTGTCCTATCTATTGCCAGCATCTTCTTCTCATCTCTTGTTCCACTGACACCTGTCTGGTTCTACTCATCAGTTCTACATATATGATCATGTCATACTATTTCATTTCTTTTGTTCTACAGAAAAGATCATTTGTAAAAGCCTATAACCTTCTTCTTCTTTCTTCTTTGATTCTTAGCCGCCGACCGTCAAAGCAGTCAGTGGCCATCACGCCCAGTGGCGTCTTGTAGGGCAACAACAAATTGATTCCACTTTGCTCGGTCGGTGCCCATCTTTCGTACAGTGCCCCAGCTCTGGTTCATTCTTTGCATCTCAGCCTCCACAGTCCTCCGCCAAGTTGTTTTTGGTCGGCATCTCTTTCGTTTTCCTTCAGGGGTCCATAGCATAGCTGTTCTTGTGATGGCATCGGGGTCTCTTCTGAGGACATGGCCAACCCAACTCCAGCCTCTGCCAGCTATGATGGTGTGCACGTCCTCTTGCTTGCTCCGAGTAAGCAGATCTTGGTTGGTGATGGTATTCGGCCAAAAGATTCGGTGAATCTTTCTTAGGCATGTTGTGTGAAAAGGGGAAAATTTCGACATTTCCTTCTTTGTAACTCTCCAGCATTCCGCACCATAGAGAAGCACAGAAAGCACACAGTTCTGATATAATCTTAATTTTGTGCTTGTGCTGTTTTGAGAGGACTTCCAGATGTTGTTTAAGCTATAAAAGGCTGTTCTTGCTTTGTTCATTCTGTTGTTGATGTCTTTGCTTGCTCCGCCGTCTGGTGTTACTATGCTTCATAGGTATGTGAAGGTGTCTGTCTGTATCAGTTGCTGATTCCTTACTGATATGGGCTCAGGGTTGCTCACATCGAGCGTCATGACCTCTGACTTCTTTAGATTGATGTTCAAGCCCACCTGCTGGCTATACTTATTAAGTCTATCCGTTTTTTCCTGGATATGTTGATGTGAATGTGCTAGTAGTGCAATGTCATCTGCATATTCCAGATCTTCCAATGTAGTCCATCTTATTCATCTTTGACTGCCCTCTGTTGTCTGGCAGTCTATGACTGTTAAAAATAGAGTGGTTGATAAGGGGCATCCCTGTCGTACTCCTGTCTTCACCTCAAAGCGTAAAGTTGGCATACAGGCTTTTTATGATTGACACTATGCAGCTTGGAATTCCATAAGCCCTCAGTATTTTCCATAAACTGTCCCCATGTATACTGTCAAAAGCCTTTTCAAAATCAACGAAATTAATGTACAGCTGTCTTTGCCATTCTGAGCACTGCTCTATAATGTTTCAGAGGATAAATATATGATCTACACATCTTCTGTTCTTTCTAAATCCTGCTTGTTCTTTCCTCAGTTTGTGATCTACTGCTTTTGAAATTCTCAGTATAATTATCCTGCTTAGTATTTTTCTGGGAACTGAGAGAAGAGTGATTCCTCTCCAATTATTGCAGTCTGCAAGATCTCCCTTCTTGGGCAATTTGACAATTATTCCTTTGTTCCACTCTGCTGGTGTTGTCCCTGTTTTCCAGACTTGTGCAAATAGTGGTTCTAATAGTTCTGCTGCTAGCTCAGGGTCTGTCTTAAATAGCTCTGCATTTAAGTTATCATGGCCAGGAGCTTTTCCATTCTTTAACCCTTTGATTGCTGTGATGATTTCTTCTTTTCGTGGAATATCTGTATTAACATCTAGATCGTTTTCAGCCTCAGGAACATTCAATTTTGTCTCTGGTGGTTCCTTGTTCAGAGTTTCTCTGAAGTACTCTTCCCATCTTGTTTCCTGTCCCTCT